>BFEA01000602.1:527879-562134 GCA_003427395.1 Chara braunii | reverse complement strand
TTAATCGAGAAATGGTAGAATTAAGAAAAAAAAATAAAAATAATCGTGAAACTCGAGATGGAGTGTCCCACAACTTCGTTCAGATGACCAAGGCAGGGCAACGACATGGCGGGGGGAGCAATGTCCGCACACACCCACAGAGAGAGAGAGAGAGAGAGAGAGAGAGAGAGAGAGAGAGAGAGAGAGAGAGAGAGAGAGAGAGAGAGAGAAAGAAAGAGAGAGAGAGCAGAGATCTGTTTTGAATGAATTGGGCCAGATTTCTGCGTTGAATCCAACGCAGAAATATATCAATATTCATTCGAAAAAGAACGCAGAGGCCTTTTCTGAATGAATTTTGTCATATTTGTCATTTGAAAAATCTCTCTCTCTCTCTCTCTCTCTCTCTCTCTCTCTCTCTCTCTCTCTCTCTCTCTCTCTCTCTCTCTTACACACACAAACACACACACACACACACAGATGACACATTAATCAAGAAATGGTAGGATTAAGAAAAACAAATTAAAAAAATCGTGAAGCAGCCTTTATCGAATTTCACGGGAAACAAAGTTACCGATTTTGCTCATCCTATCGATGGAAGAACCCCCTCTCTCTCTCTTATTAGATGTATTCAAGAACAGAAGCAGCCTTCACCGAATTTCACGGGAAACACAGTTTTCATGAGCACTTGGAGGCTGGAACCACCACTATGAATGTATCTGACCCTGATAATCAGATACATAGATTCGAAAAGAGAGAGAGAGAGAGAGAGAGAGAGAGAGACTGACCTGGGGCTGGTGCAGCTCCACGTCGCAGCTTGGTGCTCCTGTTCTGCCTGCTACGTCGCTGGGTCAATCCTCACAGTGGATTACAACTTGGTGCACCTCGAGTCCCCGCCACCTCCTCACAACCCTCCTTCCTCCCTGTTACACACCCAAGTTCCTGCGACCTCGTGGCCACCCTCCTTCCTTTTCCGTGCTGTAGCGCAGCTCCGCCTTGCCACCCTCCTTGCTTCTCCCTGCTCAGCCTGGCCCTGCTATAGCGCAGCTCGACCTTGCGCCGTCACTGCGCCTTCCTCGGGTGACGACGTCAAAAAAATTTCCTCTTCCCCACACTGGAAACCAGGAGTGAACCTTGCCGCCTCGTGCAGGTATGTTCGCTCGACGTTTTTTTAATGGGAGCGAAAGCTCCCGACAGTCCACTGAGTCCAGCCGGCAGCGGCACACCGCGGGAATTTTGAAAGTGGGTTCCTGTATGCCACTGGCAGCTGGACCGCAACCGTGCAATGTTTTTTTTTTCTTTTGGGAGGGCCACCTATGGTGCCTGGGCGGGAGAACTTCGTTTGGCCTCCTACATTTTCTGCTGGTTTGTCTCTTCCCTACGGTTGGAGAGGGGGGGGGGGCAGCGCCGGCAGTGCGGGTCATCCTGGGTCAGTGGGTCAGGTGACCCAAGCTAGACATTCACCCACCTGCCACCCACCCATGCAGGTGACCCAGGCCTGACATTGACCCGCCCGCCACCAATCAAGACTAGCCAACGCAGACTCACCCTCGCCCGACCCAGCCCACGTTATTCACACCCACACCTACAACCCGACCTTGCGGGCGCGGGTGGGTGCAGGTGGGTGCGGGTATGGGTACCCGTTGCTCATCTCTGTTGAGTGGACTTACGTGGCCAGTTTTTGCTTATGTCATGTGGACCGATTGTCTCAATCCGACTGGGTGTCGACTTTCCGTATCCTCCGAGTCATCGCGACCATTCCCGTATAACGAGGAAATGACACGTGTATGTGAGTGGGATGTACGAAAAGTCGTCGCCAAGATTGGCGAGCGCTATTATTTTTCTCCCGAAACACGATGTTCGGGATTCATAGGCACTGGTTTTGTCATTATCGATACATACGTTCCTCCGTACTCTTTATTATTACCTTTTAACGAGTTGATTATCGTCATGTGGACGACAGTGGTGCCTCATTGGCCCAACACTTTGCTTAATGATTATCGTCGCACGGAGCGTTATTAATGAAAGGGGTTCCACTACCGGACACGTGGTGAAAAAGACTACAAGGAAAGAGCAAACCAGTTGAGGTCGTCCACATCGGATTCCGAACTCTATAACGAGCGGCGCCATAATTTGCTTCAAAAATGAGATCCCACGTGCGTAGCCCTCCTTTCTGTTGAAAAAGACGACGAGTAGCCCGCATGGAGACTCATTTTTTTTGGATTAGTCGAACGTTTAAAAGTAACGCATGTTTTTTTTTTTTTTTTTTTTTTTTTGGGGGGGGGGGGGGGGGGGGGGGTGTCGGGCGCATCGGTCTGGCACCGCACGTGGCAGCGTGGGACCCTCTCGGCCGCGTAACGCATGAGTTGGACCAACCTCTTCACGAACACACAAATGGAGCTTCCTTAGGCCGCTACGACAGGATAGGGCCTACGCGAGGCACAACTTACCTCCACCTTACGGGAGTTGTCACCTCCCTTCGGTGGGCGTATCCCCGCCGAGCTACCAGTCCACAGTACGAAAGTTAATCAGTTGCAATCGCAAAGGTGGACCAGCCGAGGGCGTTTCTCGTTCGCTGTAGCATAGGGGGTACGCGCGGAAATACGCCTATCGGGCCCGCACGCGAACCGACATCTTGAGGGGCTGAAGTCCCAAGCGCGGCTCGACGTCGGTCGACTAGGACGCATCCCACACACCACACGCACACCACTTTACGAACACAAAAATAAAATACACACACATGCACATACAACACGACACAACACAAACAACGCGACAACGCACCTAGTAGCCCCTCGGTAACCAACCCATAACTTTTCAATGCGAAAGTCAAATGGGCGTCGCGCACGAGGCTTAGTATAAAACCGTGCGGACGCAGGGCCTACTCATATCGACTAGCAATGCAAACGTACGCAAGCAATTGCAATGATGGCGTACTATGTAGTGCCCATAATCAAGCGGTCCCTCGTGAATCCGAGTACCGCTTATGACACTCAAGTGTGAGACTCGAAATGTCGTGAGGGTCTAATCCTTCATGACATTGCACGACTGAAGGAATAGTCGTGCAGCCGCTGCGAGACCTCTGGCCTTTGGTCTGAGCGTCTCAGCAGGCAAGGCAAATAGGCTCTGCACGGGGGCAGATTCCTTCCCTGCAGAGTCTAGGGCTTGGGATGTGCTGGACAAGGACCTTGAATCCCAGCCCAGGACCAACGTCCGACTATAAAATCTCTAAAAAACAAAAGGATAAAGGGGGATCTCTCTTTTTATCTCAAACCATAATCTGGCTCACCCTTGCGCACGATCACTGTAAGCCGCGCACGTACCCGAGGCCCATATAAGTATATACATAAGGCTTATTTATATAGGACAATCACTTCTCATAGTCACGGTGGGACTCCTCTCAGCCATATATGTATGTAATCGCAGGCAGCCACATCCAAAAGTCGAACCAGAACCATACCTGCAATCACATCAAAGATTCATCCAGAAGTCCATGCACTACACGGGGTCAACTTCAACAATTCTCTGCGCTCGTACTCCTCACTTTAGCCATACAAACCTCACTCTTGTGCAACTCCCCAAAATAAATACTCAGTACTTTTGTTAAATGGCCATTCAGTAAAGTCTGGGTGAAAACACAATGAAACAATTCAAATCACAGGGCTAAAGCCTTTAGGTCGAGTGGCAAGAGTGGATTGGAGCTGAATCGCAAACCGACCTGTTATCTGTGATAATAGAAGATGACCCTCGTAGGATCAAGCTGAAACTAGTCCAAGTCTTGAATCGAATGTCCAAGAGAGGCATGTACCATAAGAGAGGTCAATGCCCAAGCTAAATCATCAGCATATGGGGGATGAACCTCCATAGCACATTCTCACTCAAAGTTACATGTCAACTAAGTTTAAGCCTACCTCTAAGCCAGTGCCCAAAGCAAAGGTAGATTAATGGCAGAATCTTCCCTATTCAGGGTGGATCGCCAGAATCGCCACCTGTCAAAATATAACCTAACTCCTCTAAATCAAGAAAATTTTGGCAGCGCTTCCCGTAGGAAAAGTGTCTTATTAGAATTTATATCAGCCTGAATATGAAACCAAAAATAGTCTTTGACTTTCCAAAGTCCAATTTTGTCTCACTCTCTGAATTAGCAAAAATTTGGGCAGCACTCCCTTTAGAAAAGGAGACTTTCCAGATTTTTACTAACTCCTAGGATTTGCAGAAATTTCGGCAGCGCTCCCCGTAGAGAAAGTAACTCACCAAAATTTATACAAGGCCTCTTTGAACTTAGTCTTTAAGAGGGCGTAGGACTGATCCATTCACCTTAGAAACAATGCTCAGTCGGCCCATGTTACCTTCAGTTTTACTCTTAGTTATACTCTCTTCAACTTATGATAAGTTATAGCCAGGCCATCCAATCTTATGGAACCCGTGTCTGACTAGCCTGTTCATAGATAGAATAGTATAAGGTATAGTCAAATTATAACATTTTTGGTTCCAGCATGTGCGAGGCATTGGGCCAGACTATCCAATCTTATGGAACATATCTGGTCCTCTGCCAGGTTCGTTTATCTCTGATCCAGCTGTGTACGGCATGAGTCCAAAGCCGTCCAATCTTATGGACATGCTTTGGCCTCAGCGAGAATTACCCCCTCAGAACAAAACAGGAAGGGGCTGAGACGTCCAATCTTATGGACTTGCCCAGACCCCCTCGATCCAAGAACTAACAAAACAAAGTAAACCCCAACTTAAGCATGGCAACCAATCCCTCCAATCTTATGGTACAGGCTTGGCCCCTAAAAATCAACCACGGTCAAACCCTCGCAAGTCAGAGCAATCAGACCATCTAATCTTATGGAACTTGTCTGATTCTCAATGCAATCCGAAGAATAAAACACAGTTATCAGGCCATCCAATCTTATGGAATATGCCTGACCCCGCAGGACCCTTCCAATCTCAAGCAAATTGCCTTTCTCCCACCCTTCCCCCAGATGCAACCCCTTTTCTTGAACAAATCTGCCTTCAATCAATCAAAAATGCTGGGACTAAGCTTTCTCACGCATTCCTTTATTTAATATGAGTCATATCCTGTCAGTTAAACTAAAATCAAAGTAGGGATGCATGTCATATACTCAGTCAAAACACGACAGGTAGTACAGATAGGGGCTAATATCTGGGTTTATGAAGGGAAGGCAACAATTACCTTTCAATTCCCTGTCTCCAAAACTCCTCCTGAGTTCCGGCAGAGCTCCCGCAATCGGTGGGCGGACTCCCCACAGAGTCTTGACGCGGATTACGGGTTGCAATCCCGCCTGCCGCCTTCCTCTCAGAACCAATAGACTAGACATAGAGTAAGAAGGGTAGAGATAGAAAGATCTAGCCTCTCAGATCCAAGAATAGTGCGCTCAGACTCGCGGGAGGGGGCCTTGATATCTTGACACGCCCGAGGGCCCCGCAATGAAGGCCAAGTAACAACCGCTTGGTCAACTTAGAGTCAAACTGTCGAACCCAACTCTTCTGACAACTCTCGAATCACAGCGATAACCCCTCCCTTTCCAGGCACTTTTCCAACCTGCGACGGTGACCTCCTTTCACCTCGCAACCACCCTCCCTCTCCTTGGCAAAACTGCAGCCACGCAGCCTTAGTTAACAACACCCGACGCAGCGCACACCCTGTATGCCCTTCAACATCGCAGCACTGCCAAGCATGCAGTGAGGCGCAGCAAAGCTGCAGCTTAGCGCAGCAACCCAGCAATTACACCGCGGCCTACACGATCATCAGCAGCACAGCAATCCACAGCAAAAAGGGCAGCAAAGAAGGCTGATGTTTCGCAACCTACTCCTTCCTCCTCGTTGTTCCGCGCAACAGAGCGGGCGGCCCTTAGTTCAGCAGCAACAATAGTCTCCACGCCGCTGCAACAGCAACCTTAGTCCTCGCAATACCGCTTGGATGTGCAGCCAGCGTGGCTGCTATCGACAACCGCAGGTCGCACAACCAATTTATACAGCCACATCAGCAACACCTTAGGTGGGCAAAGGCCCAGAAGCCGCCACCCGCAAACTGAACAATGTACAGAGCTGCAGTCACGCCACGATCACACAGATCTGAAGAGCGGCACGACAGTGTCTGAGTCCAATATCAGTGGCCACGCCCAGTCTGACCACAGTGGTAGTCTAAATACCCAGCAACAACAAACTCCGAGTTCACAGTAGCCGTTGTCGCTGCAGTTGAAGTCTGCCCCCGCCCTTTTCGGGCGAGGAACGGGCGGCACAGTCTTCCCATACCAACAGGTAAGCAGCTTGCTTCTTTACTTTCTTGTTCGATCGGATGAACCAAACCGAATGAATCTGGCGTTAGGACGCGGAAAGATACACCCACATATACAACGCAATTACAAGGGAGGGAGAGAGAGAGCATCCCATCGATACGATGGGCATCGCTGCCGCCGACAGATAAGTCTCCCCCTCAGTTACCATCCTCACGCCATCTCTCTCGTCGAGACAAGCCAAATTCGAGCGAATCTACCCCCGAATCACGGGTGGATTCATTCCTTTCTACACCCCCTCCTTTCATTGCCTTTGCGAACTAACTTTCCTTACTAATTCCTAATCTACTGATTCCCTCACTCTTATATCTATACTAACGAATTTGCCTGACCTCAAACTCTTAAAAATGCTTCTCCACTCACCCGATCTCACCAAGAATCGGGTGAGTTCCCTGTTTTCCCGCTTATCTCCTCGTCTGGTCCTGCCATAGCCTCCGCGCACTCCTTATCCTACTAACTTTCACCACACTGACTCTTTGCTCAATCTAACTATCTTATTCAATTCGCCCGGGGTCAAAACCCCGAGATCACTTCTTCCCCTGCCCAAATCCACTCACAAACGAGCAAGATACACTCCTTTTTCCCTTACTCTTTCCTCACTCCGCCACGCCTTCGCGCAACACTTTTTTCAACTAACTTCCTATTTACTACCTTTCTGCTAAAACGAACTTCGAAATTGGGTTCGCCCTACCTGAAAACCTCTGGATTGACTTTCTTCCCGCCCGTTTTCGTCATGAATCGGGCGGGTTTTCACATTCCGCACCCCCCCCTCCAGCTTCAGCCATAGCCCGTAATCTTCACATGCACCCGACTCACTTTCCAGCCCGGGTTCGTTCCCTCTTTAGCACGTCGCTGCCCTCTACTGCTCGTCTCTCCTGCTGCCCGCTGCCTATCCACTTCGCCTCAGTGTGTCATGGCGCCCGTCCTCGCAGCCCTCCGCTCCGCCCTGCTGCGCATGCACCCGGCGCCAGGCCTCGTCCTGGTTCACTCCCCTTCTTCACCGTCTTCACACCCTGCTCCCCGACACTCCGCTCTCCCACTTTCGTGCCCGTCGCTCCTCAGCGCCTAGCCTAGCCGCCGTAGTGACCCGGCCCGAATCGCCCTACAACCCCGGCCTCCCCGCTCCACGCCCCTTTTCACTACCGTCCGCCAGCGCCTCAGCGCAGCGGCTCCCCTAGTTGCCCCGACCCGGTCATCTCCCCACCATCGTTCCTTCCCCTGCTGGATGTACCCGACGCAAAAATGCGCCCAGGTCCATCCCTCCCAGTCTGCCCTTCGTCACTGCACCTCTGCTCGTTCGTCCCTCTCCACAGTGCTCCGCTCCTCGTGACACAGCGGATCAGCGCTCTGCTATCTGTCCTGTCCGCTATCCCCTCCTACCCGAGTCTGTTATCCTCATAACGATGCTTAGTCACATAGTCGAGCGGTAGGGGCGCCCCCTTTGCTTCGGCTACCCTACGGAGGCTACGGGGGGACARCTGCCACGGCCCGACTAGTCCCTGTTTGCCCCTGTACCCAACTGGTCTCCACCCGGCAGGCTGTCACCACTGCCTCCTCAGTGCTGTTTGAAGCCTACCGCCCCCTCGGGCTYCCACCGGCCAAACCTTCTTCCAAACWACTGGCCTCAACACTAAAGGTTYGGCCTGCCGTGAGGCCTGAGCATGGTCCTTGACGGACTGGGTCCGGTACGGTCCTTAGTCAACTGCCGCCTCCCGGCGGCCCGCTCGGAGTGTTCTCCGACTTCCCCCTTGCCTCAGGCTACTGACACTCCCCAAAGTGGGTTGCAAGGGAAGCCATGATGATGGACCCCACCACCCTTTAAGTATTGGCCTCTTCGGTCCGTCTCTTCGATGCGGGCCGGGTAGGGGAATTATGCCGACGCCCCGACACTCACGAACTCGCAGGCAACCAAAAGAGGCGCGCGCTCACGATCCTCAACCGCCATGACGGCCTTCAAAAATTCGGCATCCCATCCAGGTCAACGGCACGCCGGAGTATAACAAAATTTATTAAGAACGCGGCACTGAAACGAATTACTTAGCAAGTGCCACCACCAATCGGACGCCGCTGCCGGCAGAACCAAGGGGGATAGCCCCGCCGGGCCCTCGACCCCCTCGGTCCCTTCGCGCCACTCCGATTTTCCCACGTCGTCGCCGCTCGATCTCAACCCCTAAACCTCTCAGACGAAATTCCAGCCCCATAACTAAAGTGCTAGGCCCGAGTCTGGGTCTAGCTCTGGCTGACGCCTAAATAAACGGACACTGCGCGGCGCGCCGTACTACCGAAACGCCTTCAGAAGTCACGTTGGTGTCGATGTCGTCTCCCATAGATGCGCCAAAGCCAAAGGTAACCATAGTACTCAATAAGACGTAATTTTTTTAACCCTAGCTCAGTTAGAAAAAAAATAAAAATTTGGTCGGCGACCAACGTCGGTCTGCACAATCATGATCAAAAATTAAAAAGATCACGCACGCCTCAAACCAGCGTGCCCACACACTTCCTACTCTAGTCAACCAATGACATCATGTCAACGTAAATCACGGACATCGTCGCGCCTCACGCGGTATACTTTAACTTCTTAATCCAAACTTAATTTCTGTCATTTGCAAAAAACAGGGCGGATACCCTTGTAAGGGTATTCGCGCCGACAGCTTACCGGACCACATTAAGCGACGTCCCCGTCGCTTCGCAAAATCGAAAAGCTATCAGATTACCCAAGATGCCGACGAAAGAGGGACCAATCCGATTAGCCGACAAACACAGGGTAGAGGCCTCCATCAAACCATGCCTCCACAACTATATGTTGCTAGGTTTCTAACCCGGGCTCTCACCGCCCCGGCATTAGAACGCTGACAGCATAAGTTCCAAAGACCCTCTCAATCATCCTCTCCCCGGTCCTAGACAACCTTCGGCTTCTCGTCGGGTGTCCCTAGTCCTGGCCAAAACTAGGGACGCGGGCCCTAACCGAGACCTTTGAAGGCACTCTCGCCTTCCTTCTCAGAGAATCTCTCGCAATCAAATACACATACGTATACTTGTATACTTAATATCCACTCAGCTCTTTCTGCAGTCTAGTACAGAAAGGCTAGGTCTCCATCTTGGTCTACCATAGCCTGGCTGATTGGACCAGGACTACGGCCCACCACACTGTTATTTTAGCGGCAGTACCCTCATCGGTTACGCAACGATAGGTTTTCTCCTGATAAGCATTCAATCAGGATTTCCCAAAAACCTCAACCTTCACTATCCCACGGGGTAATTTCCCGGGGGGGGGCAACTCCCCTTAAACTCTTACTCCGCGGTCCCGCAGCCAGGTTGCGCCGGCTAGCAGCCATCCACTGGGGTTATGCCCTAGAGGTGCTAATCTTCACCGCTTAGCTTGGTATTCCTCTAATATATCCCAGAACTAGCACAAGTGGTTAGACGGAGTGTCGCAAAACCAATCACGGACCCACTGCGGGATTGTGCAGGGGTCTGAAGGCATTTACCAGCTCTCCCACGAGAGGCATGACATCCTTCGCACAATCACAAACAAAATCACCGCTAGGTCCACAAGGCCGTGACCCCTGACTTGATCAAACCAGCAGCCACCCATCCCGAGACATTTTCTCGCCCTGCACTTTTTTTGCGACTTTCTCAAACATCTCAAGCAAACGTGGCCCCTTTTCGTCAGACTTTATCAACTCAACCACTGCTTACCATGCCCTTAAATCCATTAACCACCTCTCACACGAAGGAGGTCTCCCTCAATAGGTCTCCCAGTCGTCCCTCTCTTCTTAGGATGAACTATCACACGACCCCTTTTTAAAACATCCCCCTCTTTGGGGATGAGTCTTTCGATAAATAACATTACCACCTTTCTTAATCTGAGGGGGGTTCAATCATAGAACAACTCAACCATAGAACAACTCAAACTGAGAGGTCTACTTATGGGTCCTCTCTACAACTCAACCACGAACCACTTCAAACCGAGAGGCCTGTTTGTGGGCCCTCTTCGCAACTCAACCGTAAAACACTCGGCATGGTAAGTATTCGAGTCTCAGAGACTCGCAAAACCCCTTAGGATTCTCACTCTTTTGTCACACAACAAACTGCACTGCCTCTCCTTATACTCGACCCTATCACCCGCCCGTGGGCAGATCGCACGAGTATACCGGAGAGTAGACAGTTCACATCCATTCATTCTCACAAAATCCACACAAAATCACAATTCATCAGGATAAAGTCCACACATGTGAGAGTGATTGTGATTGTCATATACAAAAGACAGTCTTAGATAAGGCCTCAACTCAATATATACACAGGGGTACAATACCCCAACTCAAACGCGAACTAAATGTCTCGAATTACATATATATCCTCAGAGTTGAACAATCTCAACTCAAATCGTCACTAGTATCACATAAAAACAAATACGGTGTCGGACAAAATACCCTTACAAGGGTATTTTGCCATGTTTTTGCATTCGACACAGTAACGACCCGGCTGCCATGAGGAAGCCAGTCTGGAATAAGAGGGGTGTGCACGCTTGGCGTGACACTGGAAGCAAAATCCTCGGCCACTAAGGCCAGGGCAAAATCGGTGAGAAAATTTCGTGTGTGCGCGCGTTATTATAACGCGCGCCATGGTGATTAGGATCAGTAGTAATACCCCTTAACAGAAGAGGCCGAAGGGTCAGTTGGGCTGATGATTGTGTCAGGTAGGTCTATGACACGCACTTAGTCTGCATGCTGAACGCCAGATAGAGTGTCGGCATTCGGTCTGTGACGATGATGATGATGATGGGAGGATGGTGATGATGATGGGAAGATGATGATGATGATGATGGGATGATGATAATGATGATGATGATGATGATGATGATGTATGTTGGGGCTGCATTGCAATATTGACTGTTCGAATCATTGGTATCTAAGTCCTCCGCTACGCCACCTTGTACCTGTATGAGAGGTCGGATCTTGTTCTGGCCTGCACCTTTACGGTATGCCGCAGGGTGTGCGTATGGGTGTGTGAGAAAGAGAAGTTGGAGAAGGAGAGAGAGAAAAGAGGGAGAGATAAGGATGATGATGAGGGTGATGATGATGGTGATGATGGTGATGATGATGATGTGAGGGCACGTACCTGGTCTTGGCGATGGTCTGCATTGGTAGACAACTTCAAATCCTTCCTTGGTTGTTGACGTCAACAGCTGCATGACGATTAGTAGGACTGGGAGTAGTAGTGTAGGGAGTAGGCTGGGCATCGGGCACTAAGAGGGGAGAAGGGTCATGATACATATGTTGGTAATGACGAGGGCAACTCTCGTTGACATTGGTTTAAGTGTTACGATTCCCCTTTAGTGGCATATTGGTGCAATATTGCTTTCCGAAGGCTGTGATACTATCTGGCTTTTAATATGACTGTGCTAGTCTGAGTATTATCATCTCACTATTTTTATTATTATTATTATTATTATTATTATTATTATTATTATTATTATTATTATTATTATTATTATTATTATTATTATTATCACTGATAGGTTGCTTATGTGCCCGTTGCAAGAGGGAGTCAACTGGAGGGATATGGAAGAGGAGAAAAGATGAAAAGCTCGTAGGAAACAGGAGAAAAATATCAGAAGGGATAAGGGCTATACAAAGTCAGATAGAGAGACTGCAGCTAGAGAAAGAGAGAGAGGATAAGAAAGGGAGAGAAAGAAAGGGGAGGAAGAAGGGAGAAAGAGAAAATAAACAATCTGAGATAAGCAGAGAAGACAAACGGGACAAAAACAGACGAACAAATGGAAAGACGACGGGGCAAACGGACAGTGACTGACAGACGAACAGACAAGACAGACAAGATCCATACAGACAAACAGACAAAACATATATACATACAGGCATACAGGCAAAGCAGTCGAACAGACAGGTACAATCAGACACTCAGGCAAACGACCAGGCAAACAGATACATACGACAACAGAAAGAGTAGGCTGGTTTACAGAAACGAGTTTACAAGAACAGACACCTACAGGCAGGTAGAGAAACAATGACGGACAGAAATGACAGACAAACACACGTTGACTAAGCAGGCAACCATATCCAGGCTGCGCTGATTGTATGTTGGATAGGATGCACGTTTGGTCCTTGGGTGCACGTGACATACTGTGGAGGAGGATCGGGGTTGTGAGTGATGCGACAAAACATACCTGATGCTTGATGTAACGGCGTGGTCCGACATTTGCTCGTACCTCGAGAGAGCTGTTGACGACAACATCTGCGTTGTAGACATAGGCTAGATAGGATCTGGCACTTGCAAGTCTGGACGCTGAGCGCCGGATAGGAAGAGCGACATTGGTCATGTATTGATGATGATGATGTGAGGACACTTACCTTGTTTTGAAGATGGTCTGCCTTGAGTAACATCCTCGATTACTTCGCTAGCTGCTGATGTCAACAGTTGCATTGTCGATGGTGGGCTGTAGTAGCTGCGTAGGAGTAGGTTGGGTGCTGAGCGGCACAAAGGGGAGATGGGGGACTGGTCTCTTGTGTTGATGTGGAGAGAGAAGACTCTCCCGGGCATTGGTTGTTGTATTACGAACCTCCATTAGTGTATCATTGGTGCAGTGCTTCTCTCCGGACACGGTGTGATTATCTGACTTTCAATAAGACTGTGTATTTTGGTTTTGTCATCTCACTGTTGTTTATTTTCCTTATTATTACTATTATTATTATTATTATTAAGTACATGATGGCTCTGGGTGCAAGTAACAACTGTGTATTGGGGATCGAGGTCGTGAGTGATACGAAAGACATACCTGGTGTCTGAAGTCGAGATTTGTGCGTACTTCAGAAGGACAGTGGTCGTCGACGTTCCGACATCGTAGCTGTGAGTTAGGTAGGATTGGCCATCCGTAGTCTGGGCGCGGAAATGCCAAGTAGGACAACAACATTGGTTTTGCGTTAATGATGGATGAAACTATACCAGCTTGTCAACTACGAGCTTTTGCTGTGTTCATCTGGCGGGACTAGTAATGCAAAATCTGCTTCTGGGTCGAGGTCACGACTACCTGGTCACGTATGTATGGTGCTGATTGATATCTAGAGTTGCTATTGCTCATTTTCCTTGCTAGGCAGAATCTGCCATCTGTAATCTAAGCAACGAGCTCAAATGGGATTGAGTCTGTATTAATGATAGCTGACGGGACTCACAAAATGTTTCTGCTCTTGGGTTGCGGTCACGTTAATCCGGTCACCTGGGTATAATGTTGTTGGTGTCTGAAATCCGCCCTCTAAACATTGTTGCCGTTGTCTTATGGGTCATAGTGTAGGCTAGATAGGGTCTACCATCTGTGGTCTGGGTACAGAACGCCGGAAAGGATAGCGACATTAGATCTGCTAATGAGACTATGCGAGCGTTGTTGATCCTGAGTTTTTTGTCGTGTCCTTATTTGGTGAGACCATAATGCAATTTTGTTGTTGGTACGAGATCTCATTTGATTTCTGAAACCTGCCATCACTCGTTTCCCTTGCACCTTATTTGAGTTATTATTATTTTTATTATTATTTATTATTATTATTATTATTATTATTATTATTATTATTATTATTATTATTATTACTATTATTATTATTATTATTTGTAGATAAACTTGTCCTGTCCTCGCCTCGCGTACATTCGAGACAGGCAACACTGTACTGTAGGTTGGATAGGACCTGTCACCTCCAGGCAGGGCATAGACAAACCAGATAGGATGATGACATTTTTTTTCTTCTTCTGTGATTGATAATGATTATACTATATCAGCATTGGCTGTCATGAGCTTGTTGTACTCGTGATTGGTGGGACTCGTGATACAGTGCTGCAAATTCGATCGAGGTCGCGACTTCCTAATCACATGTGTATGATGCTGCTTTCTGAAGTTCGTCATCATCCAATTTCGCTTCCTCCTCACTTCGCATGCGGACAGACAGGCTGCACACCAAATTGGTGACCGGCCCTAAACTCTATACTCAGAGATATGGCATCCACTTACGAGTTCACTGCCAATCGGCTATGGCGACTCAACACTCAACATCTCACTGTTCACGTACTTTGGATCACCCTGGATGCCCCACGCACATCACTCTGAACACTCACGACACACGCACATGCTGCACTCTGTACTAAGCTATAGCAGCTATGGTTGCCGCTACCTATCACTATGGCTACCCTGCTTCGCTCTCGCCCACTTCGTCTTCGGGCCTTCAGTAGACCTCCTTGCACAAGACGTCGAAGCAGCGCTTCCGCATGACTTCCGCATGACTGAATAGATGGTTGGGCGCAGCCTCTTGATTTATACTTTTGTGATGCGTTGGTCTGACCAGTTTCCCTGGCCCGCGGTGTACACAGTCCCAGACGGTACTTGCTTGACTGGACTGGGACTGGACTGAGCCGTACCGCATCACCGGTGAAGAGGAAAGAAGGGGGAGGCAAACGAGCACAGACGTACAGACTGTCGAACAGACAGACAGTCTGCCACAGGCAGCCGGACGCCGGCGACCAGAACAGGTTGGGGCAAGCAGACAGACAGACATACAGACGAAAGAACAGACAAACATGGCCTGACCGGAAGCGGTGACAAAAAAAAGAAGCAGACAAACTCAGGGGAGGTGAGATCGAAGGTGGTTCTTCGGAAAGTGAAGGACGTTGTATTGGTCATCAAGGTAGAATGTGGATGATGGGGAGGGACGTGCATAAGTAGAGAGGGGGTCGGCATTGGTGTTGGCATCATCACTCGCTGGTAGTTAAGTTGTCTTGGGGCCTGGCGCCACTCAGACAGAGAGCTACAAAGGGGTAGGCTATTGGTGCTGCCCTGTTGGGCTCAGACATTGACTCACGATTTTTTTTTTGTATCATTCTCAAATGGATAGTTACTCGGTTTCATTGTGTTATCTGCTCTTGCTTTGACTACCCAGGGCAACAGTGTGATTTTGCGGTTTGATTTTATGTGCTTCGTCCACATTCAAGTCCTTGCCTTTTATTACTATTATTATTTTTTTTTTTTTTTTTAAATTATTATTATTATTATTATTATTATTATTATTATTATTATTATTATTGTGTACTTAGATTAGCCTTATTCACACTTCTTATGTATGAAAAGGCAGCACAGCAGGCCTTGTGCCCGCCCTGAGTGAAGACGGGCCAGACCTGTGACCGCCCTAAGTGAAGGTTGGTCAGGACATCCACGAACAGGCCTTTTCTTTCAAACATTCTCGTAAAGTGGGTATCAGACAGTTGCAGCATCGTCGTTGTGGACCGAGGAGAAAGCAGCATTGCCGTCCATAAGGCCTGAGCGCAGGGTCTGGGTCTGAAACGCAGGCTCAGGGCAGGCCGCCCACACGCAGCATTGGCATACAGTCTGGGCGAATGCAAGCTGCTGCGTTGTGCATGGCTGCGCTGCGCTAGGATGAGGCAGGCTAGCGCTAGGATGTAGGGCGCTGCCTGCACACAAGGGTACTGGCGGCCATAGTCAGGTCGCATGAGGGTGCAGTGAAGGTAAAGGGCGCTGTGTGAGTTATCAAGGAAGAGTGTAGGTGAAGAAATGACGTACCTGGTGGAGAGGGACTCGACAGTGGTATTGACGTTATCATTCACCGGTCGTCAAATTGTCTGGTTGTTTTCATGCTATAGTCACAGAGAATAGGTTGTAGTGTAGATAGGGCGCCAGGCGCTACTCAAGAGAGAGAGCTGCATTGGGTTATGCTGTTGGAGTTGCCCGGTTGAGCCTGGACATTGACTCACGATTCTGCAGTATTAGTCTCAAATGGATGGTTACTTGATTCCATTATGCTATCTATTCTAGCTTTGACTACCTGGACATCAATGTGAATTTGCATTCTGGATGTCTGTGCTTCGTCCATAATTCATTATTATTATTATTATTATTGGCTGCAATCAGATTCGTTCTCAGTCACACTTTACAGTCATATGAAACGGCAGCACGACAAACTGGCGGCATGCGCCCCACGACACTCAGAGATATGGCAACCGGACAAGAGTTCGCTTCCAACTGGCTATGCCAACTCAGCGGCCAACAATACGCTGCTCACATGCACACGTACCGTTTCCCTTAACCATGGACTACGGAAGTTGTGACTGCCCCTATCGTACCAACGATGGTTGTACTTCGTCTCTCTCGCTCTGCGTCCTTCGGGCACACTGTAAACCACCGCGCGCTAGGCGCTGAGATAGCGCTTCCGCATGGCTCCGCAGGAATGAATGAATGGTTGTGCACAACCTCTTGATTTTACTTATGTAACTCACAGGTCTGTCCTGTTTCCCTGACCCCTCGGTGTACACGGTCTCAGACGGTACTTGCTGGGCTGTACTAGGACTGACTGGTCCGGTGCCGCTGACCGCATGGCATTGCACCACAGATTCACCATGATCATGCATACATGGAACACAGACTGTGACATACGCAATGGGACACAACTTGTGATGAACGCAGCAATACGCAGAGAAAGACACATACACACCAAGAGTGAGACAGACGGAGAGAGAGAAAATAGAGAAAGAGGAAAGAGAAAACGTACCCGGCATACAATCGCAGTCTGCACTAGTAGTGACGTCATATAGATTTGGACTTCACTATTAAAGTAGGCTTGTTGCATGAGTACGAGACTAGGAGGGTAGGCAAGCAGTATAAATTGGGCATTGGGCACTGGACATGGAAGAACGACCATGAATAACGAGTGGTATAGGCCAAGGGACTGGGCATTGGCTCATTATATCGTTATATTGCTCTGTTTGGCTGGTGCTATGGTGTTAGCTGCTCATATACAACTACTCAAACGATTAAATGGTCTCGCAGCTTCGGGTTGGATATCAATCACACCACTGTTATTATCATTGTTATTATTATTAGAGGTATTATTATTATTATTATTATTATTATTATTATTATTATTATTATTATTATTATCTTTACTATTATTATCATTGCTACTATTGCCACTGACACCACATACTAGAATAGGGATCAGCATCGGACAGGGGTGTGAGGCAACAAAGCGAGGGAGGGGCACCAACAAGTATGACGGCTCTTACATCCTTCATCCTCCTTCGCTTTCCTATGCCTAAACCCCACATAAGCATACAACTATCTTCAAGCAATATGAGTGAAATAGTATTTTCAAATGGCTTACTGAGATCAGGACTCATGCGCAGATGGACTCCCGTTCCATATTTGATCCATGTAACAAGGCGATTGCGGGAGCTCTGCCGGAGTTCAGGCGGAACTTTGGAGGCAGGGAATGACGAGGTACGTTACTCTGACCCAATTGCTGTTTTAGAACATAACAGACTACCATCCACAATGATGCGCATAAAGGTTAGGAATTCAGGATCGATAAACCCTTCAAAGCTTAAGGGATGGACAAAGGTCTTGGATTGCGGGTAGAGAGAGGGTTGGCCGAGTGGAAATTTGATTGATTCTGGATACAACAATCTTGCTGTGTGGCATTGATTGGAGGAATGGATACAAGTTATCAACCTCTCACGATCATTCTCCCTATACCTCATCTAAACAATGATGGGTATCTTGATTTGAGCTTGCTATAATCTATTGTCGTAAATCACACCGATCATTTTGCTCATTATGCATCTGATCCAGTATAAGTTCTCGAACTAACAATGATTCTGGGTTCGAATGCCATCGAAAGCGATGACTTGACCCATCAATAAGGCTTGTGTGGAGATAAGAATAGCAGGTAAAGCCTGCCTTAACTCCGATGAGCCTTACGCTTGGTCAGTGATAAGTACAAGGACCCTTGGACACCCGCCTTATTGAGGGTTAGCCAGTGATAAGAGAAGCAGGGAAATCCTCCCTTATCAGTGACTAGTCTGATATAAAAGTAGTGAGGTTTCAAGGACACGTGCCTTATCATTAACCATTCCAACATTCTTTTCAGTGGTACGAGTAGTAAGGATCCTTGGACACCCGCCTTGTTGAGGGCTAGCCAGTGATAAGAGTAGCAGGGGAACCCTGTCTTATCAGTGATTAGTCTGGTATAAGAGTTGTGAGGTTTCAAGGATACCTACCTTAGCATTGATCAAACCTAACATTCCTTTCAGTGGTAAGAGTAAGCAAGGATCCTTGGACACCCGCCTTATTGAGGGCTAGCCAGTGATAAGAGTAGAGGGGGAATCATGTCTTGTCAGTGACTAGTCTGATATAAGAGTAGTGAGGTTTCAAGGACACCTGCCTTATCAATAAACATCCTAGCACTTAGTCTGTGATAAAAATAACAAGAATCCTTGGACACCTGCCTTATTGAGGGCTAGCCAGTGATAAGAGTAACAGGGGAATCATGTTTTATCAGTGACTAGTCTGATATAAGAGTAGTGAGGTTTCAGGGATACCTACCTTATCAGTGACTAGCCATAGGATAAGCCTACCACTAAGCGTGCTTTGGCTCACAAGGGTCAAAACCCACAAGATTTGCCTTTGTCAAAATTCCAGTAACAAGTGGACATATCCTGAATGGTCTGTCATATCACCGCTAACTTTCTCCACAATCTGCATTGTTCAGTCCTAACTAACTATCTCTGATTCTACTGAGAGGGGATAAGTGAGATCTTGCCTCAGAGAGAGACTATCCATTGGTCTGATTTCTTTCCTTGAGATTATTTTCCACAGGTTGGATTGATGATGTGTTCATGTGTGTTGAGAGAAGGAAGGGAACTCAGACAGGATAATCCAGAAAAGGGATAGGAATGAGATAGTGAAAGGGATATGGAGAATTACTGTGACAGTAAAAAAAGGGGTGAATTACTATTCACTACCTGAAGCGGAAGGACAATAGCCCAAACGATTAGTTAAGGATAGGAGTCAGACAGAAAACACACAGTCCAGAAGGAAACTTTCTAGATCTCAGTAGGGAAGAGGGATGTTAAGTTTCTCTTGGACTGTGTTGTGTCTACAGGTTTCGACGCTTCGGAGAACTTACGGAAGAAATCCGTAAGGAACTGCAAATTTTGTTATCTCTGGATAATAGGTCGGTAGAACTCCGACTCAACTTCCACCATGGTTTGACACCCTCACCTAAGGCAAGAGCTAAAAGGAACAAATAAATATTCCCTCTGTATCTATGTCTAAATTGTCCAAATCACACTCAGAGGTCTTTGAATATGTGTGGGGCGGGGGTGAAAGGAGTCAGGGTTAGGAAGGAATGTTGTTTTCAAGGTTTTGGGGTGTGAGTGACTTGCTATGAATAGATTAAAAGTTGACGCTTGTAGCCCATTTTGTGTCTGCATCTGTATGCGTGTATGTGTCTTCCTTCACCTGCGCAGGTGCTGGACATTTGTACTGTCTCTTGAGTTTGGGATCGTCTGAGATATTCGGGCAAAGGGACACGACAATCGTGAAAGTGAGGTCCACCGCTCTGTCAGCTCCCCTGATTTACTTACATACATTTATATATATACATATACTTGTGAATGGGATCGTAGTTGGTCAGGATCGGAAAGTCATTTGTCTAGGCTTCTGTTCGAGAGAATAGGAGACTACAAAGAGGATCGACCCTGGAATTCTCACATGATGAGCAAAATAAACGTTGAGTCATTGTTATAGTTTGTTAAGCGTGGAAGACTATCCGAGAGTCGACCTGATTAGATAGTTGGTCCTGAGAGTTAGCACCTCGGGGCTTGACATACGGGTTAGTCTTAAGGCGTTATACCGTGCGTATGCCTATGCTACGGCGATCGAGAAAACACCCTCGGCTGGCCTACCTCTGCGATTGCATGTAAAAGCCTTCGCACGTGGGTCAGTAGCTCAGCAGGGATACGCCCACCTAAGGGATGGTGACAGCTCCCGCAGGTGGAGGTAATGTTGTACCTCGCGGGATCCCTAACCTGTCGTAGGGAGTCGCGAGAGGTATAGCATGCGCGCACGGTCGGAGTGGTGTTTTCGTAAAGGGTGACAAAAGGTACTCCTGCGTAACACGACCGTGAGGTCTGACACAAAAACTACTTTGCGTCTGGGTGTGGGACCGCCGCGCGCGACAACGGTCTCCCTGACCAAAGCTATAGCTAAAACAATTTTGATCCGGACGTAGCCATACCCCTCAAGTCAGAGAGACCCAAGTAATTTAAGACATAACCCAGGACACGAAGGACTAGAAGTCATTCATACACAAGTCTTACCACTGCCTTCCTAGGCTAGAGAGCCTATCTCCCACATGTTGAGGCTTCTTCTCGAGCCTCTCTTACCACTCACACCTCTACAACCGTTAAGGCCGGGACACGACGTAGGTCTCATACCTTCTTTTCTCAGTCAGTAGGCATGGTAGAACAGACCCTTATTTCGTAACAATGCCGTTAGGGTCACTCCGTGCTCCGTCTACTTGAGACATTTCAATAACACGATGTGAGGCAGACCTAACATACCCCATATATACCGTTATTTTATTGGGGTTCCTCCTGCCTACAACTCAAGCTACCTTACCCGACCACGCTGTGCCTATCTACAACAGCTATACGATTGGGATTTCTCAGTTGCATTTACAGTCTGCTTAAATTTCCAGGCCCTTCTCACACAAACCCTTCTCCTTCACAACTAAATTCATGAGGCAGTGCTCGACGCTCCCTCTCGCCGCAAAGCCTCCTTCCGTGTTCCCCCAGGGATGGTTGGATCGATACGCTCCCCAGCCCTGTCGAAAACACCTCCCTCAATATTTGTCCTTATTAGACCGCTTGCTTCATCGACCCTCCGTTCTCGACAAAACTTCATTATGTGCCCTTTCTTGGCACAATGTCTGCAAACGTCTTTTCCCCAACCCACGTTCTTCCCTCCAGGGCCGCCTTTGCTGCCACTGCATTCCCTTTTTCTGTGCCCCTCATCCCTGCAACTCTCTCCAGCCTTCCGTTTTTGGCCCCCTCCACCGGCCACTTGGCCTTGTGTCACTCGTGGTATTGGAGGCTGTAATGGCCTCATACCCAAGGCTGGCTGAAACTGGACTGCAGGAGATCTAGGTGGCATCACCTCCATTTCAGGGCCCAACCCACTGCCTTGTACGCAGGGCAGATATGGACCATATATGGGCCTTGGCCCTACTTGACCGCATGGCTCCCACTGCTCGTATAACGAACGCCCAATTGGCGGGGGTCTCTCTTGTGCTACTCTGCCTTCCACCTCTTGCGGGGTGACCCCCATTTGTCGTGAGCACTGCCCCTTTTCGGCGTCTTGACCTCCCTCGGCCCGATTCCTCGCCCTCCGCTGAGCCTTTGACAACTTGGGAGGTTTAGGCTTTTCCCCTCCTTCCGTCACTCCCTTTTCTTTACTTCCCTGAGGGGTACAACCAGTCTCTCCCTAATGATCACATACCACTTTCGCTAAGTGCTTTGGCCACCACTCATTCCTTTGCTTCTCCCGTCCCGCAGTTGCGGATGCTTCCACGTTAATGGGCCCTCTCTTGAGATCAGGCGCAATAACAGGCAGGGCCATACCAGCCTCCTGCTCCTTCGTCATTCCAATGAATCTCTCGCCCCCGTCCCTTCTCGGGGCGCAGGCTCGTCCCTCCGAGGTTCCCTTGTGGAGGAGTAACTTTTGATGAACTCCCCTTCTCTCTGCCTCACTTCGCTCAGTCGGCCCACTCGATGCTCCCTCAGTAGCCTCCCTTTTGCCTTTCTTGGCCTCTTCCAGCCGTGCTAACCTCCCTTCCAATACCCCTGCTTGTCTTTGTAGACCACTTAACTCTGCCTGCGATGGTGCGCCTTCAACTGGTTGTATAGAGCACTCCCCACGTTGGCTTTCTATTCCATCTTCTGGGAATCTTAGCCTTAAGGAACTCTCCAACTCATCTCACGTTTTCGCCTCCTGCTTGAGGGTATACGCCTCCTCACTTACTCTTTCACAAACAAACAGCGGGAACATGCACCTCATCGCTCTCTCGTCCCACTTCTTCATAAGGTTGAAGCCCTGAAAGTCATGTAGGAAGTCAGACAAGTTCCTTCCTTGGAACAACAAAGCACGGAGGTCTGGAGGCATCGACTCTTGCAGTGCCTCGCGCAACAACACCTTCATCTGGCACGAATTCCTCCAACGCAGGATCTTGGCGAAGCCGCTTTCTTCTGCCATGATGCTGACAGCTGCCTGTTACGCACTGCAGGCAATAGATCACCAAAAAGTGATTCAAGTAAGCTCGGGCAGACAAAGGCAAACTGCTAACACTTAAATCACGCTATCTACTATTTCACTCATGCAATCAGGCCTCAACCCCTAGTTACCCTAACGCTTACTTTTATAACTACGGTAATGGGCAGAGGGACGACCATAACCAAGTCAAAAGAAGCGCATTTAGTAGGAAGAGAAGGCATTCCCTATCGGCCCACCGCCACCTGAATCTTCTCTCAGTCTTCACCCTCCTCATCTGGATCATGAGTACTGACATATATGTCAACTATGCTGGCCATGCTTCTAAGCCACTGCCTAGGGCGCGAAAACTTCAGGTCCAAATACAAATCATATACCAATTCGCAAGTATAGCGCTCATAGTCCCATCCTCGCGCCGTCAAAGCCGCTTCAACTGCCGCCTCTATCCTTGCCCGTCCACAAAAACTCTTCTCTATCAGAAACTCAGGCAGGACTACTCGTAACGAAGCCGATGGGAGCCCGAACTCTCCAGCACGCTTGACCTCTACACGGGTTAATACTCGCTCTTCCCCGTCCCGGGACACTTCCCTCGCCCACTTTGCTGCAGCCGCCTCGGCTACCCTCAGAGGCCTAGCAAGCAGGCTTCCATACCCAAGCGCCAACTCTATCCCATGCTCGACCCAAAAGGCGGCTGAGGGGTACAGGGTCACCCTTACAATTGCGCATTCCTGCCCATCATCAAACCCAGACTCAATCCAGACAAAGGTGTATGTGCCCATCAGTACGCCCCACCAGGACGAAATATATTCCCCTTCTTTAACCCGTCTTGGCAAGGACATCTCGAGTCTGCCTTTCCTCTCTGCTGGCAGGGCCACACTGGGGTCTTCCCCAACATAAGGCATCCTGAGTAGCATTTGCTTTGTCTAGGTTCTGCCCATCACAGACAAACGTCAAGCATACGCCTTCCGTTACTATGCTGACAATGAGGTTCTACAACCACTACCCTTGAAGCCTCGGCTTCAACCATCTTTCCCTATAATGCACTCTTTCCAGTGTTTACGACCATCCAGTTTAGAGGAAAATAATAATGGTAATATATCACAGGAACCATGCATTCATAAATCTTTTTTTTTTTTAACTCATAATCATAATAACTCATGGAAGACGATGTATTACCAAAGATACTGACATAAAAAATACTTATAATGATCAGACACATCAAACACAAGCTAGTCAGTTACCCAAAACATACACAAATACCTCATAACATCAAGCCTATATCAACAGACATACCAACGATTAGCACTCCCAGACATAATACTCGTGAGAGCACCACACTTTACTCCCTGGCTTTGACAGAAGTATACTGTGGCGAGGGGCAGTGTAACCCTTTTCAGAAAGGATAACATCGCAAATCCCTGAGTCCCTACTCAAAGATCAAGCCTCACTGCTTCTCCCTCCGATTCCAGCATTCGTTCTTCACAGACCCTTGCCGACAAAGCAAACAACCTCACCATACACGCTTCGGGGTGTACCGTCCCGTCCTGTGCTTGGTGAACCCACTTGACACAAAAATAGTTGGGGATTCACCCCCTACCTTTTTGCGGCATGCAATAGCTGCTTCCTTTATAGACCATGATCTGACAAAACTCAAATACGTTCCTCTTATTCAGTAGTAGTGGAGTTATTTTATCCCAAAAAGATACAACAACATCACCCCACTATGGACCAGGAACATAGTTCTGGCGTGGGTTCACTACTACCTACAAGACAAGGTTATAACTTTTTCAAAGCCATCTCTTAAGGGAACAATAACATAGGACTGCAACCTTCCTTAGGTTAGACCTTACACATCGACCACTCCCTGAGAAGTATTTATCTCAAGAGGCAGTCATTCCATTCACCTCTGAATCCGCATCAGACGTGGATTCTGCGCAATGATTCTACCCTCTTTTGAAGAGCAATTCAAACACACAGACTTCAACAGGCAATCAATAAGCCAACAATCAGACTTGGGACACTTGTACAAATTTTTACAATCTGGTATGCTCAAACATATACTTCAAATACATAACTCATACCAAAAATATTCCTCACATGAATAATCATTCAGATCCCATTATAATCAAACACATAACCTTACATACTTAGACATTTTAGACAACTTACTTTGGATAAGATCTGACATATAGGACGGGTCCAATATATATATATATTCATTAAAAAAATGCCCTCAGAACAATAGTCTCAAGTCCTTAGTCTTGGCTATATAAATTCAAGTGGTTGGTCGAATCATGGAAAGGTTCAAGCGGAGGTCTAGCGCCAACTACATGTCGTTGCCCTATCGAATGTAAGAGAAACAGACCTTCACTTGTTACCCCGCTTGCCCCCCTAGGATCAGATATCCCTTTCGAGATTAAGGTGATATACATGCCTACTCTGTCCCATAGTCACCTTCAATGAGGTCAGAACGCGGCATCCCCTGCACCCATCTGTCGTCTCATACGTCCAGTTCAAGCCTATCACATGGGGCGGACCTCATACCTTCATGACTTATATAACTCAAACGGCCGCTAAGAACCCAGACTCGAAGATATTAATCCATATTCATAAAGCCTTCGGTCCCCTTAGCCTAACTCTCTGCGAAGTCCTCTAACGACTTCTACTATAGTAGGCCTTTTTGCTCATCCTCGGCCTCATTCTAAACCTAAAGTATCTCATCGCTCTTCTGGTCACTCAGACAACTCCTTTAGCCATACTGGGGACCTTACGAGGCTAAATCCCACAACAAACATGCCCAACCTCGTTGGCATCACCTCATCTCGCCTCATCCATATCAACCCCACGAGGCATTATTCAAACCCGTCAGCACTCAGGGCCAGAAAAGACACCAATTCCAACTATCATCATACTAGTTGGAGTACTTTAGCGCATAGTTAGAACGTTTATCACTTTCGAAACACCCTTACTTTATCGAGCAACGTCAACTCACATAGTCACTCTCACTCGCTCTCTATCCAATACCATCAACCGATTAATCCGTAAACGCTCGATCAACCTCCTCACTTTGCCTATTTTTTCGCAATCCAGTACCCGGATGTCGTTCCACCAGGGACAACGGTAGGCGGCCGTTATCCCCTGCAACGGCGCCATCTATCGGGCGCATCGGTCCGGCACCGCACGTGGCAGCGCGGGACCCTCTCGGCCGCGTCATGCAGGAGTTGGACAAACCTCTTCGCGAACACACAAATGGAGCTTCCTTAGGCCGCTCCGGCCGAGTGCGTCAACCATACCTCTCGAGAGTCCCTACGACAGGATAGGGCCTACGCGAGGCACAACTTACCTCCACCTTACAGGAGTTGTCACCTCCCTTCGGTGGGCGTATCCCCGTCGAGCTACCATTCCACAGTACGAGTTAATCAGTTGCAATCGCAGAGGTGGACCAGCCGAGGGCGTTTCTCGTTCGCTGTAGCATAAGGGGTACGCGCGGTAATACGCCTATCGGGCCCGCACGCGAACCGACATCTTGGGTGGCTGAAGTCCCAAGCGCGGCTCGACGTCGGTCGACTAGGACGCATCCCACACACCACGCGCACACCACTTACACACACACGCACATAGAACACGACACAACACAAACAACGCGACAACGCTCCTAACCCCTCGGTAACCAACCCATAACTTTTCAATGCGAAAGTCAAATGGGCGTCGCGCGCGAGGCTTAGTATAAAACGGTGCAGACGCAGGGCCCACTCATATCGACTAGCAATGTAAACGTACGCAAGCAATCGCAATGATGGCATACTATGTAGTGCCCATAATCAAGCGGTCCCTCGTGGATCCGAGTACCGCTTATGACMCTCAAGTGTCAGACTCGAAGTGTCGTGAGGGTCTAATCCTTCACGACATTGCACGGCTAAAGGAATAGTCGTGCAGCCGCCGTGAGACCTCCGGCCTTTGGTCTGAGCGTCTCAGCAGTTAAGGCAAATAGGCTCTGCACGGGGGCAGATTCCTTCCCTGCAGAGTCTAGGGCTTGGGATGTTCTGGACAAGGACCTTGAATCCCGGCCCAGGACCAACATCCGACTATAAAATCTCTAAAAAACAAAAGGATAAAGGGGGATCTCCCTTTTTCTCTCAAGCCATAATCTGGCTCACCCTTGCGCACGATCATTGTAAATCACGCACGTACCCTAGGCCCATATAAGTATATACATAAGGCTTATTTATATATGACAATCACTTCTCACAGTCATAGTGGGACTCCTCTCAGCCATATATGTATGTAATTGCAGGCAGCCACATCCAGAAGCCGGACCACAACCATACCTGCAATCACATCAAAGATTCATCCAAAAGTCCACGCACTACACGGGGTCAACTTCAACAATTCTCTGCACTCGTACCCCTCGCTTTAGCCATATAAATCTCACTCTTGTGCAACTCCCCAAAATAAATACTCAGTACTTTTGTTAAATGACCATTCAATAAAGTTCGGGTGAAAACACAATGAAATAATTCAAACCACAGGGCTAAAGTCTTTAGGTCGAGTGGCAAGAGTGGATTGGAGTTGAATCGCAAACCGACGAATCGGCAACCGACTTGTTATCAGTGATAACAGAAGATGACCCTCGTAAAATCAAGCAAAAACTAGTCAAAGTCCTGAATCGAATGTCCAAGAGAGGCATGTACCATAAGAGAGGTCAATGCCCAAGCTAAATCATCAGCATATGGGATATGAACCTTCATAGCACATTCTCACTCAAAGTTACATGCCAACTAAGTATAAGCCTACCTCTAAGCCAGTGCCCAAAGCAAAGGTAGATTAATGGTAGAATCTCCCCTATTCAGGGTGGATCGCCAGAATCGACACCTGTCAATATATAACCTAACTCCTGTAAATCAAGAAAATTTTGGCAGCGCTTCCCGTAAGAAAAGTGTCTTTTCAGAATTTATATCAGCCCGAATATGAAACCAAAAATAGTCTTTGACTTTCCAAAGTCCAATTTTGTCCAACTCCCTGAATTAGCAAAAATTTGGGGAACACTCCCTTTAGAAAAGTAGATTTTTCAGATTTTTACCAAGTCATATATAAACTTTAGACAAGTTGAACTTTGACAAGTCAAAGTTTGACTAACTCCTTTGATTTGCAGAAATTTCGGCAGCGCTCCCCGTAGAGAAAGTAGCTCACCAAAATTTATACAAGGTTAAGTATAATAAAAGATCCAAGAAAATACAAAATTGACCTAAGTAAAAAAACTTAGCTAAAAAAATGCAGGAATCGAAACTAACTCTTATCGCTCTAGCACGTGGCGAGCCTCTAAAACAACTACCTATCAAGTTAAACCCAAACCAAGTAGTACCCTTACTCAGCCACATGCAATACTAAACCACAAAGGTAAGTACTCTCGTCATCCTAAGTCAAACTTTGCAAACAATAGTTCGTACCTCTCAATGCTTTATCCCCTTATACCCAGCTTACATAAGGCATAAAGTCAATCCATCAAATCTTATGGAAAATGCCTGACTCAGCCATTGAGTATACACGAACAAGTGGCACCACTACTTCTCTCTTCCTTTTGGGCATATGACTAAGCCGTTCATCTTAGAAACAAGGCTTAGTCGCCTTGAACTGTTTAATACCCAAGTTATATATATATATATGAACTTAGTCTTCAAGGGGGCGTAGGACTGAGCTATTCATCATAGAAACAATGCTCGGTCGGCCCAGGTTACCTTCAGTTTTACTCTTAGTTATACTCTTTTCAACTTATGATAAGCTATAGCCCGACCATCCAATCTTATGGAACCCGTGTCTGACTAGCGTGTTCATAGATAGAATAGTATAAGGTATAGCCAAATTATAACCTTTTGGGTTCCAACATGTGCGAGGCATTGGGCCAGACCATCCAATCTTATGGAACATATTTGGTCCTCTGCCAGGTTCGTTTCTCTCTGATCCAACTGTGTGCATCATGAGTCCAAAGTCGTCCAATCTTATGGACATGCTTTGGCGAGAATTACCCCCTCATAATAAAACATAAAGGGGTTGAGCCGTCCAATCTTATGGACTTGCCCAGACCCCCTCGATCCAAGAACTAACAAAACAAAGTAAACCCCAATTTAAGCATGGCAACCAAGCCCTCCAATCTTATGGTACAGGCTTGGTCCCTGAAAGTCGACCACAGTCAAACCCTCGCAAGTCAGAGCAATCAGACCATCCAATCTTATGGAACCTGTCTGATTCTCAATGCAATCCGAAGAATAAAACACACCTATCAGGCCATCCAATCTTATGGAACATGTCTGACCCCGCAGGACCCTTCCAATCTCAAGCAAACTTCCTTTCTCTCACCCTTCCCCCAGATGCAACCCCTTTTCTTGAACAAATTTGCCTTCAGTCAATCAAAAACGTTGGGACTGAGTTTCCTCACGCATTCCTTTATTTAATCTGAGTCATATCATTTCAGTCAAACTAAAATCAAAATAGGGATGCATGCCATATACGCAGTTAAAACACAACAGGTGGTACAGGTAGGGGCTAATATCTGGGTTTATAAAGGGAAGGCAACAATTACCTTTCAATTCCCTGTCTCCAGAACTCCTCCTGAGTTCCGGCAGAGCTCCCGCAATCGGTGGGCTGACTCCCCAGAGAGTCTTGACGCGGATTACGGGTTGCAATCCCACCTGCCGCGGTCCTCTCAGAACCAATACACTGGACTTAGAGTAAGAAGGTTAGAGATAGAAAGATCTAGCCTCTCAGATCCAAGAATGGTGCGCTCAGACTCGCGAGAGAGGGCCTTGATATCTTGACGCGCCTGAGGGCCCCTTAATGAAGGTCAAGCTTGGTCAACTTAGAGTCAAACTGTCGAACCCAACTCTTCTGACAACTCTCGAATCACAGCGATAACCCCTCCCTTTCCAGGCACTTTTCCAACCTGCGACGGTGACCTCCCTTCACCTCGCAACCACCCTCCCTCTCCTTGGCAAAACTGCAGCCACGCAGCCTTAGTTAACAGCACCCGACGCAGCGCACACCCTATATGCCCTTCAACATCGCAGCACTGCCAAGCGTGCAGTGAGGCACAACAAAGTTGAAGTTTAGCGCAGCAACCCAGCAATTACACCGCGACCTACACGATCATCATCAACACAGCAGTTCACAATAAAAAGGGCAGCAAATAAGGCTGCTGTTTCGCAACCTACTCCTTCCTCCTCGCTGTTCCGCGCAACAGAGCGGGCGGCCCTTAGTTCAGCAACAACAATAGTCTCCACACCGCTGCAACAGCAACCTTAGTCCTCGCAATACCGCTTGGATGTGCAGCCTGCGTGGCCGCTATCGGCAACCGCGGGTCGCACAACCAATTTATACAATCACATCAGCAACACCTTAGGCGGGCAAAGGCCCAGAAACCGCCACCCGCAAACTGAACAGGTGTACAAAGCTGCAGTCACGCCACGATCACACAGATCTGAAGAGCGGCACGATAGTGTCTGAGTTCAATATTAGTGGCCACGCCCAGTCTGACCACAGTGGCAAGTTAAATACCCAGCAACAACAAACTCCGAGTTCACAGTAGCCGTTGTCGCTGCAGTTGAAGTCTGCCCCCGCCCTTTTCGGGCAAGGAACGGGCGGCACAGTCTTCCCAGACCAACAGGTAAGCAACTTGCTTCTCTACTTCCTTGTTCGGTCGGATGAACCAAGCCGAATGAACCTGGCGTTAGGACGCGGAAAGATACACCCACATATACAGCGCAATTACAAGGGAGGGAGAGAGAGAGCATCCCATCGATAGGATGGGCATTGCTGCAGCCGACAGATAAGCCTCCCCCTCAGTTACCATCCTCACGCCATCTCTCTCGTCGAGGCAAGCCAAATTCGAGCGAATCTACCCCCAAATCACGGGTGGATTCATTCCTTTTTACACCTACTCCTTTCATTGTCTTTGCGAACTAACTTTCCCTACTAATTCCTAATCTACTGATCCCCTCACTCTTCTATCTGTACTAACGAATTCGCCTGACCTCAAACTCTTAAAAATGCTTCTCCACTCACCCGATCTCACCAAGAATCTGGTGAGTTCCCTGTTTTCCCGCTTCTCTTCTCGTCTGGTCCTGCCATAGCCTCCGCGCACTTCTTATCCTACTAACTTTCACCACACTGACTCTTTGCTCAATCTGACTATCTCATTCAATTCGATCGGGGTCAAAACCCTGAGATCACTTCTTTCCCTGCCCAAATCCACTCACAAACGAGCAAAATACACTCGTTTTTCCCTTCCTCTTTCCTCACTCCACCATGCCTCCGCGCAGCCCTTTTTTCAACTAACTTCCTATTTACTACCTTTCTGCTAAAACTAACTTCGAAATTGGGTTCGCCCTACCTGAAAACCTCTAGATTGACTCTCTTCCCGCCCGTTTTCATCAAGAATCGGGCGGGTTTTCACATTCCGCATCCCCCCCTCCAGCTTCGGCCATAGCCCGTAATCTTCACATGCACCCGACTCACTTTCCAGCCCGGGTTCGTTCCCTCTTTTGCACGTCGCTGCCCTCTACTGCTCGTCTCTCCTGCTGCCCGCTGCCTATCCACTTCGCCTCACTGTGTCGTGGCGGCCGTCCCCGCAGCCCTCCGCTCCGCCCTGCTGCGCATGCACCCGGCGCTAGGCCTCGTCCTAGTTCACTCCCCTTCTTCACCGTCTTCACACCCTGCTCTTCGACACTCCGCTCTCCCACTTTCATGCCCATTGCTCCTCAGCGCCTTGCCTAGCCGCCGTAGTGACCCGGCCCAAATCGCCCTACAGCCCCGGCCTCCCCGCTCCACGCCCCTTTTCACTACCGTCCGCCAGCGCCTCAGCGCAGCGGCTCCCCTAGTTGCCCCGACCCGGTCATCTCCCCACCATCGTTCCTTCCCCTGCTGGATGTACCCGACGCAAAAATGCGCCCAGGTCCATCCCTCCCAGTCTGCCCTTCGTCACTGCACCTCTGCTCGTTCGTCCCTCTCCACAGTGCTCCGCTCCTCGTGACACAGCGGATCAGCGCTCTGCTATCTGTCCTGTCCGCTATCCCCTCCTACCCGAGTCTGTTATCCTCATAACGATGCTTAGTCACATAGTCGAGCGGTAGGGGCGCCCCCTTTGCTTCGGCTACCCTACGGAGGCTACGGGGGGACARCTGCCACGGCCCGACTAGTCCCTGTTTGCCCCTGTACCCAACTGGTCTCCACCCGGCAGGCTGTCACCACTGCCTCCTCAGTGCTGTTTGAAGCCTACCGCCCCCTCGGGCTYCCACCGGCCAAACCTTCTTCCAAACWACTGGCCTCAACACTAAAGGTTYGGCCTGCCGTGAGGCCTGAGCATGGTCCTTGACGGACTGGGTCCGGTACGGTCCTTAGTCAACTGCCGCCTCCCGGCGGCCCGCTCGGAGTGTTCTCCGACTTCCCCCTTGCCTCAGGCTACTGACACTCCCCAAAGTGGGTTGCAAGGGAAGCCATGACCACGGACCCCACCACCCTTTAAGTATTGGCCTCTTCGGTCCGTCTCTTCGAGGCGGGCCGGGTAGGGGAATTCTGTCGACGCCCCGACATGCACGAACTCGTAGGCAACCAAAAGAGGCGCGCGCTCACGATCCTCAACCGCCGTGACGGCCTTCAAAAATTCGGCATCCCGTTCAGGTCAACGACACGCTGGAGTACAACAAAATTTATTAAGAACGCGGCACTGAAACGAATTACTTAGCAAGTGCCACCACCAATCGGACGCCGCTGCCGGCAGAACCAAGGGGGATAGCCCCGCCGGGCCCTCGACCCCTTTCGGTCCCTTCGTGCCACTCCGATTTCCCCACGTTGTCGCCGCTCGATCTCGACCACTAAACCTCTCAGACGAAAGTCCAGCGCCATAACTAAAGCGCTAGGCCCGAGTCTGGTTCTAGCTCGGGCTGACGCCTAAATAAACGGACACTGCGCGATGCGCCGTACTACCGAAACGCCTTCAGAAGTCACGTTGGTGTCGATGCCGTCTCCCGCAGATGCGCCAAAGCCAAAGGTAACCATACTACTCAATGAGACGTAATCTTTTTAACCCTAGCTCAGTCAGAAAAAAAATAAAAATCTGGTCGGCGACCAACGTCGGCCTGCACAATCATGATCAAAAATGAAAAAGATCACGCACGCCTCAAACCAGCGCGCCCACACAATTCCTACTCTAGTCAACCAATGACATCCTGTCAACGTAAATCACGGACATCGTCGCGCCTCGCATGGTATACTCAAACTTTTTAATCCAGACTTAATTTCTGTCATTTGCAAAAACCAGGGCGGATACCCTTGTAAGGGTATTCGCGCCGACAGCGGGTGGGGGACAAAAACTCCAATCTCTTCGTGGGGAGCAGCACGTGCTAGGAACCCGGCCCAGCATCCCATATAGAGTTACGCAAGTTATTTGAGATATTGGGGCCATTATCCGGCTTCGGCGGAGAATCAATCTGAAAACGATTGAAGAGACTCAAGAGTTTTAAAGGAGAGGTTGAAAAACTATGAATGATTATTGACCTCTTTTCAAATGCTTCGAACCCCTAAACTCCCAAACAAAACTCTCTAAAATTGTCCAACACTGCCTTATTCCCTCTCGAGCTCTCCCAGGCCTCACATCCCCACCCGGCTAGGTTACAGAGCAACACGACTCACCCCAGCTTCGGCCAGCGTCGTCCCAACAACAACCCTTAGTTGTCCCTTGGAATGCCCCCCCAAAGCATCCTCAAATCTCTCTACCAGACCTCACGCTCCTGCAATCAGCAGGTTACAGGGCAACACCCCAGCACCGGTCAGCGTCGTTCTAGCTTTGAACAACCGCAGTTTCATGAATGTACCAGTATTAAACAGCCTAAAGCGAGTTACTATAAGTCCTCAAAATCCTAAACCATTTTCGTTTGAAACAAAAACATATTCTCAATTCAGAAAATAACTCAGATACCAATTGATCCCCTATACCCAACTCTGGCAAGACTTACTGCATCAGAGCCATCATCTCCGCTGCTGCTGTACCCTATTCCCATCCTAGTACTAGGACGCATGATATCCCACCATCTCCTCTCTCAGTCACCTCGATCCCTTTTGGGGATACCGGGGTCATTACCCGACTTCGGCTGAGAAAATGTTTGAGAATACTTGCCATAATTCAGAAAACATGAGAATAGACCGCAGCGGTCCTACAAATGTTCAAAACCTCGAAATCCCTAACCCTTCCAAGGCTCTCCAACACTGTCTTACTCCCTGCCGAGCTCTTCCACGCCTCACACCCCCATATCCTGCCGAGTTACAGGGCAACACAACTCACCCCAGCTCTGGCCAGCGTCGTCCCAGCAGCAACCCTTGGTTGTCCCGTGGAATGCCCACCCCAAAGCATCCCCAGATCTCTCTACCTCGCTGCTATGGTCCTTTCTCACTAAAACTCGGATCGCACAGGGGTTTTCAGTTCCGTCTGTGATCGCGCACTCAATATTTAAAAAAATCCTTGGCACATTCCGTTTTGTTGTTTTTTAATGGCTTATTCTGCATAGTTTATCACTCCGACCGAAAGACGGGATAGGGCGTGAGGTTGAACGTCACATACCAGGTTGGGGGACAAGTATGTGGGTTGCTAACCTAACACCGACTGATTGTGCGCAAAGGAGGTTGAGGGTCCATCAAATCAAACCCGCAACCTCCACGTTGCAATATCAGAGCTCTAACCAACTGAGCTAACGCGTTTTGTCATATGCAGAGGTGTGGCGGAAACATCTGAAAAACGGATTGTCTACCGCGTGGGCGCAGGAAATGTTACCCTAAGATAGTCAAAGCAATGAGACTA
>BFEA01000602.1:455892-466739 GCA_003427395.1 Chara braunii | reverse complement strand
ATCTCCACCCCGCAATGGATGGAGGCAATCACTCGCCACAGAATAGAAACAGTAGTGTTGTGAATTGTGTTCCACCATCGCAAATGCTCCGAACTTCATGCTCCAACAGCTTCCGACGATGCTTTCAACTCGACAAAGAATGTATATGGAGACACCTCTCTCTATCGACGAACTACTAGAGACACTACAAGGGATGGAGGACGAAAAGACTCCTAGCCTGGACTCCCTTTCCAAAGGAGTTCTGGCTCCAGCAACAGTAGTCTGTCAGACTATGCTCAAGCCGTGAGACAAGAAGGGACCTTTGGGGGACTGGTTAGCCAGGGGGTCACCACCCTGTTCTACAAGAAAGGAGACAAGGCAGACGTCCGAAACTCCAGACGCATCACACTTCTCCCCCTCCCCTACAAGATTGTCTCTAAAGCCCCCACTAACAAACTCCTCCCGTATATGGAACACCTCATCCACCTGGCCCAGACAGGGTTCATGCCACAAAGGAACATCCCAGATAATGTCCTGCTGGTCAACGAAACCATCAAGTACGCGAGACAGCAGTCTTGTTCATAAACTTCGAAAAAACATATGATCACGTGGACTGGAACTTTTTGGACTGTTGTCTACACAAAATGAAATTTGGTGAATCTTTCAGGGCATGGGTAGCCATAATGCATAGGACTGCAGCTACCAACATTATGGTCAATGGTCACCTATCACCCTCCTTCGAGCTGCAATAGTCCGCGAGACAAGGGGACCCCATTGCCCACCTCCTCTTTGTACTGGTCATGGATGCACTCGCAACTATGATCCGGGCTAACCCAGCGATAGAACGCATCGACATCCCGAAACTGCCGTCACACCTCGTACCTGTCACATCTTTATTTGTAGATGACCTCACGGTCCTCACCAAAGTCACTGCATCATACTTACAGGCGCTAACAGACACCATACTCACTTTTGCCATGACCGCCGACATGAAAGTCAACTAGGGAACAAAAACTGAAGGATGGTGGTTGGGCCCGACCGGATCAGAACCCCCCCGAGCACCCCCAGTTAACTGGCGCCCCCTGAAGAGGCAATCAAAATTTTGGGCACTAGGCTCACAGCGCTCGGCCCTTCGAAAAACCATGGACAAGTTCTAGTTGAAATGACCCTCAAAAGACTGGAAAATTGGGATGGCCTCCACACATCACTCATAGGTCGGGCATTGGGACTAAATAATGTCGTCCTAGCCACGATGTGGTACAAGACGGCCTTTTGGGAAATCCCAAAAGCATAGCTGACAGCGCTACGGACGACCGTATCTGCTTTCTTATGGAAAAACGATCATGCGCAAGTGAAGTGTATTAAGAGGGTGGGCTGGAAGTACATTACCCATTGGCAACCCAAAAAAGTGGGTGGCCTAGGCATACTGGACCCGGGGGACGAGATCACAACTCTTATTTTTGAAGTGATCACCCGATTGTTGTTGGCTACAAATGTCCCCTAGGTACCACTGATGCTCATTTAGCTGGCTCTTCTAGCCCTTCCGTCCCCGCCAGAGAACCCGGTCCACCCACTGTGTTGGCTAACAAACAACGCATGGTCAAGCGGGATGGGATGACACGCAATGACACCAGGTGAGACCTTAAACACGATCCGCTTTGGACGAACATCCTGCGCTTGTGGCGAGACATGGGCCCGACAAACAAACCTCTCCCCCCCAGATGGGACGATATATGGCGGCAACCGATATATGGAAACCCACATATAATAAATGATATCGGTCACCCCTTATCCTTGGCAGCCAATAACCATTGGCTGACATGGGTGAGAAATGGTATGTTTGTGACAGGGGATCTGTGGGATATTCAGGAGGGTATGTGGAAGACGGCCCAACAACTACGACCAACACTTTGACACATTAAAAACAGTCAAACAAAACTTGACCAACTCCAGGCTGCAGTACCTCTGAGTTGGGTGGCAACATTAAAAAATAGCCCACAACTAAGGAAGGATGACCAGGTCTCCAAAAACGATGCCAATCCCATCCCCAAGGTTTATATAAGTATCCAAAATGGTTGCGAACACAGTACAGTCGCAGGCTTATGAACCGGACTTGCTAGGGGCGAAATGGCCTCAGTTGAGAAAAGAGCCTGACCTTGCCTGCCAACAACCCACATATAACCTCACCAGAATTATAGTGGGGAAAGAGAACACAGGGTACTTCGCCTCTGAGATGAACTCCCCAATTTGTGCCCTCCCTTTTGACCTAGAAGAATGGGAATCGTCCGACCACAAACCCACTCCAATTTGGTGTTACACGGTGAAGGAAGGATACAAAGAGGCACATCGTCTCCACCCATCATCCCTAATTGTCCGCAACAAATGGAACCGGGACTCGCCACTGGAAGAGTCGACATTAAGAGATATCCCATGGACCTCCTATGGACACATTATGCCAACCTACGGTGTATGTGTGTGTGCGTGTGCATGTCGTGTGTATCTGTGTGTGCATGCATGTCGTGTGTATCTGTGTGTGCGTGAATGTCGTCTGTGTGTATATCTGTGTGTACGTGCATGTCGTGTGTGTGTGTGTGCGTGTGTGTGTGTGTGTGTGTGTGTGTGTGTGTGTGTGTGTGTGTGTGTGCATGCACACACGCGTGTGAGATATCTAATCCATGAAACAAGGCCCTGAAAGTTGTGTTTAATCTCGCACCGCACGTCCTTCCCTAGGAGGATTTTTCGTTTTTTCACTTGGCGGATTTTGCTTTCTCATACCAGGTCAGTCCTCGGGTGGAAACTTTTGTTTGTTACTTTGTTCTAAGTTTTTTTTTTTCCCCTTTCTCCTTCAGGGCCTCAGCGCAAGGTTCTGAACGTATCTGGACATATATCGACTCAGATGCATTTTACAGAGGTGGGTAAGTTTGAATGTATATTGGCGACAAGTAAATCCACATTCAAGGGGCATCACACGATTGTGCAAGTTTCTGAACGAATCTGGACATATGTTGACTCAGATGCATTACGGAGGTGGGTAAGTTTGAATGTGTATTGGCGACAAGTAAATCCACATTCATTTAGTGGAAAGGTGAATCTTCCTCCCACCAGTAGGCTTATGTTCCTGTGCAGAGTCTGCTCGGGATTCAGCAGCCAAAACCATGCACAGGGTTCTGCATGTATCCGGACATACAGTGCCGTTGAGGACAGCGGGCCAGTCCAAAGGTATATCGGCGAAATCTGGGTCCGCACACAGGGTGCCGAATATATCCGGACATATATTGCCTCAGATGCATTGAGTCAGTCCAAATGTATTCGGCAAAAATTCAGTCCACATTCATTTAGAACGTGTTGTGTACCGGCGCACCGCCCAAATACTTTGAATCCAGCAGCAGATGTTGCTGCCACAGAAGACTGTGTCCTTGTGTGGAGTGTGTCAACTGGCTCAGCAGCAAAACGATGAAGGTTGTTATGGTTGGACTGGAAAAAAAAACACAATAAAAAAAAAAAACAAGAAACAAAAAAAGAAAGAAAGAAAAACGCGATCAGCCGGATTCAGACCTCGAATACATTCCACTCACTCCCAGGGATTCAGACCTCGAATACATTCCACTCACTCCCAGGGACTAGTTCCACCAGTCGCCATCTGCCAATATTTTCGAATGCATCTAGACGGCACCGTTGTCCAGATGCATTTCCACTCACTCCCAAGGACTAGTTCCACCCGTCCCCATCTGCCAATATTTTCGAATGCATCTAGACGGCGCGTTTGTCCAGATGCATTTTCAAAATGTTGGCAGATTGCGAAGACTGGTGGAAGTAGGACCTCGTTCGCCAAAACACAAAAGAGGTGGGAAGGTTGTTGCGGTTGGACTTGTAAAGCGAAACGCAATCAGCCGGATTCAAACCTCATGTACATTCATTCCACTTGCCCTCTCAGGGCCTCGCTGCACCACTCGTTACATGCTAAGATTAAATTGCAGCTAGACAACGTATTTGTCCGGATGCATTCAAAATGTTGGCAGATGGTGGCCGGTGGAAGTAGGCCCTCGTTCACCAAGAACAAAGAGGTGGGGAAGGTAACCCGAAGGTTGTTGTGGTTGGAATTGTAAAGTGAAACGCGATCAGCCAGATTCATCCTTCGTATAAATTCAATATGCTCTCGTTCACCAAAAATAAACAGCCAATCTTTCGGGACATCCATTGAAAAAAAAAAAAAAAAAAAAAAAAAAGCCAGGAACTGACGACGTTAGCTCAGTTGGTACACCAATGAACTGCTGAAATACAGACCCGAGTTGGGCTCTGTCAGTTCAAAGAGAGCTGCCTATGGTAAACCGTAGGCAGAGAGGGAGGTAGGGAGGGAGGGAGAAGAGGACAACAAACGAGGGAGGGGCTGTGACAAACTGTTTCGTCGGAGTTTCACCTCCCTACTCATGAGGAGGCTAATATCTATATATTATGTATATATTATATTATATATCGTCACAAACAGAACTGCCCGGTAAACCGTAGGCAGAGAGAGAGAAGAGGACAACAAACGAGGGGCTGTGACAAACTGTTTCGTCGGAGTTTCACCGACTCATCAGGAAGCTGAACCGTCAACAGTCTGCAGAATCCCCTCACTGATTACACTGTAAATGATAATCTACCTTAACCAAAATCAAAGTAGACTATCACTCACCCACACCAGATGGAAAACTCTACAGACTGCCGGTTCACACCCCATCACAAGCAACAAGCAAGCAAAACATCCACGAAACAAAGAAAGGTCTGTCACAGCCAAAAAATACACTCCAGACACGCCGCTGGCACTAGAGGCACAGCATGGCCGCCTAGTAACGGCCCTGACCACTGCCGCTCGACCTGACCGGAAAAAACCGTAGCAGGAAGCTAGCGAAGTCGTAGTATATATCGTCACAAACAGAACTGCCCGGTAAACCGTAGGCAGAGAGAGAGAAGAGGACAACAAACGAGGGGCTGTGACAAACTGTTTCGTCGGAGTATTTCCTATATATATATATATATATTGTCAAATAGAACTGCCCGGTAAACCGTAGGCAGAGAGGGAGAAGAGGACAACAAACGAGGGGCTGTGACAAACTGTTTCGTCGGAGTTTCACCGACTCATCAGGAGGCTGAACCCTCAACAGTCTGTAGAATCCCCTCACTGATTACACTGTAAGTGATAATCCACCTTAACCAAAATCAAAGTAGACTATCACTCACCCACACCAGATGGAAATATATATATCGTCAAATAGAACTGCCCGGTAAACTGTAGGCAGAGAGGGAGAAGAGGACACCAAACGAGGGGCTGTGACAAACTGTTTCGTCGGAGTTTCACCGACTCATCAGGAGGCTGAACCCTCAACAGTCTGTAGAATCCCCTCACTGATTACACTGTAAGTGATAATCCACCTTAACCAAAATCAAAGTAGACTATCACTCACCCACACCAGATGGAAATATATATATCGTCAATATATATACATCGTCACAAACAGAACTGCCCGGTAAACCGTAGGCAGAGAGAAAGAAGAGGACAACAAACGAGGTATATATGGCAACCTGGCGTTTTTGTCATTTGGGGGGGCTGAACCCTCCCGAACTGTAGCTGTGTGGGGAGAGAATTGGCGTGGCACAGCTGCCATCCTCTGGAGGGACCCCTTCACCGTCTCTGGTAAAGTCTGTCTCCAATCGACACAGGGAAGGGACACTGCTTGGCAATGAACAGAACAGGGAACGGAGAAGGCTCAGCCGGATTGCCCGTCGGAGACTGTAGAGGTTGTGAGTGCACGTCCACATAGTACTCTTGCTCTCCCTGATTGCACAAGCGGTTAACAGGGACGCCCAGTTTTCAGCCGTGGTTACACACGTCAACCCTGAAAAGTGCAATGGAGATCGTGATTTTTAGGTTTTTTCTTTTCTTTTTCTTTTGCCCTGTTTTATTTTTTGGTCAAGGTCTGTGTGTGCCAAGTTTGGTGTTTGTTGTGGGCTTGGAGTTGACTGTTTTGGCTAGCCCTGAAAAATCCTGAAAACCCTGAAAACCCTGAAAATCCTGAAAAGAAAGCGTGAATTTCGCATGAAAACACACTAAGTCTTTTGCCTTCCTGTTTTATAGGTTTTTGAAGTTCTTTTTTCATTTTGTTTTTTTTTGTGTGTAGTTAGTTAGTATGATCTCCACTCTATGAAATTGGTGGCGTTTTTGGTTAAAATGCCCCTTGGGGTTTTGTTATAAATGGCCTGACAGGTGGTCTGAAAATTGAGGCCTCCGTTAACCTTCTCTCGCACAAGCGCAAGCAGGGTGCGTGTACACCAGGCGTTACAACCCCATTGCACCCTACCCCCATTGTCCCACAGGGTCCATGAATCATCCGCAAAGCGAAGAGCTCTGAAATAACCTGGCCGATGCAAGATGTACGTACAAATATTCGGGCCCATGTCTGACATGTGATTCTGCGGTGCAGGCTGGAGTTGTAATCGTCTACTAATAAAATGCCATAGACAGGACTTCAATGTTCACTCCAGGAGCAATACTGTGATCCACGACTGGGAAGACCGCACGGTGCTCTTCTCTTCAATCCAGCGGACAATTCGGATCCACGACTGGGAAGGCAGCACGGTGCTCTTCTCTTCAATCCACCGGACAATTCGGACCCATGACTGGGAGGAAGACAGCACGGCGCTCTTCTCTTCAATCCAGCGGACTATTTGGATCCATGACTGGGAAGACAGCACGGTGCTCGTCTCTTCAATCCGGCGGACCATTCGGGTCCAAGTCTGGCATCTAATTCTGTGGGGCAGGCTGGAGTTGTAATCGTCTACCCATAACTGCCATAGACACGACTTCTATGCTCAATCCAGGCGCAGAAGCAGTCCTGTCATCCTCTGGCAAGACAGCACGGCGCTCTTCTTCTATCCAGCGGACAATGTTCGCAGACAATGTTCGCAAAATCAGAAACGGTATAGCGGTTGCAATTGGAAAGGAGAAGACATACATTAACTCTCCCTTAGTAACAACAGTGCAGTGGCGTTGCTGTACGACAATGAAATCATTTGATTCTGCAGGTTGGGGGGGGGGGGGGGGGGGGGGGGGGGTGTTCATTGCGGTCTCGACTGGTTCTGTCAAGGTTCCTCCGGCCGTTTTAACTCGATAGACTTAAAAACGCGTCGGGGAGAGAGACCATCTCCAGTCGCGGGCTCCATCAAGTGATCGTCGGAATGTGGATCACTTCATGTCAGAGTGGGGAAGGAATCAGGGCGAGGTAGATGGGAAGCTGGTGGGTCGGATGCAAGAAGCGGGAAGCTGATCAGCTGAAGTTGTGCTCAGGGTGGTCGCTAGTCATGCAAATGCTGCACAGGTGGGAGCACCTCATGTCTGGTGCACACGCAGACCTGCAGCACTGGAAAAATCACAGCCACATTACGGGCATCGGACTCGGTATGTACTATTCCTGGCCAGTGTCTACTGAGCGCGGCGATGTCATTCCGTTTGGTTACACAAGCATGGTGTTCGAGCAGATCTCTAAGCAGAGTTTGCCATTGGCGCGGCGATCATACTGTCCAACGACAAACTCGACCGAGTTTGCCGTTGGCCAGTGTCTACTGAGCGCGGCGATCATACTGTCCGGCGTTGGTTACACAAGCCGCGGAATACTGTCCGGCGTTGGTTACACAAGCCGCGGCGATGTCATTCCGTTTGGTTACACAAGCTGGGGGCGCAGCGATCATACTGTCCAACGGCAAACTCGGCCGCTATCTAGGATGCGGTGCTGGAGACAGGGAACGTCTCCACCGAAGAGGCCTCTATGACGACAGGCCTCTCTGACAGCTGATCGAAATGACTATGTTGATGGGGAGGACAGGCCTTTGTGACAGCTGATCTGAATGAATGTGTTGACGGTGACGTCGATGAGGAAGGGGAAGGGGAGGAGGAGGAGGAGGAGGAGGAGGAGGAGGAGGAGGTGGTGCAGGAGGAGGGACTAGGAGAGAGGAGACGAGGAGGAGGAGGTACAGGAGAAGGAACCAGTTGACAGAGGGGATGGTGCAGTGGAAGATGTAGGTTGGGGAGCTGGTGGCGATGATGGTGGTGGTTTTGGTAGCGATGGAGGAAAAGATGGTGGCGGTAGTGATGGCGGCGGTGGGGGAGGAGGCACACTTTCAGCAGCAGTCGTGGCATTGGTAGGATGCGCAGGCCATTACCCACTTCAATAACATTTCCATTGTCTGTTGAGGTTGGCCTGCTCTCCAGCTGTGTTGCTGTATCCACATTAGCGTCGGCCCGTTCAGTACTGCATTGGTAGGGAAAACAGGAGATGGAGCAGCAGTCGCGACATTGGTAGGTTGCACCGTTGCAGGCTTGCAGCCCTTCTACTGTCAACACTGTCTGTTGCAAAAAAAAAAAAACAAAAAAAAAAACATTGTCTGTTGCGATGGGTGGTTGTCTCCATCTGTGTTGCCATGTGAGGCCCATATCCACATTAGTGTCTGCCCTTTCGGTACTAAATTGGTAGGAAAAACAGGAGACGGCGGGCCTGCTCCGTGATGCTGCCTTGTTCAGAATCAGTGTTCAGGAGTTGTTGGGGGCACATTACGTGTTGGTTGTGTGGAGGGCTGATGCTGCCTGTCCGCAGAATGAGCACTCGACAGTGGGTGAGCAATTGGCCAGTGCACCACGATGCGAGGAAACCAGTTTGAGAGCCGTGTGACTTGAGTGGGTAGCCGACGCTGCCGGCCACGCACATATGCAGTCCAGCCTCCGGCCAGGACAGGATGACCCCTGGCAAGCATACACCAACAATGTGTGTGTGTCCTAGGTTCTCCCCACAACAGCCCCCCTGTTCCAGAAGATGACTAGATTCACAATCGTAGCGGGTTTACCTGTACTGGAGACAATGAAGCAACCCTTGAGATGAGCCAATCAAGCAATGAAACAGTTTCACCTCTATAGCAACTTCGCAAGGATCATCGAGCAGAACAGGTATGTCATATCCCTTTCTTCACTATCTTGCTTGTGTGTGTTATAGATTTTCCCCACAACAGCCCCAATTTCCACCCAGATGAATAGATTCAGAATCAAAGCAGTCTTTGTCCTGTTGCAGACAACGAGAGCATTTGAGATGAGATCATGAGACAGTCACAGTCCAACATATTAAAGCAATTTTATAATTAGACAGTTTTGTGGTTGTCCTTGGGTACCCCTTCCATTGTTCTTGCAACTCCCCTTTTATTGTGCCTCTTACGTACACAAGGCTGCCCACGTGAGTGGCAGCTGCCCACATCCCTGTGTGCCTTCACGGACCACTTGCACATTATTTCAGGAGGCAGCGTAAAAGGGAAGGTACTATGCTCCTGTGCATTTCTCTTCAGATCTTCATACTCCTGTTCATTTCACTTCAGATGCATTTCTCTTCAGATCTTCATACTCCTGTTCATTTCACTTCAGATGCATTTCTCTTCAGATCTTCATACTCCTGTGCATTTCACTTCAGATCTTCAGCTTATACTTCTTAGTCTTTGTGTCTGTCCTTCATCTTCGTACTTCCGTTCATTTCATTTCTGATCTTCAAAGGGCAGGAAAGAAATATGTGAAGGGCAGGATAGAGTATAAGATGCGAAGGGCAGGGAAGAGGTGTATGACGAGCTTCGCAGAATTCAAAATATTCACCGCTGGAACATACCACTCGAGAATGGCATAGGGTTGCCAACAACATTTTGTGGATTGAGGAGCAGCTAATGCCTATGGGCCTATGGCAAGTGGCCACCCCTACAGACAGGACAGGACCGGTTCGGGTGTGGGCTATGGAAGCACCACATCCAACTTTCGCAGTCGCCGTTGCTGCATCGAATGCCACGGCGCGGACAGATGTCACAGGCCACGGCGCGGACAGATGTAACAGGCTCTATGAACACAGGCACGTTGACTGCAGTTATAGAAGGCATTGCCGTTCCAGCCCCTGTCTACAAATTGGACATGACATGTCAGGGTGCCATACATGAGTGCAGTCTAGACTGTCGTCGTTCATATGGAAGCATCTTGTGTGTGTGTGTGTGTGTGTGTGTGTGTGTGTGTGTGTGTGTGTGTGTGTGTGTGTGTGTGTGTGTGTGTGTGTTTGTGTGCGGGCTGTTACACCCAACTTTCACCGAATCACCGGGAGGTGATTTCCACCTACGGGAGGGCTAAGCCAAGATCCCTGGGGAGGGGGTGACTTTCACCCAAAGAAGGAGTATGCCGAGCGCCGCGGCATGCGTTTCGGAGAACAAGCTGCTAAACCGCCACCGTTGTGGGAGGGGTGATTTTCACCGAAGGGTAAGTTTCCCATAGAGTACGCATCGAGCTGTCCGCGTGTGGACCATACATCGAAAGCCAATATATGGAAAAGGGACGAAAGTTCAAGAAATTGCGTGAGTGACAAAATCCACAAAGCAAATTGGAAACACAGGAAACAAACAATCAAAAAAAAAAACACAAGCCTGGAAAACAGGCTGTTTTTTTTTTTGAAACATGAAAAAGAAACCAGGTAACAGGACTTGCGCTCCCAGAATGGATAAGGAGCCAGAACCATAAAGGTTCTGTTAAAATAATAATTAAAAAAAGAAAAGAAAAGCTAGGCTACCAGCCGGGCCGCCTGGGTCACCCTATTTTCCTGGGCGGCCCGGCATGCCGAAAAATCAACTAAACAACTTTTGCCTCAGGGTCACATCGACATTCTTTACCAAATTTCAAATAAAAATTTAAATAGAAAAATTATATACATATATATATTGTCAAAACTGTCCCATGAACCGTACGAGTCAGAAACCTGTCTCTTATACACATCTAGATGTGTATAAGAGACAGGTGTGTGTGTGTGCATGCACACACGCGTGTGAGA
>BFEA01000602.1:430414-441168 GCA_003427395.1 Chara braunii | reverse complement strand
GGGGGCGCATGTGGGGGTGTTGGTGGGGTTATTGGGCGTGGGGTGCCGACGACCCCCAACCGGTAGGTGCTGACAACTCAAGGGGCGCCAGTGACGCTGAATAGTGTTTAGGCCTTTTTTTTTTTGCGCGCTCTTCTTTGGTTATCATGAGCAGTCTGGGCAGTGTTCCTGCACCAGCAGTTTGTCCTTATTGTGGGCATGCCAGGGAGATAATTGGCCGAAGGCGCCCACGCCAAAATATTTTTGGTTTTGGGCGCCCAAACCTTTCCGGGTTGGCAAAAAGCGCAACAGGGGCCCCCGGATGCTGTAATCTGGCGGCCAAGATCGGGTCCGACCACTGCGTCCCTTCCTACCAGATCATGAACCCGGCCCTGTATCTGGGGCCATGTTCATTTTCTGGTAGGCGTATCTGGCCAAATGGGAACGGTTTGGGGGCCCGAAACCAAAAAGGTCTTGGCGTGGGCGCCTGCCGCCAATTATCCCCATGCCAGGTGTGTGGACACTCTGTCTTTCTCTGTATGCATGTGGGGTGTTTTGCCCTCTTCCACGGGGGCGTCGGGCTCTTAGTCTTTCATGTTGTCTTTTCTTCCGTGCATAGCCCCAAGTTCTGTTTTAAATTGAAAGCACACAGACACACACACACATGGAGAGAGAGAGAGAGAGAGAGAGAGAGAGAGAGAGAGAGAGAGAGAGAGAGAGAGAGAGAGAGAGAGAGAGAGAGAGAGGCTGTTGTGTGTGTGGGTGGATGTTTGCAGATGCGAAGATCCGTATTAGAAACAAAGTGTTTGACATTAGATTCGTCAACATACAACTGTCTACATAACAACCCCTTTTCCACCCAGTTGAGTAGATCCGGAGTCGAAGCAAACTGTTCGACCTGACAACCTTCTACAGTAAACATCATAAAGCACATAAAAACCGTGATGTTGCTGTGTCGTCATCCAGTTTTGTTTTTTCCCATTATAGAGCCTTTTCCTTATGCTTACACAGCTCGTTCTCTGTCCTCCCTTCTTTTTTATGTCTTCTTGCTGGTTCGTTTGTACTGTGCCTCTTCCGTACAAGGCTTGCCACGTTGACGTGTGTTGTCATGTTCACTATACACAACTCCACATAAAAAAGCATCACTGTTCCACACTGTTTCGTCGGACTGTCACTGAATCATCAGGAAGTTGAACCCCGGCAGTCTGCCCACAATGCGTTTGACTGATGGACAAGTACTCACCACGTCGCCCAGAGTTAGCGATACTCACCACGTCGCCCAGAGTTGGAGAGAAAAGTGGTCAACTTTACTCACACCAACCAACCCTGCAATCCTAGCAGACTGTCGGTCCAAACCCCTGAAGAGAGCAGCAGTGAGTCTCAGAAACGACTCTGTCACAGCCATAAAACCCACTATATGTGCACGCGTGTGTAATCTGGGTGTTGATTTTGCGTGTGTGTGTGTTGTCAAAGAACCCCTATGTGTGCATGCGCGCGTGTGTAATCTGTCACAGCCATAAAACCCGCACTACACACTGATTTTGTGTATGCGTTGTGAGAGAACCCCTATTTGTGTGTGTGTGCGTGTGCGTGTGTGTGTGTCGTCATATTTGCTATACACAACTGTGCGTGCTTGTGTGTGTGTGTGTGTGTGTGTGTGTGTGTGTGTAACCGCAGTAACATGGCGCAACATGTCACCTTTTTGCTTGTGAGCCTTGTTTTAGTCCCCCAGCGCAGCAACTTCAGGTAACCACATCACCTCATACCTGGTAACTATGGTTACCACGATAAGTTGGTCAGTGTGGTGACCATAGTTACTCACCTCACCGTGACCAAGGTAACTCCTCGTAACCGCGGTACATTGGTAACCATGGTAACATGTGACAGGTAACACAGACAGGTAGACATGTCTCTCATGTTTGCCAGGTGATCAAGGTAACACTTTGTGTTGCGACCATGGTTAATCTGTGCCAGCCCGCCAGGCAAGCACAGTAAGTTTTCAACTTTTCATTTTTGGATGAAAAACTAGGGGAGTTACTCAATACTCATATGATGCAAAGCAGCAAGTCACTAGAACAAAAGCAACATAGACCAAATATATCTTAGAACGAGGCCGCTGGTTGTGGACTGCGGCAAGGGGGAAGAGGAGGGAAGGAGGGAGAGGGCCAGCCTGGTCGGATGAAGGATTGTTCTAAGTGTCATTTTACCTTGATGCAGCCACGTCGCCAAAGTGCAGGATACTGAAATGCCACGGGATGAGCGGGGGTGCCATTGTCGACGGCAAATGGAACGGCAAGGCTGGTAGGCAGCAGGACAATGAGGACCACCAGGGACCATCAGGGTAGCCCCACACAAGGCAGACCAAACAAGCAACAGCCAAACAACATATGTGAACATACTGAAACAATGAAAAGAGGGAAAAAAACAAACAAAGAAAGCAACGAAATGGAGGCCGACAACTGCAGAGCAGGTCTTGCACATGTTTAGGTCTTCCCCCCCCCCCCGAAGGCGGTAGCCCTGTGTTTCCTTGTAATGTTGTGTACAATGTACATTTGATTTCATTAGAATTGAAACTCGTGCTCTGTTTACCAACACCTACATGTCTGTACACTTCAGCCACAAGGGCTGGGTAGGTCTGGCATGTCATATGGCACAGGCCCACGGGGGGTGCAAAAATTTACATACGCTTATGACTATGGGCCTCGCTGCACTACTCTTGAAAGGTGCAAAACGACAGTGAATCTTCCGCTAGAACATGGAAAGATACAGGGACATGATTTTTGTCTTTCGTGCATTTCAAGAGTAGTGCAGCGAGGCCCTATGGCTCATTGCTATTCATAGGTGTCCATCCATAAGTGTAGGGCAGAACAGAAAGCAGACAGTTCCACAACAAAGGAAAAAAAGAAAAGAAAAGAAAAAAAAGAAGAGACATGAGGACAGAACATGAAAAGATGTGGAAAGCAGCTAAGTCTCTGCAAAATAGGATGAGAAATTGACGGTGTAATTGCCCGATCCATGATCCCGGCAATAAACCACACCAAAACAAAAAATCTGGAAAATTGAGAAGAGGATAAGTCTCGGTGTTTTGCTTTTTCCGAATAAGGATTTCTGAGGTCACTCAGCCAAGAGCCTTTTGCAAATTTGCACTGCAATTCTGCACAATATTTTGTTATTCGAACTTATTCGGATTATTCCACAATTTCAAAAATTTTTACGTGTTTTTTTCCCCGCTGGGGATGCCCAGGAGTCCTGTTGGGGTTGTTTCTGCTCAGCCGCGTGGCCCGGCCTGTGTTCAGGCATGACAGTCATTGCCGGATGAGGTCTGCTAACCTAAGTTAATTTCCATTCCTGTCATTTCCTGATGATTTCTTCCATTAACAGCTACAGGTACTGACGGTGGAGGAAGCAAACGAAAGCGGCAAGTTAACACCAGATAAATAAAACATCATAAATGATAGATAAATTTAAGATAACTTTTGACAAAATTAAATTTCGGATAAATTTTGATAAAATTAAAAATGACATGAATGCAAAATTGCAAACATCCGTTAAAATTGGAACGACACAGAGAATGAAGACCTTTTGGGTAAGATCAAGTGTAGTATCTGTTCTGATCAGTTTAATATCTGATCCGTGGTCCATCGGGCCACATATCAAAAAAAAAAAAAAAAAAAAAAAGATTAGCATGGTCCCTGTAAGGATGACATCATGACACACAGAAGTCCAGAAATGGTCCTTCAAAAGGCTCGTAATGAAAAATTAAACAAAAAAGAGAAGAAAAAAAGAAAAGAAAAAAAGAAAAGAAAAAAAGAAAAGAAAAAAAGAAAAGACAAAAAGAAAAGAAAAAAAGAAACAAAGAAAAAAAGATGAAACGGTATTCACCAGTTCGCAGTAGCTGATGCAGATCCCAGGGCTCGATCCCTAGTTCCCACCTTACCTGTGTACAGTATCTGTGTCGACCCCTAGAGTTGAACCCGTGACCTGTGTATTTGCAACAGCTGGTAGGTTGTCGTAGGGTCCATAGGTAGTAGGGGTTCGATCTGTAGACCTGTCGAGTAGGAGTTCCAGTCAGGTCTAGCAGTCGTAGCTGCTACAATCCAGAAAGCTCAAGGTCGTAGCTGCTACAGTAACGAAAGGCCAAGTCTACGGCCTTCCGGAAGGCCGTAGACTTGGCCTTTCGTTACTGTAGCAGCTACGACCTTGAGCTTTCTGGATTGTAGCAGCTACGACTGCTAGACCTGACTGGAGCTCCTACTCGACAGGTCTACAGATCGAACCCCTACTACCTATGGAAAGATATGGTTGCTTATAAAAAGGCGGAACAACAGATGGAAGAGTTTTGGGGGGGTACTAAGGGAATAACGATAGAAACTTAAAAACAAAACAAAAAAAAAAAAAAACGTAGACTAATAAAAACTTAAAAAAGAGAAAACACAGGATGACGCAGGAAATATGTATATATGGAACAGAGGATAGTAAAGGAAATGCTGGTGCCATAGATACAACATACACAATGGGGAATACAGAATACAGAATACAGAATACAGAATACAGAATACAGAATACAGAATACAGCTACAGCTGGCTTAACCACCGCAGTGGTGACACTGAGTACGGGTGTACTATACAGTGCCCGATGGTATATTAGGATGGACCCGAGGGAGGTTAACAAAAATCTCGAATGGCAGACTGTTGGGGCCGGGAGGTGCTGAGAGTGAGCAAGGAGCTTGAACGATAGTAAGCACACATGGAACTAGATACCAGATGGAGACGATGTAGGCATATTAAGAAATAGTGAAGGACTGGCATGCGTCCTGAAGGGCTTCTCAGAATGCCCCCCTCCGGTGCCATGCCCCCCCTGACGGCTGCTCTACTGCGTGTGTGGGTGCTGCTAGTAAGCCCCCCGACCAGTAGAACAGCTGCCGAGGAGGGATCCAGGTTGGGGGATGGGCGCTCTGTAGCAGTCCCCCCTTGTTCAGGTGTCTAGTGCTGCTGCAAGGGCTAGGCTGGCCCCCTCTTCTTATCTTTTCTCTTCACTACGCTTGTGTAAAACATGCTTGCCGGTGATAAGCAACCGGACTGACACCCCCCAGAATAGAAGTTTTTTTTTTTTTTTTTTTTTTTTTTTTTTTAAATCCGAAGGCGAAACAATTTTGTTGTCCACGCAGGGAGCAAGAAGATCTGGCTGCGGTGCCGACTGCTGCAGACGGCTGATGCAGTTTTTAATCAGCTGCTGTTCGACAATAGGTTCATCTGCGATGGGGCCGGCAATCCGTTCCCGTGGCGGGGCCCCCAAGGAGCATATTGATGGAAATGGGTCACACAGGGAATCTACAAAGTATGCCACCTGTGGGATGAACAATGCACGGATTGGCGCCTGTGGGATGAAGAATGCACGGGCAAATGAGACGGAGGCAAAGTGTGGCAGAGCTGCGGAAGGCTGTCCCCCCTCATTGGGAGGACTTATTAAGAAAGGACGAACTGACTGGGGCAATGGGTGAAGATGAAGGGGGAGGTGAGACCAGAGAGAGTATACAGAGTCAAGCAGGTACTGGCCGATGGAAGAATGGAAGTCACTGGATGGCTGGCGAACTGGGGGTATGAAGGAGTGGGGGCACCCCTGCAGAAAGTTGGCACATATGAAGGAAGCCCTCCCAAAAAAAGTGGACACGAGCATCGTCAAAACCATGGCGGACTTTCAATGAAGCAGAAGAGCAGGGGGACAGCAGGGCCGGACCTTTTGGGCAAGATGGGACCCAACTGCTCAGTCGAGATCCTGACATGGGCCATATGCAGTTCGGCCCCATCCTGATGCGCTACAGGCCCTCCCCAGCAACGGAGAGGGAATCGGATTAAAGACTGCTTGGACGATTTGTACTGTAGTCAGGAAGGATGAGTAGAGTTGATAGTCTAAGGAAGGTAGTTGTGCTATATTAGGGAGGTAGAATGGAAGGGAGTAGGCACAGAGGAAATGGGTAGGTCGGGATGGGGGGGAAGGGGAGAGCACTTGGAATAAGAACACCAGGAAACTTGGGGATAGCTGAAGCACCGAAAACAGTGTACACAGTGCAACACAAAAAATGCTGGGGCCAGGAATACCCCGAATATCGGGGGAAGACACAACGACTCGTACGGTGAGTTGCATAAAGAACGTAGAAAGCTTGTATATAACACGTATGGGGGCACACCTAATACTTTTGGGAATGGTGGGGATAGTGCAGACAGGAAACTAATGGGAATAAACCAGTAGGCAGGCAACATGAGGTGTGAAGGGCTCACGAGAGACATAAGGCTTGTTCATGAGAGAGATCATAAAGACTGGGGATGATAGTGTGGCTGACAAGCGGTCGAGGGACCGATGAGACCCCCCCCCCCCCCCCCACTTCTCCCCCCCTCCGCCCCCCGTGCCCTGCCCTCCCGGGGATTACCCTGCTGCGTGCCTGGGTTCTGCTAGTAAGCCTCCCGACGTGCAAGGCAATCCCTGAGGGTGGGTCATGGATTGGGGATGGGGCGGTCCATAACAGCCCCCCCCTTGCTTAGGCGGCTCGTGCCACAAGGGTAAGGCTGTCCCTTCTCTTTTCTTGTCTTTTCTCCCTCATTACTTGTAAAACAAGCTTGCCGGTGATAAGTGACCGAATTGACGCCCCCCAGAATAGAAGGGGCTGTGTGTTGTTGTTTAAAAAACTAACAAACAAACAAACAAAAAAAAGGCGAAGCAAATTTCAGCTTCTCATCACATTACCTGATGGACTCTGCTAATGCGATGTCATCTACAGCTACATGCATTGGTGGTTGACGAAGCGTGTGAAGTCCTGCCAGTAGCTCCAGAGGACTCGCATCTGCAACAAGACCATGTGCGTCGCTGTTAGTATAAAAAAATTAAAATTGAGCAAATGAAAATTGAACCCTAGTTGAATGGGCAGAGTCCATACAGCTCAGCATTGTGCTTCTTCCCAGGAGGCAACAAGTCAAAAGTCTCAACACCATGCATAGAGGCAGTCTGGTGAGTCCATCAAACAGAGCCAAGATCCGTACCCGCCCGCATTCCTCTCCTCCCCCCTCCCTCTCCCAACTCCTCCCTTTGATATACAACCAAACCATACATCATGTGAATGCCTGCACCCACTTTGCACCCACTTTGGTCATCAACATCCACTGCTACAAAACAGTTCATGAGATCAGGCTTCCTCATCACCATACGGCTGATAACAGCGTTGCTCATCCATGTCAAATCAGGCACCATACCTACTACACTGTACTGTTTTCCCCATCATTTATGTCAAATCAGCCACCATATCTACTACACTAGACACTACAGTATCCCCCCAACACGGCCATCGTGATTATGAATATATACAAGGTATCTTTCGGGGCCAATACGGTCGTGATGACGGTGCGTTACGTTCTGGGAAAGACAGTAGTAGAAAGTAGAGGGCGGGCCCCATAAGACGCCACTCGGAAGACGTGGGGAACCAGTCGGCCTAGTACTCAGGTGTCCCATCCTTTTTTTTTCCTCATGCAGTGCTTTGAGGCCTGGTCTTTTCTGTCTACCTTGACCTCATTGGAGTCGCAGCCAAGGTTTTCCTGTGGTTTTCGGGCACGTGCCGACTCATCTGTTTATTACTTCGTGTGTGCTCCTTGAGTAGGTGGTGTCTTGCCCTTTTTTTTTCTTCACGCAGTGCTTTGAGGCCGTGTCTTTCCTTTTACCTCGGCCTCATTGGAGTCGTACCCTGCGTTTTCTTGTTGTTTATGGACTTGCGCCGGCTCATGTGTTTAGTACTTTGTGCTTGCTCCTTCGATATGTCCAACATGGACATGCATGTCCTGACCTAGTGCAGGGCTGGAAATAATGTTTTTTTTCTCTGTGGGTTTGCCGCCATACACACGTCCCAAGCCTGCATGGGACCATAGTTGTTTCTCTCTTTCGCTGTCTCAAGCCAGGCCCAAGGGCGCTGTAATTCTAGAACATAGTCAGCCCGCTTTGCGTGGAGCCTCAGTTGCATTAGATTCTGCAGTGCGCCATCATTCAAAAGTACACAGCCGTTCAAACTTCAAACTCATTGACACTGGCCCCGTGATGAATAACCTGATGGCCAGAGCGCACAGTACCACCTACCCCACATAGTACCACCAAGTGCACATGATACCCTCCAGTCCACATAGTACGAACCACACCACCTACCGTCTTCCCCCGAACACAACACACCCTCATTTTGACTGCATCAGTTTGGGAAGACGGCTTGCATACGTTCATTTTCAGCGTGCGTTATGTTCGGGGGAAGACGGTAGTACTACCCACCTCGCATACTACCTCACAGACCGACCAACCAGTCCACATTGTACTGCCCATGGTCAGCCCACATAGCACCACCAAGTGCACATTATATCCTCCAGTGCACATACTATGAATCACCACACCTAGTACTACCCACCTCACATAGTACCTCACCCGCAGACCACCCGGTCAGCATGGTACTGCCCAGTAACGCTGACCCCATGATTGATAAAACCTGATGGTTTCAAAAACACAGTCACCCCGCTTCATACCACCTACCCCCCGTAGTGCGACCCATCCAATCCTGCATGGTACCGCCCACCTCACATAGGCCCCTGCACACAGACCAGCCAGTGCACATGATACGACCGTCTTCCCCCGAACATAATGCATATGCGTTGTATTCGAGTTTTCAAAAAAAATCAAAAATCCGAAAAGAGCGCCTACACACTGTATTCGAAAATAAGGACTGTTCGAATAAAACACATGTGCGTTGTATTCGAATAGAGAGCATCGTATGCGTTGTATTCATTTACATTGCAGATGCGTTATGTTCCGGGGAAAGACGGTAGCCAGTCCACATACCACCACCCACCCCACAATGCCACCCACCCCACACGGTAGCACTTAGTGGTCAACGTGCTTTTTCCTTTTGCACTCTACGGGGTCATGCCTTTTTTTTCTTTTCATGTGCATGGGGGTTCGTCCACTCTTTTGCGGGCAATGGTCGCATGGTGTTCAACGTAGCAGCAGGGCGCCCATGTGCACATAAGCTTCTGAATTCGAACTAGGGTCTGTATGTCAACAGTTCATGGGTGTTCCAACTGAGCTACACATGTTGGTAGAAGTTTTTCTTTTCTGGTTTCACGAAAGTTTTCATATCCGGCAACCTTTGAATAATCAATTTCAGTCTCATGCGTAGTTCCCGAGCGAGGGCATGATGTTTCTGTCCCAGTCTGCTGAAAGCGATACCAAAATCAATTTAGAAAATGCAGTAGTGGACAAACATGGCACAAGAGAGAGAGAGAGAGAGAGAGAGAGAGAGAGAGAGAGAGAGAGAGAGAGAGAGAGAGAGTAGTGTGGTGGCCACCTACTGGTGCTGTCCAGCTGGAACTGGGCTCCAACCTTGAGCAGCAATTTCACTGCCTCCACGTTTCTACACAGCACCAAGGGACGCGAAAATTCAAAATGGTGAAGCAGGTTCGCATGGCATTAATGACAGAAATTGAACATGTCATTAAGACTTAAAATAGTTAAAATTTTAAAATTCACATTTCAAACCTCGAACATCAAACATGAGAGAGGAAATGTCATTCCCAAAATTGCCAGTAGCAGCCCAGATGTACATACACTGCAGCAGCAGAACTCATGACCAAACTCACAGAAGAATGTCCTACAGTTTTTTCCTCAACGGAACACACCCTGATTACTTGAAAGCTCCGAGCCATGTTACCTAGTAATACATTCATGATGAGAGTGCATTGTGTCATGTTTCCTGGTTCGATACAGTCATGATGAGAGTTCATTGTGTTCGGAGGAGGAGGGCAATGTGAATATGCCAAGACTCACTTCAAGGCTGACCTTCGCAAACACCGTTTCCGAGCTTCACAGCATCTCATCAGAGTATCGCTGAGCTAGGCTACCAGCCGGGCCGCCCGGATCACCTTGTTTACCCGGGCTGCCCGGACGTGCAAGGACCACAGAAGGTCCCAGCAAAAAGAAAAAGGAAAAAAAAACAATTCTAAAAATGTAAAATTCTGCCCGGCTACACAAGACATGTAGCCCCAGTAAGAACAGGCAGGAGAAAGAGGGTTTTATTACTGGGGAGTCTGGGGCTCAATAGATTCAGGGAATCAGGGACTGATTTGGAGGTGTGGATGGAGCGGAGGGGGTAGAATCATTGGGAGACAAAGTCTGACAGACCGATTTCTTTTTTTCTCTCACCAAAACTCAGTCATTTCATCAACAATAAAGACCATTGAGGCTGGGGTCCTCACAGTCTACCTGGGATAGAAAGATACTGGCAAGACAAACTTCACTTGGTCAGGCAAAGCTGTTTCTCAATCTCCTTTATTTTTTGGGTAGGAAAGGACTCTGGGGAAATCTGTTAAATTGGAACGATACAGAGAAGGGACCTGCATGAAACAGTTTTCACCTTTGGCACTAGCCGATGCAGATCCCAGGGGTCGATCCCTTGACCTCAGCTTACCTGTGTACAGTATCTGCACAGTTCCCTGGAATTGAACCCGTGACCTGCATGATAGCCAGTGGTAAGTAGGTCGCCGTAGGTTGTAGGCTGTAGGGAGATTCGAACTGTAGACCTGTAAGGTAGGAGTCCAAGTAGAGTCCAGAGGCCTAGCTGTATTCTTTTTTGAAGGTCGGCAAGTGGTCAAATGGTGAGTCTAAGGTAGGCCCACGTTTTCAGACGAAGACAAGTGGCAAAGTCAACAGGTAGGACCTCAGTGCAACTGCACTGAGTCGACGGTACGACTGCCTACAG
>BFEA01000602.1:400863-410913 GCA_003427395.1 Chara braunii | reverse complement strand
TAAATAAAATAAAGACTATAAAAATAATCTAAAGCTGGTGTTTTTCTGATGCAGGCCCAAGTAAAAACGCCATAGGGCCTTCAGGTTGCGGTGACACGACCTGGGGACCCTATTCCAACCTCGGGTCCCGTGAGGGCCCCGTGTGTAGGCTTTCAGCATGAATCATGGAATCTGACCTAAGGGAGACACTTGGTGACGTGAGGGCCTCCCTCAAGTAGGCGATCTTGAGGGAGGTAGCCATTCTGCATCTACGGACTGCAAGTTACTACTTTGTTCTTCAGCATCGGTGGGGGATCCGGCGTTGCACTTTGGTGTTGGAAGTGAGACCCTCCTACATAATAGGACACTAGTGTAGAGGTAGCGAATAGTGTTAGGAAGACCACATGAGGAAGGGGGGTGAGTTATATTTCATCTCGGAGTCCGGACCACTCAGGTAAGTGTCGTGCACCTAAGGGTTGCCCATGTATGCATGCATGGTATTGTTTGTCCTGCTGGGGTACTTCAAGGTCTCTTTCCTACTCCTCTGAAGTCTTGGTTGTGTGCATTGGTGTGCGAACTACTTACTAACCTGATGGATGTAGAAATGAAGTATCTTGCTTGAAAAGCCATATCTTTCTACAGTGCTTTATCTTTTCATCTATGAATGGATGTAGTCTGTAGGTTCTCTCTTGAAGTTGAAATTCGTTTTTCAGTACGGTAGAGGCAGAAAGTAGGACCTTGGGGTACTCTCCTTGGTTGGGATCTGGTCGCGACCTACTTGGGACCCATTGGGACCCAGTGGGACCGGGCGCAGACAAGAAGGGCCCCTTGGACCCAAATCTGTTGACGCAGTGTCGCTCCCTTTTTTGTTTGGGATACGGTATTCTTCTTTTTTATTAGAGCCCTCACTGCCGAGGGGATCTCGGCTGAGATGCTTTGTCAGACTGATGACACACAATCCAATGCTTGACCTTCACCTTATACACCACTCAATTCTCCATTGTTGTATGATGTTACTTGTAGTCTGGTTTGCTGTACTTTGACGGTGCCAGTTGGATTAGGCTCAAGGGGATCTTGTACTTGGTCTGACCGGACTTGAATGCGGAATCAGAACTCTCTTCTGAGTGTATTGTATTTCTTTGATTTGTTTTCTTTGGTTGCTCTCTAGTCCAAATATTTGCCGCTCCGGCTAGCAGTTCTATCTTCTTCTCCGAACTTTCAGTTTGTTTCTTTTGCTGAAATTCACTACATGCCCTTTGACACGCACTGACAAGAGAGGAGTGAGAGAAGTCATGGCAACCAAAGGAACTAATAGTTCCAACATGGCATCAGCTTAACTTTCAGATATGTTAAAGGCTCGCATGGATGCAGCGAGTGAGATTAACAAACCGCTGTATGAGGCCCTCTATCAGAAAGAATTAGTTGAGGAGGAAAGGGCGGAAGAGGCAAAGCGAAAAACAGCCGCTGACGAACTTGAGGCTATTCTCAAAACAGTTCCAAATGTATCTGATGCAGATCTGGTTGTGTATGTACGTGCGCTTGTGAATTACCATTTGCTCAGTGAACTCCCGAGTGCGAAATCTCAACTACTCGAGGAGATGAGTTAGCTGGGTACTCAAATGGCTGAAACGGCAAGAGATCATCGCGATCAGTTACAGCAAATGACAAGCATGCATCAGGCCCAAACCTCAAGTTCTCTTCCCCGTTCTACCTTTGCACCTCTCCATTCTTCTCCTTCTTCTCAGTCTTCTACGATGAGTTTGGTAATTACTCAATCAGGACCTGCGACAGTGCAGTTCCCACTGCCGCTACAAGCGCCAGCGCAGGAAGTTCGGCAACTGCCGCAGCGTTGGGATAGGATCCAGCAATAGCTGGACCCAGCTATGGCAGTCCATACATGGACTAGAAGGCGGTAATGATACCACCTAGATTTGACGGCAAGGAGGACATTGAGTCTTGGATCAGCTTCATGAGAGCCTACTTTGAGGTACAGGGCACTCGAAGAGTGAACCAATCCTTGATCCTGGGGACAAATCGAGCCTGTCGTAAGGGGCTTCCTTGAAGTCCAATCCATGCAAGCTGGGTACTCCAAGATCAACCTATCCGGGTGGCTTAAAGTCACTTCGGTTACCATTCTCGAGGATATACTGGTAGAGCAATATAAAGACTCGCATGCTGTTGCGAGAGGAAGGATACAACTTGATGAGCTCAAGCGCAACAAGTGGTAGGGCACCATGCATAAATTGCAACTCACTTAACCAATCGCCTAGGCGGGGATTTCTTCGGTTACACTGGCTGGTTTTCCTTAATGAAGGATGTAGTCAGTCTGGAGGCAGGAGACCTCCTTACCGCAGCAAGCAACACAAAAACTTTTGTCCGCGGGCGATTTCGTGGCAGCAATCGCTTAGCTGTGCTTGACTTGCTGGAAGGGGAAGGGGAGGCCGAAGCAGATGACCCCACTCTTGGCGATGGCCAAGAGCATAACGATGATACAGCCTGCTCTTCAACTCAGTAATCTAACATGAATAATGAAGATGATAAATTTTGTGCCTTTGAAAAGACTGCCCATGGGCAGTCAAACCAGAACCGAAATTCAGTAAGGAGCTTTGTCGCACTTCCAAAGGGAGCCAAAATCCCGACCAAACTGAAGGATGCAAGTACTAAACCTTGGGTGGACCTCCGGATCAGTGACGCTGAATTGAAGGCTAGAATGAAGAAAGGGGGTTGCCCGCATTGCCTAAAAACGAACCATAAAGTGCAAGATTGCTATAGGTTGCAGGGAAACCAGAATCGAGCGTAGAGTTGGCATCAACACCCTCTACGGCAAGGGAGACTGAATCTGATGTAGTTCAACAGTCCTGACGCCCCGTCGTCTGCTGATTTCAAGGCTGAAGTTTGTCATGCTTTGTATGTTGAGCCTTGGGAGGAATCTAAGACGGTTGACTTTCACTATCACTTAAGAGCATTGGGCTGAGATGAAACATCAGCGTACTCAAGAGACAGTGAAGTTAATCTTCTTCAAGCTTCTCATAAACCACCGCTATCTCCGTGTCTTGATTGATTGTGGTGCAACAACTAATTTCATGCCACCACACGGGGTACACAAAGTGGGCTTGGGGATGAAGCAAGTGGCTTTGCAGAACCCTTGCTGGACTCAAGTAGGCAACAAAGAGGTTGCCTCGTCGACGCATGCAGTCAAAGGTGTGCGCACTACCTTTGACAAGGACAAGACAATCACCCACGCATTGAACTTTTATGTCCTTGACAAGTGTCCCTTCGAAAGTCCTTGGCTTGGGCTGCCTATAGTCCCAATGCCAATGGACAAGGTGGAAGAAGTCACTTTTCATGGTCAAAGATGCTCAAGGGAAAGAGTTTCCCGTCCTCTTGGATGAGAAGCATGAGTCCCAATGACTTTTCTCAACGCCATCCAGTTTTGCAAAAAGTGGCGCAAGCACAAAGAGGACGAACAAATGTATATTGCCTATGTTCGCCCTGCGCATGTGCCATCTACTTTTGCGGCTAGTACCAGTAGTACTTCACCTAACGAGTCTCCTTCTATCACTTCTACTCCTCTACCTTCTACTAGCCCAAATGTCACTACTTCAAATTCAGTCGCCTCCATTCACAATTTGCGACCTGATCTAGGTGACTCATTTGCTGATCCTTCATCCCCACCGGTCCCTACAAGCATTCAAAACCTACTTGACCGATTCCCGGAAGTTCTAGTTGAACCACGTGGAGTCCCCACGCGATCGGTCCGACACACAATCGAGTTGGTCGAAGGTGCTGTTCCTCCAAAGGGCTGCGTATACCAGTGGGATCTGGCGAGTTGGGGGAACTCCGAAAACAAATTGACGAAATGATCGACAAGGGTTGGATTAAACCTAGCGAATCTGAATTTGGTGCACCTGTTTTCTTTGTCGCTTAGAAAGGAGGCAAGCTCCGTATGTGTATCGGTTATCACGGTCTAAATCGCATCACCAGAAAAAATGCAACCCATTGCCACACATAGATGACTTGCTTAATGTTGTCGGTGGGTGCAAGGTCTTCTCCAAGATCGATCTCAAGTCTGGATACCAGCAGATTGAAGTCGACCCTGCGGACCAGCACAAGACTGTGTTCAAGACACGCAATGGGCTTTACAAATTTGCCGTAATGCCCTTCAGCCTCACGAACGCACCGGCCACCTTCCAAAGCCTTACGGACAAGGTCCTCCGCAAATAGATTGGTCGGTTTGTGGTGGTGTATCTCAATGATATTCTGATCTTCAGCAAATTCATCGAGGAACACATGAAGCACCTAGAGGAAGTGTTCATCCTCAAGAAAACGCAACTCCACCTCAACTTAGAGAAATCCGAGTTTGGGAGGGATAGCTTCATCTATCTTGGGCATCGGTTGTCTGTTGCAGGCCTCGAGCCTGAGGTAACCAAGGTTGAGATCATACGTGACAGGCCTCAACCCGCGAACATTCTCGAACTGCGTTCTTTCCTTGGTCTCGCACCTTACTATCGGAAGTTTGTGCCCCGATTTTCTGTTGTTGCTCGCCCGTTGTCTCGACTGACAAGTAAGAACGTACCTTACGCATGGGATGCAACATGTGAGACCGCATTTCAACCCTTGAAAGAGGCCTTGGTAAGTTACCTTGTACGCCGCATTGCAGATTCCAAACTAACATTCGGAGGCGCTATGGATGCTAGCCAGTATGGAATTGGCGCAATGTTGCAACAAGATGACAGTGATGGCTTGCGGCCACTCGAGTACTACAACAAACGCATGTCAGTGAAAAGGTAGCTAATGCCACCTACATGAGTGAGCTTTATGCTTTGCGTATGGCTTTGGATCACTGGAAGCATAATCTTTTGGGATGCCACTTCGAAGTGTTCTCAGATCATGAGACCTTGAAGTGGATCAAAGATAAAAACACCTTGTCCCCTACATTACTTCGCTAGTTCCACGAGATTGACATTTTTTACTTCAAGCTAAAACATAAAAACGGTTGTTATCATTGAGTTGCTGATGCGTTGTCGTGCCACCCCGAGTATATGACTTGCCTTGTGAATTCCTACGACCTGGAAGGAACTGAAGGAGGAGATCGTAGAACACACTATCAAGGACCCGGACCTTAGTCCCATCCTTAAGTTGCAGGCTGACCCCAGCAGTCAGCCTAATTTTCATGAATTTGGAGGACTGGTTTTCCGACGCTGTGGGAATAACGACCATTTGTGTGTGCCCAACCATGAGCCTCTCCCACTTCTTGGATTTGGCTCATGACCGGAGTGAACACCTCGGCATGGCAAAGACGTACGAAAACATATTAAGACAGTTTGATTGATCTGGTATGAAGGGATCTGCTGAAACGTTTGTGGCTGAGTGTCAAGTCTGTGGGGCTACTCACACCCCTTCCCTATTAAGACAATTTGATTGATCTTGTATGAAGGGATCTGCTGAAAAGTTTGTGGCTGAGTGTCAAGTCTGTCAACGAATCAAACCATGTAGACAAAAGCCCATGGGGCTACTTACACCCCTTCCCATTCCCGATGGGCCCGGGGAGTCCGCGTACAACGGATTAGCAATCTGTCGCTTTCGACCACTCAGCCATCTCTCCTTTTTGTTTTTAACATTTTAAACATATACTCAATTTAGTAGTAATTGTCTAAAAAAGTGTATTTTTTCAAATTCAATTATTGATTSAATTTGATTTGGCATAAATAATTGGAACAAATAAGAAATTAGAATGATTCTTCAATAAAAATAAGCATATCATTTGTCAGTTTATTTTCTTATTTCAATCAATTCAAAAAACAATAATCTCTATCCTTTTTTTTTATCGATTTTTTTTTTTTTCCTATCGACTTCACCGACATGGTAAAGGTAAGTAAGAACAGCCATTCGCAAGTCTTGCTGATTGTTGACCGATTCTCTAAATTCCTCACTACAGTTAGGAAACCCAAAAACTCTTGTGAGTGATCGGGACCCGCGCTTCGTAAGTACCGAATGGAAGGGCTTCACGTCGCAACTCCCTGGCCTCATACTATGTATGACATCAAGGCGACATCCTGAAGCCAATGGTTTGGTTGAGGAAATCAACCAGACTGTGTTCCAACTTCTTCACGCTTTAATTAGTCTCGAGCAGGAGACGTGGGATGAAGAGTTGTATTCCGTCAAGGGGTTGTACAACAACTCCATTCATTCTTCCACCGGCATGACGCCAAACAGGCTGCATTACGGTTGGCAGATTCATAATCCGCTCTCCCTACCTATTCCCTGAACAGCCAACTGGTTTAACACCCGGCAAGCCTGGCTTCAGGGCCAAGTACGATCGCTTGCTCAAAGTTGCCATCGCAGCAATGACCAAGCGCAGCACGCAATGATCCATTATGCGAACAACAAGCGTCACCCTTCGGATATCGAAGTAGGAAGTTATGTCTAGGTCAAGATGTCTGAATTCTCAAAAGAAGAGGGAGTCTCACGCAACTTCTTCTACTCTATTATGGTCCGTGGGAAGTTCTGGATGTGATTGGCAAGGATGGGTTTGGACCCTCGTACAAAGTTGTTGTGCCACCTCATCTGCGCACATACCCCGTCTTTCATGCATCAAATTTGTATATCCACCATGATGCTAAGTCCTTCGATAACCGTGAAGACATGATTTCTTGTGCAATCGATGGCGGTCATGAGATCGATAGAATCAAACAGCACGTAGGGAAGGGACGTAACAGACAGTACCAGGTTCATTTTATGTATCACCCATTGGACGATCTCTACAGGATCTCCAAGAAGGAACTGCTGCGCAATGCATCTCGTGTTGTTAAAGCCTACTAACAACAAATCGCCTTTAATGCTGTTCGCAAAATCTTTGCAAAGCTCACTGCGACAGAGTACTCTTGAAATCTCTTTGCTTTATTTGCTTATGATGTGGTTATCAGGGACTCACACTGAGTTACTCGCTCGAAGGGACCTCCCTCTTAAGGGGGGTTTAGTGTGATGACCCTACCAAACACGAACTGAGATACACAACTGATTTCTGAGTTTTGCTCATGGACTGAATGCCTTGCTGAGTTTCCCACTTGCTACTAAGTTCTCTAAGTCTCTACGTGTGCACGCTTGCTGGTCTGCATGTCTATCTGAGTGTTTGTTGGCTTGAGTGTGTGTGTGACCCGCAAGGGCACTTGTTCGTTCGTTGGGCCCTCGAGGCCGGTACTTACCTGTGGCCGTGACAAAAAACATTGAAGATTGCAGCGGGGGAAAACACTCAAGTGGTGGGGGAAGAGGCCCGCAACACTTGAAGCAGCTGGGAAACACTCAAGTAGCAGGTAGGCCGGTACCACACCCTGAAGAGGTAGATGTGCCGGGTACTCGAGGCCGAGCAAAAGTTGGCATTTTTAGAGGCCCAGTAGTTGTAGGCTAGGTCTAGGCGGGTACCAGTCCAACCAGTCTAAGTCTAGGGCCTGTACAGGCAATATCAGAGTCTGCAATGATGTTTCCCTCCAAAAGGGAGGGGGTACCGGTTGCTTGGAAGGCCGAGCGGCCTGGAAGTCACCACCCAAGAGGCAAGCAGGCCGCTATATCTCCAGGCCAGACGAAGAGCCCAGCCTCAGTGTCGGTGTGCAGGTTTGGCGGCACACTGGTTGGATCGCTGGCTGGAGCAGCACTACTGGGGAAGGAGCAAGGACACGGAGGAAGAAGAAGACCAGGAGGAAGGGGGAGCGCCAGAGGTACTTACCTGGCTATGGTGGTTGCCATCTTCATCACCTGGTGTGGGCGCTGCAGCAGGAAGGCCCCCGTTGGGGCAGAGCTACACCAAGAAGCTTTGAGGCAGAGTCAGGCATGGCGGCCTGAGCTAGAGCAGCCATAGCTGCTTCGTGTGGTCCTTTGGAAAGTCGGCCCATGCCCTGGTAGTCCGCCATAGCCTCGGCCTAGGAGGAAGGAGAGAGGCGGCCATGGATATGGTGGACCTCAAGTGATACCTGCAGTAGAAGAAGGATTCGGACATTGATTCTGGTTCAGCCACTCGACATTGTATTATGATTTCTTGTATGAATAAGAGAGGAGGAGATAAGGACGAGGAGAGTGATTGGCGATGAAGAAGAGCATTCTCATTGGTCTATGCTGGTGTACATCATCTTCTTCTTCTTTCTTTCTACTTCCTCTTCTAACCCTCTCTCCCTTCTCAAGTTCATTCATTTCTTTTTGCAAGTGGACGGCATTGTACTTTCTGATGAATGTGTACTTCGAAATTGGCCAGGATCATAACAAAGTCGATCAAGAAGAAGAAGAAGAAGAAGAAGAAGAAGAAGAAGAAGAAGAAGAAGAAGAAGACCACAACAAGGACAATGACGATGACAATGAAGAAGAAGACAAGACGAAGAAAAAGAAGAGAGAAGAAGAAGAAGAAGAAGAAGAAGAAGAAGACAAGAAGAAGAAGATAACAGTGTGAACATGCGAGTCTTTCCGCGGTCTTTTCACATGCAATTTTTATTTGACGATGACAAGAATGGAGGAGGAGGAGGAGGAAGAGAAGGAAAAGAAGAAGAAGAAAAAGAAGAAGACAGTGTGCATGTCTTTTCTCAGTCGTTTCATGATCGTTTCCACTTCTTAGGAAAGCATCTATGCCAAAGTCAGTTCCCAACCAGTTACTGAACTAAGTTGCCAAGCCAGTTCCCAACCAGTTACTGTACTAAGTTGCCAAGCCAGTTCCCAAAACCCTAGGGTCCGTAGTGCCGAACCGCCTCTAGCCATCTGGTCCATCATGGCAATGACTCTGGTTAAACTGTCGTAGCAGTGCTAAGGTCGGTACAGGTTACTTATAGCCTAGTTTCAGACGACAATGAGGGGCCAGGTTAACTCTAGTCTACTTTCAGCAGCATAACGAGGCGAGGGGGGGGCAGGGATTCACCACACAATTCACCCCTGATTCTCCAACCAGGTGAGTTATTCAGGTTCAGACTTATGCAACTGTTGGCAAACAAGTCGTGACTTCAAACTCCGATGTAGTCAGAGAACAATACAGTAATGGAGAAGAAAGACACGTTGGCAGGTCAAGGACCACAAAGCTCTCAAGCCAAGTTGCCAGGTTGAAGAACGGAAACCTTACCTGAAGGCAATCAATGTCCGCAACCAGGCGAGCGCTTCAATCTCAGACGATGCTCTGAACTGAAACTTCTCAATGTCGCATTCCTCTGACATGTATGTCACCTGCCACGTGTCAGCATGTGAGCGGCAGAAGTGTTGCAGGCAAGCAAACAGTAAGCTGAGGAGATGCCAATGCCAAGAGAAGGAATCTTTAAGGCATACTCGCACAACGACCTTTTCCACTGATCTCTGGGGGTAATTGCAGTCAGATACATCCAGAGCAGGCCATCATTGCGACCGGATACTACATCCACGGAAGTCCTAATGCGGATATACTCTCTGTGACAACTTCTGCAAAACCAGTGGGTGACAGAACACAACAAGGACTTTGTTCATTTCTGCCACTTGCCCTCTTTTGCACAGAAAAGTCCTAGTGGGTTTAATTGTGGTCAGATACATCCAAAGCAGGCCGTCATTGCGATCAGATACATCTGGGGAAGTCCTAGCGCGAGTATCCTCTTAGACAAGTTCTGCAAAACCACTGGGTGACAGAACACAAAAAGGACTTTGATGATTTGATCATTTCTGCCACCTGCACTCTTTTGTACGGAAGATCGCTCACACCAGTTCTTAGCATTCATATCTTCCCCTTCCCCCCCCCCCCCTCCTTCCCCTCTTGACAGAACACAACAAGGACTTTGTTCATTTCTGCCACTTGGCCTCTTTTGCACAGAAAAGTCCTAGTGGGTTTAATTGTGGTCAGATACATCCAAAGCAGGCCGTCATTGCGATCAGATACATCCAGGGAAGTCCTAACGCGAGTATCCTCTTAGACAAGTTCTGCAAAACCACTGGGTGACAGAACACAAAACGGACTTTGATGATTTGATCATTTCTGCCACCTGCCCTCTTTTGTACGGAAGATCGCTCACACCAGTTCTTAGCATTCATATCTTCCCCTCCCCCCCCTCCTTCCCCTCTTACCATTTGTCTCCCTGC
>BFEA01000602.1:381905-395257 GCA_003427395.1 Chara braunii | reverse complement strand
GGGGGGGAGGAGAGAGAGATTGGGACCAGAAGGGAGGTTCGTAGGAGAGGTATGTTGCATGCACAGATTCCCACTAGCCTATACAAACATTGGATCATCACAGGCCCTGAACCGCACATCTCCCATCTTTGGGAGGTGCTAGGGCTGCGGACATCTATTAGGGCCTCCCAGAGACCCCAGGTAGGTTCTTTCGTCTCCTGAGGTTGTCTTCGTGTTTTCATCTAGTTTTGTTGTATTTTGTTATTTTCGGACATTTTTTTGTCTGCCTCCGCAGTTGTCCGGTCGGATGTATCGTTGTGCATCTGTTTGTCCAAGCAGAAGTTTTGGCATCTACATTGAACCAATGCATGGCATATTGAGTGCGGATGAACGACTGGAGAGCTCGAGGGTTGGGCCAAAAGTGGAGCCGCAATCTACTGCATTTGCAAATGACTTGGGCGGCGGTGATTCCCCCGACAATTCAACAGCTCGTCATCCTCAACGAAGATCTGCAGGTATTTTGCAAGTACTCGAGAGCGCAGGTCAACTGGTATAAATCCAAGGCCATTCTCCCACGGGGAATAGACCAGCTGGAAGGGTGGGACATACCAACGGTGGGGAATGAGGAAAGAATGATGTTCTTGGGAGCCAATCTAACGCCGAGTTACGGGGGATTCAAACAGATGGCGCTCAAAGCAACCGTGGGGGTGGCTCAACTGAAGGCATGGAGTGCAAGGGGTAGTATGGGTGTGCCCTGGTCATTAAAAACTCAGTGGTTGTCACCCTGTGGTACGCAAGTGCAGTTCACATGCCAGGAAGGCGTACCATTAGATATATCAAGAAGGCAATCCATGCGCACTTGTGTACTAACGCCGCAGAGTCGGACGACTTCATATGCAGAGTGGCATGGAACAAGCCTATCCAGCCGAAACGGTTTGGGGGCCTGGGGCTAATCGATCCGCGAACACAGAACATACCCTTGCAGCTGCGGCAATTGCTCTGGCACTTGCTGGGAACGCTGGGCGCTCCATGGCAAGGGGTTGCCCAGGCCCACCTTGCCTATGCATTGCAAGTGTCTGATGAAATAGTGGATCTGTGCCTGCTGGACAACAAGGCGATTCACCACCTCTGGAGGGAGCCGGTATGGTCAACAGAGGTGGTACTGTAGAAGAAAGTACAGGTGAGGTGTCGCCTGCCTGACACTGCGGACGTGGTGTTTAACCAGCCGCTGTTCAGAAACAGGTTCATCTGTGGCGCCACTGGTGAGCCCCTGCCCTGGCATAGCCTGTGGGGAGCTTACGGGTGGAAGTGGGTGGAACAAGGCATTTACAAGATAGGCCACCTATGGGATAAGGAGCGAAAAGGACTGGCGTACGAGCAATGATGTGCTGGAATCCCTGCAGGGCAGAATGAAGAGGAGAGCGGGTGGGAGAACTCCAGGAACTTATCCCCACCCAGTGGATCGAACTGGTGAGGAAGGATGAGATCTCATCCCGGAGAAAAGGGTGACGATACAGGGAGATTTTAAAGCGGAGAGATTATATAGGGTGGAGCAGGTGCTGGTAGACGGAAGGTTACAGGTCACCAACTGGCGCGTGAGTACGGGGTACAAGGGGCTGCGGGAACCCATGCAGGAGGATGCGACGGGAGAAGGAAACCCCCGGAAAAGCATGGATAGGAATATATCGAAACGGTGGCGGTAAGTGGAGGAGGAGATAGGGGGGAGGGACAATACGTACCCTTTCGTATCGCATCTAGACGGCGGGATCTTACACGGGACCCGAGAGAATGAGAATGGCCGAGACAAAGAACGCAAAGGAAAGATGTGCCGCTCCAGAATCTTACTACAAAAAACATCTACAACCCTCTTCTGGATCCAATGAACATCTGTGAGGAGCTGAGGACTCGGTGGGCCAAAAGGAACTGGATTCCTGACGCCTACTTCGGCAGATGGACACAGCGAAGGTGGAATGAATAATGTGCACTCATGGCAGCCCTGGAGCTGAGGACTCCGTGGGCCAAAAGAAACTGGATTCCGGACACCTGCTTCGGCAGACGGACACAGCGAAGGTGGAATGAACAATGTGCACTCATGGCAGCCCTGAAACACCAGAAACAGGCGGGTCTGCTATGGCAGTTGTATCATCTAGCAATCCCACAGCGCAGTGGATGGCAACTAAGAGCCGATGCAAGGATCAGAGATGTCAAGCAGGCTGTGGACAAGTGGAGACAATACCCCACCTGTTTGTACGATGCCCAATAGTGCGGGCCTTCTGGGAGTTGTGGGCGCAAGAGATGGCAGACAAATCCCCGCTTGAGGCCATGGAGGGGGACGACACGGTCATCCTACTGGGGGCACTGATGAAAGTGGACAGGGCAAAACCGGAGGATTTGATGGCAGCGGAAATTCTGAGGGCGGCGGTGTTGTGGGCCTTGTGGACATTGAGGAATGATCGCTGCAGACAGGGCACTTTTCCCTGTTGCAGACATACCAGGACAGGACGCTGGAAAAGATTTGAGTGGCTCTCCTGGCGGATTGACACCGAAGTAGGAACACACGCGAAGGGAGGGCGGAACGGTTCTGGGCCAGATGGGGCCCATACCCACAGCTGCTCGCCCGAGATCCCCAGACCGGGCCGTATGCAGTTCGGCCCGGTGCTGCAATGCCAAAGGCCCCGGGCAGAAATGGAGGAAAAAACTGAATTGGGATGAGATCAATCAAGAAAAGCAGCCAACATTCATAGTAGTTAGGGGGGACAGGGGTAGGTGTTACGTAGAATTAGAGAATTGGTTGGTAGCTGTACAATATTAGGGGGTGGGGATTAGAAGGCGTTGAGAAGGGGTGGGGCAGAGAGGATTTGGGGAGGGGGGGGAGAGAGAGGAGAAGGAATTAAAAAAAAAAAAAAAAAAAAAAAAAAAAAAAAAAAAAAAAAAAAAAAAAAAGAGTGCAGGAGCATCAAAAGCTATAGGTTACTCTGGAAGGTGCTGGGATGGGTATGCTCCCACCCTTAGGATTATGATGCCGAACCCTATATGACTGCGAAAGAACTCTTGGCATTGTGGAAACAGGACATAGGGAGCAAGAGACTTGAAGATAGTGAGAGACAGTACGAGATACAGAGTTAGCTAAGAAAAAGGTACAAGGGTCAGGAGGGATGTAGATTATTGTCGAAGGTGGAGTGAACACGACAAGACAGACAAGAACGGGATGAGAGTAGGGTAAAGTGAGGACTTGGTGACGTGCGGGTCTTGTTAGGCTGCCTGAGGAACCGGAGGGGAGTCCCCTCCCCGCGCCCGCCTCCCCGAGGGCCATCCTGCTGCGTGTCTGGGTGCTGCTAGTAAGCTTCCCAGCCAGCAGGGCGGCCCTTGGAGAGAGGCCATGGTTTTGGGGGGCTGGACCCCCCACCTTGTTTGCAGTTCCTCCCTTGTTAGGCGAGAAGAGACTCAAGGGTAAGGCCATTCCAATTCTCTAGCCTGATCTCCCCCCTTCTTTGGATGTACAAACATGTTTGCCGGTGATGAGCAACTGGATTGTTGCCCCCCAAACTAGAAGGGGCCATTGTGTTTTTGTCTTTTTTTCAAAAAGAAAAGAAGATCATAGTTTACAACCTGTAGTAGGAACTGCAGCAGTGAAAACTGCAGTGGTAGGAACTGCAGCAGCGAGTGGAAAATTTTCGGTAGAAGCGGATAAACAAGCAGGGGCAGGACGAGGCGTCCTTGGGGCACTGAAGAAAGTGGATTATACAGGGACCATTGCATCGTGTCTCGGAACCACAGAGAGAGGTGCCACATATGCAGGATAGCCGTATTGGTGGGAGCGCATGTAGCAGTTGCACCCCTTAGCAAGGATAAGTGGGGAATGCCCACGAGAACACATACGACGAGTTAAGTGTTGTTACCGCAGTTCGAAAGTCCTGCCAATTGTTACAGATTCGTTCGGATGTGGTCAACTGCCCAGTGAACACACCAGCAGGCTCTAAAAATGCCAACTTTTCTCTTCTTCTGCTCGGCCTCCAGTACCCGACACTTCTACCACTACTTGAGTGGTACCGGCCTACCTGCTATCGCGGGCCTACACCCGCTACTTGAGTGTTTTCCCCGCTGTAACCCTCAAAGTCACGGCCACAGGTGAGTACCGGCCCTGCGGGACCTTCCAACCAACAAGTACCCTTGCGGGTCACACACACACTCAGGCCAACAAGCACTCCGACAGGCACGCACACATACAGACTTAGAAATCACAGCAGAATGCGGGAATCTCAGCAAGGCATACATTCCAATGGCAAATCCCAGAGATCAGCAGTGTTCTCAGTCTGTGTTTTGGCGGGTCATTACAGCTATGATAGACCTTCTTTGTTTCGCGGTTGTTTTGCTGGCTTGCAATGGGGTGTGAGCCGACAGTCTGTAGAGTTTTCCATCTGGTGTGGGTGAGTGATAGTCTGCTTTGATTGAGGGCAGTGGTTGGTGCCCACCTCAGGGTATCAGTTGTCTCAGCCTACGGTTTACCGGGGAGTTCTGTTTGACGATACATACCGTGACTTCGATATCACCCTGCTACGGTTTTCTCCGGTCAGGTTGAGTGTCGGTGGTCGGGGCCGTCACTACGCGGCCATGCTGTGCCTCTAGTGCCAGCACCGAGTCTGGAGTGTATTTTCTGGCTGTGATAGACCGACCTTTGTTTCGTGGGTGTTTCTCTGGTTTGCGATGGGGTGTGAGCCGACAGTCTGTAGAGTTTTCCATCTGGTGTGGGTGAGTGATAGTCTGCTTTGATTTTCGTCACAGGTACCTTGAGGGCAGTGGTTGGTGCCCACCTCAGGGTATCAGATGTCGGGCAGCCGTTGATGCTTAACCACAACAACTGGGGTTAAGGTGGATTATCACTTACAGTGTAATCAGTTAGGAGATTCGGCAGATTGTTGAGGGTTCAGCCTCCTGATGAGTCGGTGAAACTCCGACGAAACAGTTTGTCACAGCTACTCATTTGTTGTCCTCTTCTCCCTCTCTGCCTACAGTTTGCCGGGCAGTTTTGTTTGACGATATATAAATACACAAACGGGCATGTTCACACCAGGCAATGGTTTGTCTGAATTGGTCATAATTTTGCGAGTCAAACACATCCAGCACAGTCCTAATCTTGGTATGGCCAAGTGCGGAGAAAAAGACTGCAAATTCAAAAACAAAGCAAACCACTCCTCCAAAGCCCCGGTTTGCAACTTCCAAAATAGACCCTTCTAAAGGCCATACAATTGTGCATCTGCATATCCGACCTCATCAGACTGCACGGGGACATCCTCGTGTCCAGGTGCGCGTCATGCACCTGCACATCTGCACATCCAAACAAATTCTCACCAGGATTAGTTTTGGATGAACATGCCTTGCGTTCAGGGGAAGACAGCAGCGACGGTATTGTGAATTCAAACTGTTATATCAGGGGCTCGCCACTCGTTCATTCAAAAAAAATAACACTAAGAGGGAAGACGTCCCTTGGCATTAAAAAGGCAGGTGCACTCAGGAAGTGGACTTCACGTTAAACCAAGAGTAGAGTATATTTCCCTCTTTCGGAGAAAAATGGCCGGCCGCGCCTGTCGGAGAAAAATGGCACAGCCAGCCATTTTTTCTCCGACAGGCACAGCCAGCCATTTTTTCTCTGACAAAGCCGGGACAAGGCCGTCAACACACCGCGACTTTCAGGGCACGGCCTACCGCACCTAAATGGCTGGCCTCGCCTGCCAAAAAGAAAATGTGCCCGCTCATCTATTTTTTTGCCACGAGGACGTTTCTAGGCTGAGCAAGGAAAGGGTCACAAGCACTGGTGGTTTAAGATTGTGAGACCTAGCTCTAGCTGGGGCAAGGTTCCACTAGCAAAAGGCGATGGGATTTAATGCCTGAATCTGGACGTGTTTATGGAGAGGTGCAGAAAATTGCAATTGCTCTATTTTTCTGCATCTCTGCTAAAAATCCATCCACATTCACGCACGTCATTCCATCCTCTTTGCTAGTTCGGACCTTGCTCCTCCAACATTCTCAAGAATTTCTTCAATATAACCTTCCTGCTAAGATTACACACAGGGCAGATCGACACTTGCACTTTCTTTTCTTTTCTTCTTTTTTTAAGGAGGGCGATGGCCTTGAGATATCATCGTTGAACTGACTGGCCCCGGGTCATTCAGAATTATTTCATTCTGGCCATCTGATCGTATCTGGATTCGGACTTGGGTCTGATTCCTTATTTCAACAGTTTGCGGGTGTACCAACTGGGCTAGGCCCATGGGTGACACTTGCACTTTCCAGGATGTGTCTGACACTGCAAATACGGCCAAGGTCATCTGATCGTATCTGGATTCGAACTTGGGTCTGATTCCTTATTTCAACAGTTTGCGGGTGTACCAACTGGGTTAGGCCCATGGGTGACACTTGCACTTTCCAGGATGTGTCTGACTGCAAATACGGCCAAGGTCAGTTCGAAATTCCTCATCTTTTTTTTTCCCTATTGTGTTTGGCCTTCAATGTCTTTCCAGTAACATGATGCCTCATCATCATCATCATCATCATCATCATCATCATCGTCATCATCATCATCATCATCATCGTCATCATCATCATCGTCACCATCGTCATCATCACTAAACCAAAAAGAAAAAAAAAAGAAAAAAGAAAAAAAGAACCGGTTCAGGGTGCTGCAGGTGGATGGTCCCAGGGAGGGGACAACATTTTTTGTCCCCATGCTGGCGAGGAAGGGAGAAGATAAAATAAGATAACAATCATTCATGTTTTTCTTTCTTTTATGATTTTTTGCTCTCATCTACTTCAAAAACAAGGATCAAAAACGAACAAATCATGGTTGTATGATAAATGAATGCCACAGTATTTCTATTTTTAGTTTCCCTTTATTCCTCGCTCGATCGCTTCCCCTTTCCAACGAAAGTGATTGCTCTAGGAACTTAGTGTCCGATCTGGGGCCAAGTCCCCCGTACGCTGATTCTTCATCTAGCGCTGTTGATCTTGGTAATGTACGGTCAGCAATTGCGAATTCGGGTAGGTGGGAACAGGGCCCTGGGCTGCTGTCTCTCCCTTTTGACTTTGGAAAAGTTTGCATCTTAGCACCCAAAGAACGTCCAGCTTGGGGCCACTCTACAGTGTTCGAGGTCAAGAATTGGGCCACCCACCCTGCCATCTTCACCCGAATACAACGTACAGCTAGGCTACCAGAGTGGCACGGGCAAACGGGAGCACTTGCCCAGCCGGGCAAAAAGAAAATAAATAAATATAAATAAATATACATATTCTTTTTAATATTTTTTATTTTAAATTTGGTAAACAACTTCGATGTGACCCTGAGGCAAGATGTGTTCACTGTTCAGTTTATTTTCCTGCATAACAAAACTTTTTGAAGTGTTTTTTTTTTTTTTTTTTTTTTTTTAACTGGGACCTTCTTTGATGCTTGCGCGGACGGCTGGTAGCCTAGACGTACAGTCATTATAACTGTATTTGGGGCAACTTTGAGTCTAGGTACAGCAATAATGACCGTATGTTGTATTCGGGAGAAGACTACAGTCTTCTCCCGAATACAACATACGGTCATTATTGCTAAATTTAGACTGAAAGATGCACCAAATTCGGCTATAATGACCGTACGTTGTATTCGGGGGAAGACTGTAGCCCATCGAGTGCTCTACCTCTTGCAATAAAGATCAAACGTTGGTGTCAATAGATTTTGCGAATAAGCAGTTATCTCCAAGTTTCCCACTGCCTGAGCAGGGGAGGCGAAGGGAATGCCAGTGTACAAAGACGAAGTATGAGAGAACCTATTAAACCACCACTGCCTTTCTCATATATCAGCCACGGGCGCTGTGCGCCAAGAGCCGCCCATGGATGTGGTCGCTGCCGGAGGCCGAATCCGGCCTCCATGTTAACCACTGCGCCCCCGATCCCAAGCGGGGAAAGGTACTGGTGGTTTTTTCTCCGCGTCACGCCACCTGTGCAACGCATATAGCTCCGCCTGTCGGGCCCAGCCCCCAAACCGGTTGGGCGCAGTCCAGGGGCAAGGTCCCACTAGCAAAAAGCATTGGATTAACCGGCTGAATCTGGAAATGCTTGTCGAGAGGTGCACAAAATGGCAATTGTTCAGCTTTTCAGCATCTTCTGCTTAAAACCCATCCAGATTGGGACACGTAATCAAATCCTCTTCACGAATAGGACTACGAGCCAGGGGCGGCAAAATCGACCACTGGGCAGATTATACTTTTTTCTTTTTCTCTGACGAACTCCAGATATCATCATCATGAACTGCCCAATACAGTCATGATGAAGGTGCACTGCGTTGGGGAGAGAGGTAGGGATGGGCGCGCCCCCCGTGCTATTCCGTGCTCTACTTCAAAATGGAGATGGAACATTGAACTTGGGGCATATATGACAAACATAAACCTGTAGAATAACCTGGTCCATGAAGGATGAACCTGGTCCATGAAAGATGAACCTGGTCCATGAAGCATGAACCTGGTCCATGAAAGATGAACCTGGCCCATGAAGCATGAACCTGGTCCATGAGAACCTGGCCTCCAGATATCATCATCAACAAATTGACCAATACAGTCATGATGGGCGTGGACTGCGTTGGGGAGAGAAAGGTAGGGATGGGCACATCCCCGGTGGTATGCTGTGCTCTACGCCAAAATGGAACTGGAACATTGAACATGGAGCATATACGACATATCCGACAAGCATAAACCTGTAGAATAACCTGGTCCATGAAGGATGAACCTGGTCCATGAAAGATGAACCTGGTCCATGACGCATGAACCTGGGCCATGAAGAACAAACCCAGTCCATGAAGGATGAACCTTAAATCAAGCATGAACCCAATCCACAAAGCATGAAAATGGTATGCGAACTTGATACCCAAACCTGGTGCACGGACCCGGAACATGACCCCTAGTGCTACTCTGGGGTGCAAGTCAAAATGGACTTGGAACCACTCCGCCTGCAACCCCTCCAAACCCCCCGGGACCCCAAAAAAAAAAAAAAGAGAACAGACTTGGAATATGATCGAGGAACACAAACCTTGACAAGAGAGCACGGCATGAAACTGTCCAGCATGATGGCCAAGTTCATTCATTCGCGCAAATGTTGCAAAGACATAAAGCAGTAGCAGCTGTGCTAATAGTTGGACATTCACACCAGGACTTCCAGAGTGCATCTGGCCGCAACTGGGCCCAGATTCAGTAGAAATGTTACACTACTAAGGTAGTGTGAGTACTCCATCCTCCTCAGATTCCTTGCTCACTGGCATATTTCTTTTTTTTTTCTTTTTTTTTTCCTTTTTTCCTTTTCTATCTTCATTCTCGCCATTGATTTCTGTGAACGCACAGTCAGAAATGAATAACCTGAAGTGGTGAGGTCCTACTGGCAAAGAGGATGGGATTAAACGCCTGAATGTGGATGTGTTTTACGCAGAGATGCAGGAAAAAAAAAGCATATCAGTCGCCATTTTCTGCACCTCCCCACAATCAAGATTCAGGCATAAAATCCAATTATCATCGCTTGTGTGAACTTGCCCCGGGTGGCGGTTGGTGCTACCGTAATACGCATTCTACAACTGCGGCAAAGAGTTTAGAACAGGTTCAATTTCTTTAGATTTTTTGTCGGGGAAATTGCATCTGCATCTGTACCCCACGTGAAGATGGGAATACCGGCTATACCCAGTCCCAGCGCGAACTTGCATCTATACCCCGACGCCATTCAGCTTTGCATACTACCCAGCTTTTCCCCAGTGCAAAATTGTAGGTGTACCCAATCCCGCAGGCCCTGGATTCTGAGCGCCAAATTATGCTCATGCAAACCAAGCAAACTGTTTTTTTTTTGGCGCGCAGGGCAGTTTTTGGCTCGGCATCGATAGCTGAGAAAGGTACAGGTGCTTTAAGCAGAGATGCGGAAATGCAGACCAATCGCCATTTTCTGCACCTGAGTTTGGATCGGTTTTAACTTTTAAGCAGAGATGCAGAAATGGAGATCTGCACCTCTTCACAAACACGTCCAGATTCAGGCATTAAAGTTTTTATGTTCGTTGAAGCTTGCTCTAACGGATTATTACCCTTTGCGCATTTGACTTTGAGGTTCCTAACAACGATTTTGACGTGTTGTCCTTTGGGGCACCCGATAAAATAGGAATGATACATAGAAGATTAGCATGGCCCCTGTGCAAGGATGACACACATAAATCCAGAAATGGTCCACTTTTGGACGTTGTTGAACCGACATCATCAGGGCTCACTAGGTTCCCACCAATAAGACCTCACAATTTCCATAGACCCAACAATTACCTCACAATTTTCATAGACCCGACAATTTCCGTTCAAACAACGCCGAAATTGCACCCCAGGAACATCAGAGTTAAGTGCCCAAAGGAGTAATTAATATCCCTGTATCGACCACACTGATGCCGGGCCTAAGTCCCACTAGTGGGCATGGCATTTACTTTTCGAGTATCTTTGAATGTGGCCTCAGTACTGCCGTGAGATGTTCAGATCGGATGGCAGGAACTGGTGTGTATTCAAGACCAAGTCCAAGGGCCTCGCTAGACACTCCTTGGGGACATGATTCCAAGAATTTCTCCGTATTTGAAACCGAGGGCCTCGCTAGACAATACTAAGTCCAAGGGCCTTGCTAGACACTCCTTGGGGACACGATTCCAAGGATTTCTCCGTATTCGAAACCAAGTCCAAGGGCCTCACTAGACACTCCTTGGGGACACGATTCCAAAGATTTCTTCGTATAAAACCGGAGAAGAAAAATGTCAAAACACACTCCAAGGCCAAATCCTAAAGGATTTAGATTCACCAGCCATTTTGTCCTCGGCTCCAAGGGGCCTCACGAGGTCAGGTCCCTCGGAGCCCAAGGATCCGCGTTTCGTGGAGAGGAGAGGGTTTGCACGGAGGGATTCCCGGTCGTGGCGGCAACCCTACCGGCTGAAAACCTGAAGCAGAACTGTTTTTCTTTTTTTCATTTTCCTTTGTTCTTCTGAGAGAGACGGTTAATGGAGCCCTCAATTTTCAGACCACTTGTCAGGCCATTTATAACAAAAAAACAAGGGCCATTTTAACCAAACTTGCCACCAATTCATAGAGTGGAGATCATACTAACTAATTACAACAAAAGGAAAAAAACTTTAAAAACCTATAAAACAGCAAGGCAAAAGTGTGCTTTCATGCAAAATCCACTCTTTTCAGTTTTCAGGATTTTCAGGATTTTTCAGGGCTAGCCAAAACAGTCAAATCCAAGACCGCAACAAACACCAAATTTGGCACACACAGACCTTGACCAAAAATAAAACAGGGCAAAAAAAAAAGAACAGAAAAAACTGAAAAAAATGATCTCCAATGCACTTTTCAGGGTTGAGGGGGTTAACCAGGGCTGAATGCACCTTTCAGGGTTGAGGGGGTTAACCAGGGCTGAAAAGTGGGGGTTAACCCTGGTTAACCCCCTCAACCCTGGAAAGTGCATTGGAGATCATTTTTTTTAGTTTTTTCTGTTCTTTTTCTTTTGCCCTGTTTTATTTTTGGTCAAGGTCTGTGTGTGCCGAGTTTGGTGTTTGTTGTGGTCTTGGAGTTGACTGTTTTGGCTAGCCCTGAAAAATCCTGAAAACCCTGAAAACTGAAAAGAGTGAATTTCACATAAAAACACACTTTTGCCTTGCTGTTCAATAGGTTTTTAATGTTTCTTTTTCAAAAAAAAAATTGTAATTAGCTAGTATGACTCAATTTTCAGACCACTTGTCAGGCCATTTATAACAAAACCCAACGGCCATGACATCACTCTTAGTACTAGTCCTAAAGCCCACACTCTGAGGATGATCGGGAACAAAGAAGACGAAAACCCTAATTTTTTTCATAGGATTCATCCTCGGAGCCCGAGGGCACAGAGCCCCAGGACGCGGAGCCTGAGGACACGCTGAGAAGTGTCTAAGGAGGCCCTAAGTCCCCGCGAGTGGGACTCAGCCTTAGCCCCCAGTATTTGCAAGTGCACCTCTCATTGGGAAGGGCTAAACTGAGCACAAGCTTCAGAGAAAACAAAAAACAGAAAAAAGTGATAAACCCTCAGAGGTAGTAAAAGGCCAGACAATAGTACTAGGCCATTTGTCCAGGCAAGATAGTAGTAGCCCAGGGGCAAGGTCCCACTAGAAAAAAGGCGTGGATTAAGTGCATGAATTTGGACGTCTTGTGTGCAGAGATGCAGAAAAGCAGATCAATGGCGATCATCTGCACCTCTCTACAAACACGTCCAGATTCAGGCGTCCAGTCCAATTTTCGTTGTTCGTGGGACCTCGCCCCAGGCTGCTTTTTGTCAGCTCAACCTCCGCGGTCTCTTCAACGGCCTTGACGTATCGTAATTGGACTGCCCAGCCCCAGAATTATTTTATCGGTACATCTGTTCTTTTTTTCCCCCTCAATATTCAAATTCCATTTCTTTCATCAAATTCGACTGACGTCATCGAATTTTTATCAAGCCCAACCAATTCTATGACCTGTCAAATCTGGACAGGATGGCCTTTCAGGCCCTTTTATTATTAGTACTCGTCAAATCTGGACAGGATGGCCTTTCAACATTCAAGCCCTTTTATTATCGTTATAGCATTCCGGCGAAACCCCGAAGTAGCAAGCCCGAGTTCAAAACTCCAACAAGGGAACATGCGGCGGCTGCATCCGACCTGCAGGTGGGTGATACCGACCGCCAGGGGTCAGACGGTAGCATCAGGACCGAGCTTCTTCGATGGGCCAGTCGGGTGTGCGTGTGCCCCCCCTCCGGGCCCCTACCCCTGCGAACATCAGCGGTCTGACCCCTCAATGCCGCGAGAGGGGTCCAACGGCCTATCTCTAGGTGGCGGGCACCAAGCTTGCCCAGGAAGGTACATGAGGCCAATGGGGATTGAACCCAAGACCTCCTGAATGCCACTTGCATACCTTACCGACTGAGCTAGGCCGCAGGATCCTCATTGAATTCGCCCACAGCTAAAAAGAGAAAAAAAAAAAAAAGAAAAAAAAAGAAAAAAAAAGAAAAAAAAAAAGAAGACTGGCCACAAACGTCCACGGGCACTCAGAAAGTGGACGATGGTCATGTTAGGACATACTCACACTGGGACTTTCTCAACCTAATCTGGTCGTACTTTGGGTCAGATGCGTCTCAGAAAGTCCTAGTGCAAGTGTTCTTGTACCTTTACTCTTCGTCAACGCCTAAGCTGATGACGTCAACATCATTGACAGTGGGGGACCTCTCTCTCTCTCTCTCTCTCTCTCTCTCTCTCTCTCTCTCTCTCTCTCCTGTTCCTTCTCTCCTCCCTCCTTCCCATCGTGTACCACGCCAGGATGGCGACCAATTCT
>BFEA01000602.1:353054-380932 GCA_003427395.1 Chara braunii | reverse complement strand
CCCCTGCCCTTTCTCCGCCTCCTGCTCCTCCTTCCCCTCCTCCTCCCTCTCTTCCTCTTCCTCCTCCTCCTCCTCCTCCTCCTAAATGCGCAAAGAAAGTGAGAGAATCTCCTTCTGTACTGTGACAGCAATCATTTCCCCCCACTCTCCCTCTTTTACCGCCTGCACAAACAAGTCCACATGCACGAGTGACGTCCAGATACACAATTTCTTTTTCAAAATAAAGAAAACCAAAACGAAATAGAAAAATGAGCAGACCTCTCCCTCTCTCGCTTTTCGTTAGAAAAGGCGCACCGAAAGAGAAGAAAAAAAAAAAAAGAGAGAAGAAGAAACAAGAAAGAGAGAACGCCCTTCTCTTTCGCTGACAAGGGAGGGAGACCTCGCCGCGCTTCATTCCCCAACGCGCGCGCGCGCACACACGAAAACACACCAAAAGAGAAAAAAAAAACGCACACACACACACACACCCCAAAAAAAAGAAAAAGTATACGAGGACACACAAATGCTAAAATAAAATAAAAAAAACCCTTCCCCGCACTTTCTAACAAGAAAACAAATTTGAAAATCCTCGAATAATTAAGAAAATAATAAAAAATCCTCGAATCCTTTTTTTTTTTTTTGCCGAATCTTTTTTGAGAAACATGCGAATACGAAGCAGAATTGAAACAAATTGAAAAACAAAAAACACCACAAACAAAAAGGAAAAAAACAAAAAAAACTGAGCAATCGAAAAAAGAACTCGTAGGATAAGCAGACCCACAAGATGTTGATGATCTATTAATAGCTCTGTACATTAGCCATCACAGGCACTCGTTTAGAACGCAGTCTGAACGAGGGACACGTGTAACGAAGTGACTTTTCGACCTCATATGTCTATTCACGCGTCCGCGTGCGACAATCGAGTGCGTGCGACAATCGAGTGCGTGCGACAATCGCGTGCGTGCAACAACTGCGTGCGACAATCCCGAGCGACAATCGAATGGGCGAAATTAACAAGTGAGGATGTCGTCAAAATCGTGTGCGACAAGGGACAACGAATCTACCGATGGGCAACAACACGTGCGACAACAACCGCGGCGTCCAACAATAGTGGCGTGCGACACTCGCGGTGTGCGACAATCGAATTTGACAAGGCCATCGAAATCATACTATTGCGACAAGGCAACCGACCATCGGGGGAGGTCGGTTCGCGCGACAATCCCGCAGGAGAAGTGGCGGGAAAAAGGCAGAAGGCGGGAAAAACGCAGAATCAAATCCGTGCCGTTTCACTTCTTTCTTCTTTTTTCCTTTTATTTCCCCTTTTCTTTCTTTATTTATTTATTTATTTCTTTATTTATTTATTTGCTTAATTTTATTCTGATCTTTCTTGTCCCTCTTTCCACGAATCAAGCACAGATATCCGCGCCCACGAATCAAGCACAGATATCCGAGACCACAAATCCAGTGTTGCATCTGTATTGCACTGCAGCAAAGTGGAGCGCAGCGCTCTTAAAAAATACATATATGTATATATCGTCACAAACAGAACTGCCCGGTAAATATATATCATATATATTGTCACGACTCACAAGAGTATCAGAGCGCAAATGCGAACAAAAAGGAAAATAAAGATAAATAAAATTATATATATATAATAATATTAAAATATATATATATAATATATAATAAATATAAAAATAAAATTATATATATAATAATCAAATAAAATTAAATTTAAAAAAATCAAAGCACAAATATCCGCGACCACAAATCCCTACCCTTCTTTACCACAACTGCTAGGTAATCCTACACTAAGGCCTCAGCTATTGTTCACTCTTTTTTTAAATTACACTATTAATCATAATCTCATCGATCAACCAATTAAATAAATCCGTGCAGCAAAGTTAAATGGAGCATTTATTGAAAACCAGATAATATCCTCCTTACTTAAACATTATCCACTGATTCCATTTTTCTTATTTCCCCTTGTTTTCTTTTCACAAATTTCAACAGAATTCACAACTCGTACGATAATATTCTTTTTTTTTTCAAATTATTACTTCCCATTTCCTCCCCCCCCCCCCCCCCCCTGATTACGTTAAATCCACTTTTTTATTTCCGATGGAAATTTTTTTTTTTAACACGTCAAATCCACTTTTTATTTCCCATGGATTTTTTATTTTTTTTCACGAGTTTAACAGCATATTCAAAACTCGTACGATAATATTATTTTTCTTTAATTATTTTCATCCATCCTGCTGGAGATCAACGGTCGCTCTCTCTTTCTCCCTACCCTTTTTTTTTCTTTTTCTTTTTTTAAGAAAATTCCAAACGCGATAACAGATAGGAGTGATGATGAGTGCATACACTCCTCCCTACCCTGCTACAGTGAATTCTCGGCCTCATAGAGAGAGAGAGAGAATCGATGGGATCGCGATCGCAATATCGACGTGATTACATGTATTCTCCTCCCAGTCTCAACATTAGATTCCATCGCCTGATTGGACTCGTTTAGAACCCAGTCTGAACGAGGGACACGTGTAACAAAGTGACTCTTCCACCTCATATGTCTATTCACATCAGCCGTCATCTGATCGACTGCGGAAAAGGCGCGAACTGACGGCGAAGATTAATCAGAGCTCAATCAACTACAGCCCGCACAAGCAACCGGCAAATTCTAACACTCGATTACATGATCACATGATCAGAGCTCTCTCTCTCTCTCTCTCTCTCTCTCTCTCTCTCTCTCGCTTAATGATTGGATTCGATAATCGGATACGATTGATGGATTGATCGATTGATTGATTGATTGGTTAACTGATTGATTGATTGATTAACTGATTGACTGATTGATTAACTGATTAAATGATTTATTAATTGATTGATTGATTAATTAATTGATTGATTAATTGATTGATTAATTGATTGATTGATTGATTGATTGATGATCGTGCCAGACGCAACAACCAAAAAAAACTCACCTCTTGATCTGATCGAGTGAGGAAAGGCGCGAGCTGACGGCAATGATTAATCAGAGCTCAAAGAGCTCAATCAACGACAGCCCGCACAAGCAACCGGCTAATTCTAACACTCACGTGATCACATGATCGGAGCGCTCTCTCTCTCTCTCTCTCTCTCTCTCTCTCTCTCTCTCTCTCTCTCTCTCTCTCACACACACACACACACACACACACACACACACACACACACACGCACGTAGAGCACTTATCAATACTCAGAGTTAAATCATTGCTTGTCTCGCTTCACTCCCCCCTCACGCAATTTTATTTTTTTTTGCAATCAAAATTTTGGCGTGACGCAAAGCTGGACGAATTCGTGTTTGTACTGGACGACAGTCTACAAGGCGCAAACAGAGCGAGCAGTCCCATCGGCACGCAAACAAAGGGCCTCGCTCCACTACTCAACACATGCACAACAGACAAAAAAGATGGCGGTGTATCTTTCCATGTTTAGCGGAAGATTCATTCTCATTTTGCACATTTGATGAGTAATGGAGCGGGGCCCAAAGAAGGAAGCTAGAACGGAAAAAAAAAAAAAAAGAACAGCAATCTCACCCCCGCCCGATGACACACATGCAGCTTCCAGCTTCGTAAGCTCGAGAGCTTACCGACTCTCGGCCTCCGCTTGCGTACGGAATTTTACCGTAAAAACGGTCAGATACAGGCGGGAAAGTCGTGACGCGAGTTATGCCCTCGGCCTGCGAATGAACTACGGCTTGTCGTGCACCCACTGCCTGGCGCCCCAAGCACCGATGCGCTCACTTTCCCGCCATTTCTCAACCTTCCCGCGCTCACTTTCCCGCCATTTTCCCGCCTTCTCCCGTCAACCCGCCTCGCGTTCATATCGTCGGCAAAGCTCTATACAAGCGAGGGCGGTTTGAAACAGACTCATATGTGCGTGGCATACACACAGTAGCTCTTTCTGAAATGTTAAATGTATCTGACCCTTTTTTCGGCCGCACCTGGATGCATCTGACGGCAATCACGTCCATAAGTAAAATTGTCCTGTTGCGAGATGGGCAATTTTACATAGTCAGATTCCGTTGGGAGAGGCCCAGCTACTACAGTAGAGAAGAACCAGAAAAAAAAAGAAAAAAATTCAAAAGTATAGCTGGGACTCTCCCCCAACGGAATCTGACCATGATCGTCGTTCGGCACATCCCTGAAACTAAAAAGGTCCCACTGAGACTGAAAAAGTCCCATGCACAAAAAAAAAAAAAAAAAAAGGTCCCATGCAAATATGCCCCCTACCCTCCCATGCGGAAGGACCCACAAGGACCTCGGCGAATCCTCCCTCCCTTCGCGTCCCCACTGTCCCCCTTCTCTCTCCCTTTCCCTTGGCCACTTTCATTACACGAATTAAGCCATATTGACCGTAGATAGCTAAGATCAACGGCCAGAATCTCTTAATCCGTGCAAGTGGGACCTTGCCCCCGGGCACGGTCCCACTTGCACAAATTAGGAGATAATTTCGGCCGTCGATCTTTGCTATCTACGGTCAGTGTCTCTTAATTCGTGCAAGCGAGACCCTTGCCCCCGACCACAACGCACCCTCACTATGACTGCATCAGACTGGAAAGATGGCTTCTACACATTCAATTCAATCAATGAAAAAAAAATGAGGGTGCCTTGTGTTCGGGGGAAGATGGTGGCCTTTCACAGTCGCAATCGTCGTCAGCCACTTTCGCCGAATCAAGTCCACGCAAAAAAAAAGAAAAAAAATCTTGTCCACGCGGCACAGGGAAGCCCGCACACAGCAGGAAATGGGCCGAGGCAGCTGACTTCGAGATCTGACCGTCGATCTGAAGTAATCGATCGATCACAGTAGGGAGGGAATAAGGGCCAGATCCCGCTAGCCCCTATTGTTCATTTCTGACCGTTGACCTTCGTAATCGAGGGTGTAAAATGAAAAATAATCCAGGGTAGTGATTTCTGACACTTGTTAATTAACTAATAATTAATAACTTATATAACCGCCCAAGAAATCGGCCGAGGCGCTTGGCTGCGAACCCTCGCCGTCGATTCGCAGTTAATCCATCGCATCAGGGAATCAGGTTTGGCCCCCGCCGCTTGGCGGGATGGGAAGGCTACAAAAGAGGCCCACTGCCCACCGAGGAAGGGCCTCACCCACACCACTGTCGAGTCGATACAAGTCGAGGAAGGAATTATTATTATTAGAGCGTACATAAGTATATACGCACACTCGCACTTTTTATTATTTACCTTGAGGCAAGAGATGTGGTGCATACAGGTCCGGATGTAAATGCGGTCAGATACGTCTAAGATAGTGGTACGAGTAGTGTGAGTACGCCTTTACAACGGCTTTTCATTCATTTCATGGCCACACAGCCTGTTGAGTGGAAGACTGCGGACACACGTTCGAAAAGGTGTCAGTCACTGTCAGAATCGTGTGTTCGACGGCCCTCTACCCTCTGATTTGGGAAAAAAAAAACAAAAAAAAACACCATCTGCTGTGGGAGGTTGACAGAGKGGCCCRAATTAMAAAATTTGAAGTTTCAAAAAAAAAAAAAAAAAAAAAAAAAAAAAGCAGCAGCAGCAATGCATTCATTGACCCACAGTGCCAACCCGTTTTCCGGCATATAATGGAATGGTGTCCTATTTTGTTTAAAAAAAAAAAAAAAGTCAAAGAGAGAGAAGGAAGGAAAGTAGAGAAAGTACACAGTAGATCCCCATTGCGACCATAAGGTCGATCATTAATCATAGTACACGGTAGATTCCGAACGCGACTGTAAGGCCGATTATTAATCATTACAGCACGGCCATAAGTCAGCCATGAAAAATCATAGTGAAAACGGGACTGACAAGGGGCAGCTACCCTACGCTGTGTTTCATCCGGCCGCCTACTATAGCCGAAGTTCAGAAAGCCCCCTTCAGGGCTTGCAAGAAAAATGATGACCGAGTCAGGGTCTGAAGAACACACAGGGCTGTTTGATGAGGGCCCGGGTGTGCAGCCTGTAGTTTGTCTGTTGATGTGGTTTGTCATGTTCTCCTTACACAACTCCAAGGGCCTCGCTCCACTTCTCTAGACTCGCGAAGTTTCGAGAGTAACGCCTCGCTCCATTTAGGGCCTCGCTCCACTACTCTTGAAATGCACAAAAGACAAAAATCATGGTGGTGTATCTTTCCATGTTCTAGCGGAAGATTCACTCTGGTTTTGCACCTTTCGAGAGTAGTGGAGCGAGGCCCTTACTCTAGACTGGAACTCGTGATGACACCCTTCGAGAGCTGTCAGAAAGCGCTCTCGAAGGGCAATCTCGATTTGTATAGAGTTCACAGCCTGCAACGCTCAGGTTTTCTAGCGTCCTCCCTCCTACCCCCGCTCCGGCCTCTTTTTTTGCGAGTGTGCCTCCTGCCCCGACCAGCAGAACGAGCTGGCACTGTCATCTAGCGCTGTGGAAGGGCTGTCATGTAGCGGTGAGAAATTTCTGAGTACTTCTGTAGTTCTTGAGTCTGGAGCAAGTGGAGCGATGCTTCTTTTTTCAAGAGTCTAGACCTCTGACAGCTCTAGAAGCACTCACAATTTCTTTTCATGAGTTCACAGCCCTAAGGCTGCAAGATAGTGGGCTTCGGTGTCTGTGTCAAGGTGTCGCATTTTTGGCGGCGGGCGACCAGGACGCAAAGTGGGTTCTTAGGGGGCAAAAAAAATTGGGGAACCAGTCCTTGCCAAAATTGCAGACTGCCTACAGCTAGCTCTGGTAGAACCGGGACTTTTGGAAAAAGGAAGGACCGGTCCTTGGGTGGAAGTGGACCCCAAAAAGAAGTGGGCGGCGTTGGACGGGTCCACGGGTGGAAGCGGACCCCAAAACAAAGTGAGGGCATGTGAACTGCAAAAGGCCCTCAGGCCCAGGCGTCGAGGCCCGTCTTCTGAAAACAGGGAGGTCAGGCGCAATGAAACAGGCGTTTTGCAAGAGGCACCTTTGGCGATTTTCTGTGCTCGGAGGAACCCGCAGAAAAATCTGAAATTTTGAGAATCCATAGATGAGGTCGTGTTCTTTCTAGGAAAAATATTAGAACATTTACAAAAAATCATTTTTTTAGACTGCGAAATAATCGTCGTGCCGATTGGGCACATTTTTCATTTTTGCCACTCAGCCTTGCCTGGGCCAACTAAAAAAGTACTCCAAATTCAGTGAGTTTTCACACTCAGAAGAATGCGTGAAAAAAACTGAAAATTGGAGTACTCGTAGATTTTGTTGTGATCTTTCCAGTAAAGACACTAAATAAATTAAAAAAAATCATTCCAACTGCGAAATAGATCGCGGCCATAATTTGACCCATATTTCAATTTTGCCATTCAGCCTCTCTCTCCCTCTCTCTCTCTTTCTCTCTCTCTCTCTCTCTCTCTCTCTCTCTCTCTCTCTCTCTCTCTCTCTCTCTCTCTCTCTCTCTCTCTCTCTCTCTCTCTCTCTCTCTCTCTCTCTCTCTCTCTCTCTCTCTCTCTTTCTCTGTGTCTCCAACTGACATTTCGTTAAAACTGACATTTTTTTCTAAATTCACGAAAGTGGAAATTTCATTGCTCATCGGGTGAGAAAGTGGTTATCTCACTTTGTCCATCTGATGTACCTCAACCATAGTTGCGGCACACGATGGTGCGCCAGTTTGCGCACGAGTTGCGCACGTAGCGCCGCGCACTGCACAGCGCACAACGGCGCCCCGAACAACAATGACAGCCGGGGCGCGCGAGTTAGGAAACCGGCCGCGCCCCGCCTCCGAAATGTTTTTTGGGGGAAGGGCCTGTTGAAGTCGAAATTTCGAATTCGGCAGGCCCTTTCCCCCCAAAAAAATTCGGAGAAGGGGGACGGTAGTTAACCCGGAGTCGCGCGCCCCCTCGCCATTCGAATCTTTACGTCGCGAAGGAGGGAGGGAGATGTGGTACGAGGGACGACCAAGAAGTGGGCGAGCGGAGGGCGACGAAGGTGGGAGAAGCGGGAGACCGACGAAGGAGGGAGGGAGGGACACGGCGTGACATCATCGGTATACAGCAGCCGCTGGACACCATCGGCTCGAAGCAGTGGCGGGAAGCGGCAGCGGGCAGCGGGAGATGGGCGGGCAGCCATGAAGGTGGGCGCCTACCACCTCTCTCTCTCTCTCACACATACACACACACACACACACACACACACATTTACCCCTGGATACCTAGTTCTCAGTCCCCTCGTACCCATTTTTTCAAAAGAAGTCACAACATTTTTTTGTACCCTTAACTTGGATTTAAAACGGACCCCTGATTTGGAAAAGACCGGCCACCCCATATCCGGGAGTCGTGGGGTGGGCTGATGTATTATCAGGATGGGTATCTGGTCATAAACCGAGTAGTGTCGGTTTGCAGCAAGTGAATTGGGGGCTTGGTGCATGAAAGGAAGTAGTAGGATTCGAATCATAAAGAAAAAGCAGTATTTAACCAGGGAGCAAGAAGGATTCACCCTCATTCTTCGAAGAGCAGTTCTACTACGCGACTGAATAAATGCGTCGGTCCATAGTGAGCTGCTGCTTCGATGAGTCACTAGCCGACGTTTTCGTGGAACGATTTTTTCTGGCGGAGGTTACGAGTCTTGATTGTGTCGGCTAAGCTGTGTACCAGCCGAAGCAGTGCCTGGTGACCTTGAGTGGGTGTCGGCTTTAGCGCCATTGTCAGTTGGTTTACTCACGGATCCGATATGTCGGCCATAGGTGACTATGTCCCGATGGTGGACGAGATGCTGCACAATGAAGGCCTTCTCCCTCGAGGGAGGGAGTGCGCGGTAAGTCATGGCCGGGAGTTTTGTTCCTTACCACGAGATGAGTGTGATGATTGGTTCCCCCTTGGATGATGAAACTTGTAAAACGGGTGTGTGTTTTCCTTTCCACGAATGCGACTATGGATGGATGTGTCTTTTATGCTTCCCCTCTGATGAGTTGTTGAGTGGCAATCAACGAAAAACTAGCTTTAGGGATGTCGCCACTAATCCCTAGCCATCCCATCCCGCTCTCCTCTCTTCACCACAATACCCGTCGTATGGTTACATGGTGAAGTCCTCTGAAGGTGGAATCTGGTTCACACGTACCTACACCCATTGATTGACTGCATGAAGTAATATTCTCAATGGTTTGATGTCCTACGTGGCTTGCCCTGTATTTTGTATTTTGTATTGTGTATTGTGTTTTTGATGTGTTCTTGTGGGCCTAGGACTCCGGGTTGTTGTTTGCCTTCTTAGGAACGTCTACGTCACAAAGAGTTCCCTGATGACTTTCTGCATACGGAGCGGTTCATAATCCAGAGAGGTTTCGGTAGTTGCTGATTGCAGTCTTCCTGAATGATGGGGACATGACCATTATCGTCGTGTAGGGAATGAGGTCGCGCTGTGATGATAGAAAAAGGAGATAATGGGAAGCGAAAAGGTCGGGGTTTCACCCGATTCTTCATGGAATCGAGAGAATCGAGTGAAGGAGGAGGTTAAATGGGGGTTGTTAGCTGTCGCGAGCCTGACGATGGTGTTAGATTAAAGCTTTAGAGGTTGGTTTTTGTGGGCTACGAAGTATGGGTTCGCGTCGTGAAGATAGTGTGGACGCACGAGGCAGAGAGAGGTAACAGCGGATTGTGTGAACCAAGTCGGGTTTCGAGCCAGGGGCATTGAAATCCAAGAACAAAGATGCTTGGGGGATGAGGAAAGGAGATGAGCGGAGACGGGGAGAAGGCAAGGAAGGAAAGAAGGGGGAGACAGCGAGCGATTGGTGGCGGATAGCCGGCGGAGCAAGCGGAATGCATTAAGGAAGGAGGGTGAATGAATCTGGTCGAGTTGTGGGCTAGATGCACTGGACAGTATGGGCGCTAATAGAGCAATATAGCACACCACGTTTTGTGCACTGGACGGTATAGGCGCTAATAGAGCAGTATAGCACACCACGTTTTGTGCTCCTCGCTGTCGGAGCCGTGGTGTTGTTATAGAAGTCTCCGTCGGATGACTGTCAACAATTTTCATGAAGTGGCGTTTTCAGTTTTGGTGGTCCCCATCTCGATTAGTTAAGTTTCCCCTCATGGCGTTTGGCTGCAGACCATTGTGGTAGGTGTCTGAGGAGGGGTTCATCATTACCTATGAGCTCGACTGACAGTGTTTTAAACCTTAGTAGCGGGCAGATACTTACTAAGCTATGAAGGCTGCAACTGATGCCGCAACTACTGCATACGACTGAAGGGTGTAGTTCGTGTGTTTAGAGTCTGTGCTTTTTCTTTTTACGGATTGGGTATTCGCAACAAGCCCGACCGGTATTCTACAGCGAGACATGAACTATGTATAATTGGTTCTCTGCTGCGCAGTTGCTGCATGTTGTGCTATGAACTACTGAGCCGATACTAAGCAGTAGTACAAAAGTTGCATGGTATTGCGTACTACTGCATAAGGGTTATGACCACGTACGCTTGACATACATGCTGCTTCTATTTGACCTTTGTTGTGCATTTACCTGGACTCCAAGTCGAGCGCAAAGGCAGGGTTTATTCAAGCAAGGAATTTCGGGTTAGTGCATTTTGTTTTCAATCAAAAGTTAGAACACGGTGGTTTGAAAGTTAGATCAAGCTCCTAGAAAGGGAAAGGGTGTTGCTGCAATTTGGGGGGGGGGGGGGTGTCGTCAGAGCGCCATTTGGTCAGCACTTAGGTGGCGGTTTAGCCAGCTTACTACGTTTATTGGCCACCATTGCGGGGCCCTCAGGAGCATCAAGGAACTAAGACCCTCTCTCGCAAGTCTGAGTGCACCCTTCTTGGATATGAGAGTCTCAAACTTACCTTCTTTTGTCCTTCTGATTCTAAGTCTAGTCTGTTGGTTCTGAGAGGAAGGCAGCAGACGGGATTGCAATGCGTAGGACCGCATCAAGACTCTGTGGGGAGTCCACCCACCGATTGCGGGAGCTCTGCCGGAACCTAGGCGAGGTTCTGGAGGCAGGGAACCATCAGGTATATCTTTTTCTGCCTGTATGACCCCACTATACCCATGTTTGTCTATCTCCTTTTAGTCTGACTGATATATGCATAAGATTGCCCCTATGACTTTGCTTTCTTTCAAGACTTAATCAGACTAAATGGAAGGAATGTGTGAGATTGAAGTTTAAGTTTCTACTTTATTTTGACTGAAAGCAGACTATGGGATAAATTGGGGGAAGGTGGGAGGAAGGCAGACTGCATGCACTTGACCGGGTCAACCAAGGACTGGGCATTGTTTCTAAGCTGAATGGCTCAGGGCTATGTTTATTTGGTTGTTTTTCTGAAGAGCCAGACATTGTTTCTAAGTTGAATGACCTGGTTGCTATGTTTATTTTCTAAGGGTTTGCCTGATTTGAAGGGTTTAAGTTCTTGTTTTGTTCTGAGGGAGAATTTTTTGTCTAAGGCTGAGCATTGTTTCTAAGCTGAATGGTTTAGTCTGAAAACCACGCACATAAGTATAAACTGAGTATAAAAGAAAACATTTTACATATATTTGCATGTGAACTAACAACTGGGCATTGTTTCCAAGCCGAATAGTCCAATACTAAGCTATATCACTAAGAAGAAAAGGGAAATTACAGAGTATAATTGAAAGTAGTCTGAGCAAGATGAACATTGTTTCCAAACCAAATGGTTCAATCCCCTGCCCATATTTGCATTTTCTTTTGAGAACAAAGTCAGAGAGCTACTAAACTTTGAATATTAAACAGTTAAGGGCGGCTAAGCATTGTTTCCAAGCCGAATGGTCTAGCCAAATGCCCCAAAGAAGAGAAAAGTAGTAGTGCAACCTGTTCGTGTATATCTTAAGGCACACTGGACATTGTTTCCAAGTCGAATAGTCTAGCATCGTGCCATATGTAAGTTGGGTATAAGGGTTGAATCATCTGGGGGTTTCATGAACTATCTTATATAAAATAACTTGGGGCTGGTTTGATAAGTAATTGCTTTAGTTGCTCGCCACGTGTTAGAGCCATAGGAGTTAGTTTCAAATTCCTGCATTTTCTGAGCTAAGTTTTTTAACTTAGGTCAATTTCTGCATTTTCTCGAATGGTTTGATAAGTAATTGCTTTAGTTGCTCGCCACGTGCTAGAGCCATGGGAGTCAGTTTCAAATTCCTGCATTTTCTGAGCTAAGTTTTTTTACTTAGGTCAATTTCTGCATTTTCTCGAATCTTTTATTATACTTGGGCTTGTATAAATCTTGGTAAGTCACTTTCTGTACGGGAAACGTTGCCGAAATTTCTACAAAACCAAGGAGTTAGTCAGATTTTGTCTTTTTCAGGGTCCAACTTTTCCGACATTTTGACTTCATATAAATCTGGGAAGTTTATCTTTCTAAAGGGAGTGCTGCCCAAATTTTTGCTAATTAAGGGAGTTAGACAAAATTAGACACGGCTGAAGGAATAGTTGTGAGGTCTTCGCAATACCTCCAACCTTTAGGCTGGGTGTCCCGGTAGGCAGGGCAAATAGACTCTGTCTGAGGGGTAATCCCTTCCATGCAGAGTCTAGGACCTGGGATGTCCAGGACAAGGACCTCGAATCCAGGCCCAGGACCAACGTCCGACTAAGAATTCTTTAAGAAGCATACAACAAATAGAAAGATTTTCTCTCCTTGCTCAATCCCAACCTCAATTAAATTCCTAAGCGTGGGCCCCTCAGGCCATGCGAACACCCAATATAGGTACTTACATATATATAAGTAAAGGGGAAATAAGTATGTGACGATCACTTCTCATAATCACAGTGGGACTCCTCACAGCCATATATATGTGTGTGATCGCAGACAGTCAAATCCAAAAATTTGAACCACCGTACATACCTGCAATCACATTAAAGAGTTTATCAAAAGTCCACACACTACACGGAGTCAACTTCAACCAATCTCTATACTCATACCCCTCGCTTTAGCCATGCAAGCCCCAGCCTCTGCCCAACCAACCATAATTAAATACTCAGTACTTTTGTTAAATGACCATTCAATAAAAGTCCGGGTGAAAACCTTAATAAAACAACAAAAAATTCATTGAGGCTAAAGCGTTTTAGGTTGAGCATTGAGAGTGAATTGGAGTTGAGTCGTAGATCGACGAATCGGTGACCGACCTGTTATCAGTGATAACAGAAGGTGTAACACATGACATGTCAATCCCCAAGCTAAATCTATGAGTCCAAATCGAGAGTAATTTTCATATCATGATTTCACCAAGAATCATTTTACTTAACTAATCTTGAGTCTACCCCTAAGTCAGTGTCAAATGAAAAGGTAGGCCTTTGGCATAATCTCCTCTATGTAGAGTGGATTGTCAGAATTGCCACCGGTCAAAATATAATCTAACTCCTCTAAACTAAGAAAATTTCGGCAGCGCTTCACGTAGGAAAAGTGTCTTTCCAGAATTTATAATAACTCATATATACAAAACAAAAACCATATCTAACTCTGGAAAGTCAAAATTTGTCTAACTCCCTGAATTTAGTAAAAATTTGGGCAGCACCTCCTTTAGAAAGGTAGACTTCCCAGATTTATATTAAGTCAGATATGAACTCAAACATAAAACCTGATTTCAACTAAGACAAAGCTTAACTAACCTCTTAGATTTGTAGAAAATTTTGCATCGCTTCTCGTAGAGAAAATGTTATTTTAAGATTTATACAAAGCTAAGTTCAGAATTTAAAACGACTTTGACTTTTAAATATCAGGAACTATAGACCTATCACCCTTCTTACAGTAGTCTATAAAATATTTTCGACAGTCATGACAAATCGTATGACGTCGGGGTTGGAGAACGTCACACACCCAGCATAGACAGGCTTTATGACCAATAAGAATATACAGGATAACATCCTTCTGGTGAACGAAGTAGTTAAGCTGACACAAAGGAATCGGGCAAATGCGGCCATTATTTTCATTGATTTTGAGAAAGCCTACGACCACATCGACTGGTTTTTCTTGGACAGATGCCAAAAAAAAATGAACTTCGGACCTGTCTTCAGATGCTGGGTGAGGATTCTCTATAGCAACGCCACCACCTGTGTACACGTTAATGGGTCGGGGACACCTCCATTCAAGTTTCAAAGATCGATGAGACAAGGAGACCCTATCGCGCCCTACCTCTTTCTGGTGATTATGGAGGCACTTTCTACCAATCTGAGACACAATAAGGATCTGACTCGGATCAAGATAGCGGATATACCTGAGGAGGCAGTGCCAATCTGTTTCCTCTTTGCTGACGACCTTACTATTATGGTAGAGGCGACATTACAGAATATGGAGGAAATCCGGAACCTTATGAATAGGTTTTGCAGAATGTCATATATTGTTGTTAATTGGGGTCAAAAGACGGTAGGTTGGTGGCTACATCACCAAGGAGGTAGGCCCCCTAAGAACCCCCATATTACTTGGTTTCCCCTTGATGACCCCCTAAGAATTATAGGAGCATTGGTTACGGCTAAGGGTAAACCAGTCATTAATGACGAATGGTTGGTAGGGCCGGCGCACAATAAGCTTGCAGGGTGGAACAACAAACACACTTCAATATTCGGACGGGCCTTGGTCATTAACAATGTAGTATTAGCCACACTCTGGTATAAAGCCATACTATGGTCCATGAATACCGACGCTTGATTATGGGCACTACAAAGTACGCTATCATTGCGAATTCATGCATTGCTAGTCGATATGAGTTAGTCCTGCGTCCGCGCGGTTTTATACTAAGTCTCGCGCATGACGTCTATCCGATTTTCGCACCAGAGAGTTATGGGATGACTACTAAGGGACTAGAAGTCCTGTCGCTCTGTTTGTTCTGTGTCGTTCTGTATATGTATCTGTACGTGTGTGCGTTTTTACTTTTATGTTCTTTAGAGTGGTGTACGTGTGGTGTGTGGGATGCGTCCTAGTCGACCGACGACGAGTCACGCTTGGGACCTCAGCCCCCCCAAGATGTCGGTTCGCATGCGGGTCCGATAGAGGCGTATTACTGCGCGTGCCCCCTATGCTACAGCGTACGAGAAACGCCCTCGGCTGATCCACCTCTGCGATTGCACCTGATTAACTTTCATATTGTGGACAGGTAGCTCGGAGGGGATACGCCTACCGAAGGGAGGTGACAACTCCCGCAAGGTGGAGGTAAGTCATGCCTCACGTAGGCCCTATCCCGTCGTAGGGGCTCGCGAGAGGTATGGCTGGCGCACTCGGTCGGACCGGCTTGCGGAAGCTCCATGTGTATTCGCGACGAGGAATAGACCAACTCCTGTGTGACGCGGCCGGGAGGGTCCCGCCCCGTTTTGTGCGGTGCCGAACCGATGCGCTCGACAACGGTGGGCCTCTGTATTAGGCATGCTCGACTTGGAGTTACTCCGTATTCTCTGCATCTACTCGCCCAACACAGTCGGAGAACGAAAGGTCTTCCTAGGAAATTTAGGAACGCAAGTCTCTGAGGGTATTCCTCTGATCATAGCAGGGTTCAAGTCATTTAAACGACAGTTGACTGCCTTTTTATGGAGAGGGGATAGCAACAATCCCCATGCTATTAGTCGGGTTGCATGGGATTCGGTAATTCAACCAAAGGTCGGAGGGGGGCTTGGAATTGTGGATCCGTCTAAACAGTTCCAAACCCTCCACTTTCGTTGGCTCCGACATCTCATCTTCTCATCATCCTCTTCGTGGGTCCATCTCGCCTTGGCACAAATTGCAGCCCTGGCCCCTGAGGCCCCACCCGAGACTGACCCCCTGGTAGGGCTCGAAGACAGGAGCTGGAAGCTACCAAGGAAATATAGAAATGGGGACCCCACATATGAACAATGGCTGCGCCTCCTACGAGTATGGAGGAAGCTTCCCCCTCCTGATCCCCCAACACCAAATAGGTGAGAGGAAATTTTCAGACAACCCTTGTTTGGTAATAGACTGATCACGGACTCTCTCGGTCGCATGAGATGTAGTTTAGACTGAAACACGGGGTCAGGAGGGTGGGGGACCTTTGGGACTTGAGTACAAGGAACTAGAAAAGTGTAAAAAAAATACGTTCATGGTTGCGATATTGTCATTTCACTGAGGACGCACTTAACGATCTCATTGACAATTTTCCCCTCTACTGGTACATCATCACCGTCCGGAAGGGTCCTCGTTTGGTAGAAGGAGACTGGGTGGGTTTCCCCAACTGCGAGAATCAGGTAGGGCAGGTTCACTTGGTAGACCAAATACAGGTGTTGATTGAAGTCTTTTCCATTCAAAAGGAGGATCAACTACGCGAGAGCAAACAACCCTTTATCTGGAAGGAAAAAAAGAAGTATATCGAGTCAGAATTATTCACGAAAGTAGAGGCTGGAGAGCCTATCGACCCATGACCCCGATTGAGGACCTCTCTTTCGACCCCGAGGAGTGGCACTGATCCTGGAATGATTTGAGAAACTCAGGAAATTCAAGTAGGGGGGGAAGGGCACGGTCATTAACACTTGCTGGCTTAAAATCTAAGTCAGTATACCGAACGCTCAGACCTAAACGCAGGCTGCGAGATACAGTAGAAGATAGATGGTATCACCATCTCAACGTGGATCCTGGTCTGCTAAAACCCATAAGGTGGTTTGCGGATTATGGAAAGAGGCCGACAAAGATTTCCGCTTTACAGTGGCAGATTGCACACTGGTGTCTACCAACTAACGATTGGTTAATAGATCACTCCCATTTGGAACAGCAGGGGCGAGCACTGCCTTGGTGTCACAGATGTCTCCAGGGCTACCCCGGTAAAAAATGCTCTGAGACGATAGAGCACATCTTCCTTCAGTGCCCCACGACTGTCCTACTGTGGAGGTGGTGGGACAGGATTTGGCGACACGTGGTACTGGGCTCGTCTTGGCCATGGGAATGGAGGGTCATACTTCAGGGACATTATCCCCAGATTCAAGGGAATATATCCAAAGAGAATATGTTCCGCATGGGAAGGCGTGTCGTCCTGTGGGTTATATTGTGGAGAAAATGCATCCTGGAAATAGAGGGAGCAAGGGTGGAAGAGGGGGAAGTCATGGAGCAATGAAGACTTTTGGTTCTACACGAGATTACGGCTCAGTGGGATGTGGTTAAGGAAAAACTAAGTCAGCTGCACATCAGAAGGGATATTGACATGGTTATCTCGCAGTTCTGCGAGGATTGGTTGGGCGGGAGGGGGGAAGGATGGGTACCAAGGGTAACTTGGACTGAGGATGAGCAGGATGATCGTCAGATAGAGGAAGAACTGCAAACAGGAATAACAAGGGATTACCAGCTTCACTCTCGCGAATGGACAAAGATTGATCCCAACAAACCATTGCGTCCTGCTCAGGACTTCGCAGACCCCTCCCCCCCTCACCCTTTGTCCCTAGTGGAACCGTTCCCAAGAACCTGAGCAGCGCACTGAAGGCTATCTTGTTTTTTCATAAATTACCTTTTTGCTTGTTTCATTTGAGATGATGTATGGGACGTTGGACTCGGTTTCCAGCAGGAAATGCTTTTCCTTGTTTTTTCTCTCAGTATGCCTTGACCCAATTTTTTTTTTCCCAAAAAGAGCCAATGTGACTAGAACTATGCGACCCTCTCAGCACGGTTGTATGGATAGGACGCTGGACCCGGTTTCCAGCAAGGGTTGCTTCTCTTACTATGATTACTGCAGGTGGCAATGAGGGTAGCGGGTGGATGGCTGGAGCTTGGGGCTGGAGGGGGACCTCACTGGTGCCCCCCGGTGACTTTCCCCCCATCACCAGACCAGGCCTTAGGTTAGCTAGGGTAGAGAAGATTGGATGGGACGCTGGACCCGATTTCCAGCCCAGTGGCGCCATGGCCTAAGATGTTAAACTCCAATCGACTCAAGGATGTATTTATGGGACGCTGGACCTGGTTTCCAGCAGGTGATGCTCCCCACCAATAGACGGAGTGGCTCACTAGGCAAAGCCTCAATCCCGATGCTTCTCTTACCACCACTGGGATAGAGGCCTTGCACAAGGGCCTTTAAAAAAAAAAGAAAAAAAAAAAGAAGTTGATGCTGTTTAATTCTAAGTATAAGTTTCTTATAATCTCTACCTTCTGTCTGATCGTTCTAAATAAATCCATAATTCTGAAATTCGTATGTCTTATGCTAAATGCTTCTCAAACTGAGGTTTGAGATTCTATTTCGAAAATCCTTTTTGGATATCTAAACCTAAATCCGAATGGTTTTCTTTAAATGCACATGTCTAAATCCTTTTCTAATCGATTCCCCTTTTTTGAAAGGATTTCGATTGATTTTCTAAATTTTCGATTCGAGGTTAAAATCCAAGAGGTAGGTCCTTTGGTTTTGGATTTCTTGTTTCCGTGTAATGATTTGGATAAATTTCATTTTTCAATTTCAGTTCAAAATGAGCATGCAGGGGAGTAGATGATTCTAATTTTCGTTTAGTGATGGAAGGTGGTTTTTCAGGTTTGTCCTTAGGGGGCTGTCCCATATGGAGAGGGTTGGGATGGAGGTTGGGAGAACCATTGTTCTGGGGGGACTGACTTTTGGTGGGAACTGCTCGTTCTTGAGGGAGTGGTGGTCCATTAGGGGGTTTGTCCTGAGCTGGGGTCAATAAGGGGAACGGGTCGGCCCTTGACGGGGGCGACTCAAGGACAGAAGGGAAGTTTTCTTCTGATTAGAAGTGAGGGAAAATTTGTTTCTCTGCACGATGGAGAAGTGTTGTCATCTCTTTTTCCCTCTGCGTCGTTGAGAGAAGGGGTGGAGGGATGAGGTGGTTTTAGGGTTGTCCTCGAGGGACTTTTCCAATATGGAGAGGGTTGGGAGAGGGGTTGGGGGACCATCGTTCTGTTGGGACAGACTTTTGGTGGGAACTGCTTGTTTTTAGGGAGCGGTGGTCTGTTACGGGGCTTGTCCCGAGTTGGGGTCATTGAGGAGAATGGGGCTCCTCTCGACGGGGGCAACTCAAGGATAGGAGGGTGAGGGATTTTCGTAAGAATGAGGGCAATGCTAATTCTCTTCACAGCGGAGAGGTGTTGTCTTCTACTTTCCCTTGTGTGTTGTGGAGAGAGCAGGAGGGTAGTTTCAAAGATTTTCTTCTACTCCTTTAGGATTTCCTTTTTTCCAAGAGGTTAGAGTTTTCAACAGGGGCCCTATGGGATGACCAAGTGGAGCATCCTGTAGTTTTGGGGGGATTTGTTTGAAGTAGGGGGCAAGAGGCATGAAATGATTCTTCGCAAGGACGGAGAGGGGGATGGAATATGACTGCTTGACGGGTATCGGCTAGGGGGAGTTTTTATCAGATGCGGTTGGCGTTGGGTAGTTTAGGCTGTCTGATGGGTACCGGCTGATGAGGGTGAACTTTGGCGCGATTGGCGTTGGGTGGCGCTGGTCGACCTCCTTGAGGACGGAGACCGTGACTGGAATTCTTGTGGGGCCAAGGAATTTCAGGGTGATGATGGTGCTCGCCCCCTGCTAAAATGAGGACCTCTGGATTTCTTCACGACGACGAAGTTTGGGATGGCGGATGAGATTTGGATGGAGGAAATGCGATTGGCGCCGAGTATCTCGACGGGTACTGGCCACTAGCCACTAACTTCACTTGGATCAGCTTGAGGTTCTTCCTTTCGGTGATGGAGACAGGACTGTTCTAGTAAAAAAAAAAAAAAGGTGAGTGGGAGAAGAAGATGGTGGGATATCAAGCGTCCTACTACTGAGAGGGCTAGCTCATAGGATGGAAATAGGGCACAGCAGCAACGGAGATGGTGGCTCTGCTGCAGTAAGTCTTGTCGGAGTGAGGTAAAAGAGGATTGATGAGGGTCTGGGTTTCTGTGTCACTTTCTGAATTTTGCCTATTTCTGAAGTTTGTCATAGTAATTTTCTAAGTAGCTCAAATTGTTCCTAGCCAAAGCCAGGTAATGGCCCCGGTATCTCAAACTTTCAAAATTCTATGTAAATTTCCATATGGGATGCTGGGCCCAATTCCCAGCACGTACTTCTCCCCACGAATAGATTGTTGCCTTGTTCCCATTAAAAAAAACAATAATAAAATCCGGGAGTCCCACTGAAGGCGTTGTTATTTTTCGGCAGTGGAAAAATTTCGGCGGAATTGAAGGCCTGGTTGTGGCGGGGGTAGGATCAGTTCTGAGGTTTGATCATCGGGTGGCAAGGATTGGATGTTTAAGCGGTTGTCGATTTGCCCCCCTCCCCCCCCCCTCCCCCCGCCTCCCCACGTTTCGACGAAGTTAAAGGCGAGGTTTCGGTGGGGGTAGGATCAGTTGCCGGGAGCGTTTCTACGGCTTTCGATGATAGAAGGAAGCAAACAAACGATTTGCAACCCCCCCCCCCCATGTGTCCACGGGGTTGGAGGTCGTCTCGAGCCGGGGGTAGGGTGAGTTTTTCGGTCCCGACGGTTGTGACGTGGCGGGCATAGGGGCGGTGATTTTGGCATGCTGGTCAGGTGGCCAGTCCTCTTCACGGCTTGAAGACCCCCCTGATCAGGAGGCTGCTCTACACCGGTGAGGGTCTGCTCACACAGCACACCCTGGATCCACAATACTGCTGCTAGGGGCTGATCTAGATCTGAGCCCCCTCCCTCCTCCAGCTGTCTTGCTGCAGTGAAGGCCAAGACCTTCCTGGTCCTGGTATACCTTATGCCCTTGGAGACACGAAGGGCCAGGTATCACCTCCCTCTTCCCTCCTCACCTCCCTCCTCTCGCCCATCGAGGCGCAACTAGCGACCCTTGTGCCCTTATAGGCGCATGTGGCAACTTTTGCCGCTGGCATGCGGCAACTCCAGGATGCTGCCTGTCTTTCCTCTCCTAATCCTCTCTCTTCTCCTGGCTCCCAGTCCGCGTCTCCATTCCTCCCACGTGGTGGCCACGGCGGAACTTCCTCCTCCGCTGCCCCGGACCCGATCATCCTGGTGACTGTCCGTGCTCTTAGTGCGACGACAGCCACAGGCCAGGCCTCTCCTCATCTACGGGCGCACCCACCCAGACTCTGGTCACTATGACCACGAGACCACAAACCTCTGCTGCGGTATCAGCTTTTCCAGGTGCCCCGCTTCTCCCTCCCCATCGCACGACCGCAGCGCCATCTGGCTCTCCCCTTTGTGGGATGCCTCGCATTGCTCATGCGTCTGCTTCCCCCTCTCCTCCTCCTACCACTCCTTGCTCGATCTACGTTCAACGTCTCGAGGCCGAGCTTGCCCAAACTCGAGCCGACCTCGCCCTCTTACGCCTTCAACCACCCCTACCCTCACAGGTGGCCGCGCCTTCGGGCACACCCCCTTCTTCCTCTACTTTTCCATCCATGCAGGCTCACTTCCCTTGCCCTGCACCCCTTTCACCCCCATCCTACCTCCTTCCTACTCCATCGGTTGCTGCAACCTTTTCTACCGCAGCTCCCGCATAGCCTACCGTTGTTCTCCCCACCGCTGCTAGCGCTACACCATGTGGCTCGGGCGTACAGTTAGTTGCGCCCCCTTCTCAAGAAATTGCGCCGACTTACTCGGTCGTTGCGCATGCCTCTGGTCCTCGATCTGCTCACCGTCAAAACGGTGGCGCACCACTCGTCCGCTTGAAATACACTTGTTCCAGCCTTGTTTTGACTTCTGGTCCGTGCCGCCTGTGGCACTCTTCCATGCGACGTGGGGGGCCTATAGGGCATTCCCGACCTAGGGCCTGGTCCCACAGTCGCAACCCTCCGGTACCCCTGTTGTCCCGACGACGATTCGGGCCCGGACTCATAGAGGAAGACTCCAGGGAGGTTGACCTTCCACTCCTGGGTCTCATCACACAAACTCTTTAACTTTTGTTGGTACCTATCCACCTTCCCCAGCAAGTCCTCCATCTTCTCCAGGATGGTTACAGTCGACTCTCCCTCCTCTCTCATCTCCTCATCATCCGACTCAACGACTATCGGCTCTTCCTTTATGGTCCTTGTCTTTAGTCACTGAGTCACCTCCTTGTTCTCTCCCACAATCTCCTCGACCTCTCTTTCCTGTCACATTCTGAACATTGTCGGGGGTGTTGGCCCTGCCACCGCCCGCCTCTGGGCCTCTTGCCTGACTCCGCCTGGAGTCTTTGGTTCAATATACTTCCCGAATTTATCATATATATCCCCGTCCATATTGGTGGAAATCAACCCGGAGATCTTATCGTCCCGCCGCCCTTGGCAAAACCGTATGGTGTGGCCTTGATAGCCACAATGCCGACAAATGGCATTCCACCAATCGAAGCGGGGCCTTCCATACCCTTGGCCCCCTTCCTGACCACCTTGGCCTCCTTGGTCCTGGCCCCCTTGGTTATTCCATCCACCGTCACGACCCCCGCCGTTCCTTCCTTGGCCTGGCCACCGCCTCCTCGACCTCCATTGCCCTGCCCGCCTTGCCCTTGGTTCCCTCCTCCAGCCACGCTGGCCTGCGATACCTGCTGCGAGGGTGGAGGTTGGGCCGTCAATTGGCCCTGGGCTGTTGGGAAACTTGGTGGTCCCGCACTCGCCAGTGGACCTGAATAGGGGACCATCGTCCCTGGGGGAACTTGGCCCCCTCCCCATGAGTTGCATTGATTATATGGGGGTCAGGGCGCCATTAGGGAAATAGGGCAGCCAGTGTCCATATATTCCCGGTGACCCCATCAACGAGGGTCCTGCTGACATAGAGGTACTTGCGGCAGCGGCCAGTGGCGTCACGATCGTCTGTGGTACCCGCCCCTTTCCAGAGCCCTGCCCGCCTATCAATAGATTGCGCTGTTTACCCGTTTCCTCCCCACCGTAGTCCTCGCGTCCGGTCTCCTAGTCCACCACCTCTGACATCCGACCTTGGACCACGGTCACCACCTTTTTCTGCATCTCGGCATCCTTGTCGTAACCAAACTCTGCTAGCACGTCCGTGATGATCTTCTTTACTTCCGGGGTCCCAGATGCGGCGGTGTCCCTTTTCTTCCTCTTCCGCTTCTGCAGGCGCATTTGGTGCTGCTCTACCTGGTCCAAGCTTCCATCCTCCACTCCCTTATCAATAGTAGCCCATGTGAGCTTCGCACTTCCTCCCCAATGGCTTGTAAGCTCTGAAGCTTCTGAGGCGGTGAGCAGCCCCAAAAAGATAGCGCATTGTGCTTCTTCAGAAATCCCATGCACTTTCCTCGCCTTTTTCTTAAACTCTTGCACAGACGCCCCGATTGTGGTGAAGTCGTCCTTGTTCATGACTTCCAAATCTGCCGTAGTTAGCAGACCATCACCCAGTTTCCTCGCCTTTTTCTTAAACTCTTGCACAAACGCCCCGATTGTGGTGAAGTCGTCCTTGTTCATGACTTCCAAATCTGTTGTAGTTAGCAGACCATCACCCAGTCTGTACTTCTTTTGCATCCCATCCCTAAACCTTGCCCAACTACCATTTGCGACCTCCACAACCTTACCCACTTCCTGATGATGCCCATGAAGGACGAACCTCAAAATTCGCTGGAACTTTACTTCATCTGACAACCCTACCAGCGCCTGCTCAACCAGATTTAACCAATCGGATACCCGCTCTCCATTGAAGTGGAACGTATCAACCTTCGGAACATTAGTTGGCCCCCTTTCTCGCCTGTCCAAAGCTTCGATAAAATCGTCAAGCGTCAGGACCTTTCCTGAACCGTCGCCCACACCTCCCGTCATCTTGGCCGGCTGCTCCTTTCTTAACTTCCCTATTATAAGAAAAAATAGAAAATTTTACTCAGCAGCCTGACTTATCATACTTCTATCAGGCTCCCTGTATCACTCTTACACACCATAGGCCTAACAGACACTACCTCTACTTCTTGGCTTACCCTGATAGAGTCTGCTCCCACCATAGGACTTCCTTTACAATCCTTCCAACCATACAATCAATCAAGCTACCAATCAGAGTCACTAACAATCAAATCCTACGCACATAACCACGCAAGGCACCATATAGTCCATCTCACGGGCCTATCCATATCTTCATTATATGCCTAATTCTCTCTCGATCAAATACCCGGATGTCGTTCCACCAGGGATAACGGTAGATTTCCGTTATCCTCGGCAACAACGCCACCTGTCAAGCGCATCGGTCTGGCACCGCACAAGGCAGCGCGGGACCCTCCCGGCCGCGTCACGCAGAAGCTGGCCTAAATTCTCGTCGTGAATATACATGGAGTTTCCGCAAGCCGCTCCGGCCGAGTGCGCCAGCCATAACTCTCGCGAGCTCCTACGACAGGATATGGCCTACGCGAGGCATGACTCAGCTCCACCTTACGGGAGCTGTCACCTCCCTTCGGTGGGCGTATCCCCGCCGAGCTACCAGTCTACAGTACGAAAGTTAATCAGTTGCAATCGAAGAGGTGGACCAGCCGAGGGCGGTTGTCATTCGCTGTAGCATAGTAGGGGGTACGAGCGGTAATACACCTCTATCGGACCCGTACGCGAACCGACATCTTGGGGGGCTGAGGTCCCAAGCGCGACTCGTTGTCGGTCGACTAGGACACGTCCCACAGGCCACGCGCGCACCAGTTTAAAAAACATATAAAAAATAAAAAACACGCACACGTACATATATACGAACGACACAAAACAAACAAAGCGACCACGCTCCTAGTCCCTCGGTAGCTAACCCATAACTCTCTGATGCGGAATTCAGATAAGCGTCGCGCGCGAGACTTAGTATAAAACCGTGCCGAACGCATGGCCTACTCATATCGACTCGCAATGCAAGCGTGCACAAACAGTCGCAATGATGACGTACTATGTAGTGCCCATAATCAGGCGGTCCCTCGTGGATCCGAGTACCGCTTATGACACTAAAGTGTCAGACTCGAAGTATCGTGATATCTAATCTCTCATGATATTGCATGGCTGAAGGAATAGCCGTGCGCCCGCCGTGAGACCTCCGACCTTGGGCGTGAGTGTCTTGACAGGCAGGGCAAATAGGCTCTGCGCGGGGGAAAATTCCTTCCATGCAGAGTCTAGGGCTTGGGATGTCTTGGACAAGAACCTCGAATCCCGTCTCAGGACCAACGTCCGACTAATAAATTATTAAAAAATGTACAATCAATAGAGGGGTTTTTCTTTATTTTCTGAACCTCAACCCCTATCAAATCCTTAATACACGGGCTCCTCAAGCCACGGGAACTCCCAACATAGGTATACATATATTTTTATATGTATATAAGGGGGATAAGTATGTGACAATCACTTCTCACAATCACAGTGGGACTCCTCAAAACCATATATATATATATATATATGTGTGTGTGTGTAAGCTTATAAGCGCACAAGGAATAATCTTCATATCATGTTCTTACAAAAATCCTCCTGATAAATAAGTCTAGGTCTACCTCTGCGCACATGCCCAGGAGAAAGGCAAACCTTTCAACAGAAAAATTCCCACGAGAAATGAAAGTTGAAAAAACATTCCGTAAAAAAAAAAACCTTCATATTTATAAATTATCATTCCAATGTTCGTCCAATTCTAAAATTTCCAATTTAATTTGACAAGTTTCCGTCTAAATATGAGCTTTCCCTTCCAACTACATCTATTTGTTCAAAATGGAATGAAAGTCTGGACGAGTTTATGAAATGTTTTAATTAGATTGTCATTCTACTACAATAAATATCTTCTAATTTATATTGGATTAACCTATTTATGACTGGAAATCCTTACTTAGAATGACAGTCCAATTAAAATACTTCATGAACTCATCCAGACTTTCATTCCATCTCTAGCATACAGTTCGAATAAGAAGGGATACCTCATTCTTGGAAGGAAAGTTTTCAAGTAAGATGAAAATTTTTAAAATTGGAATGACATTTTTTCAGATGGAATGAAAATTTGAAATGTAGAATGTAATTTTACTCTAGACTGATTATTTAATTCTGGAAAATCCTCCCTATCCATAGTGGATCGCCAGAATCGCCTGTCGAAATGTAATCTAACTCCTCTTAAACTAGGAAAATTTTGGAAGCGCTTCTCGTAGGAAAAATGCCTTTTCAAAATTTATACAAGTCCGAATATGGAACCTGGAAATAAATTATAACTCCTAAAAGTTAAATTTTGTCTAACTCCCTGAATTAACAAAAATTTGGGCAGCATCTCCTTTAGAAAGGTTGGCTTCCCAGAATTATACTAAGTCAGGTATAAACTCAAAAAACAACTTGAGTTCTGCTAAGACAAAATTTGACTAACTCTTCAGATTTGTAGAAATTTCGGCAGCACTCTCTCTAGAAAAGTGTCTTTCCAAAATTCATACAAAGCTAAATCCAGAATCTAAAATAATACTAACTTTCAAAAGTCAAGGTTTTGTCTAACTCCCTGAATTAGTAAAATTTTGGCAGCACTTCCCATAGAAAAGAAGGTTTCCTAGATTCTTACTAAGTCAGATACATAACTCAGACAAAAGACCCAACTTCTGAAAGTCATATTTGACTAACTTTTTGGTTTTGCAGAAACTTTGACACTGTTTCCCGTAGGGAAAGTCACTTTCCAAGATTTATACAAAGCCAAGTATAAAAAAGTGATCCCAGAAAATGCGAGAATTGACTAAGTAAAAATAGACTCAGCTCAGAATATGCAAAAATCAAAACTAACTTCTATGGCTCTAGCACGTGGCGAGCAGCTAAAGCAACTACCTATCAAACTGAAACTCAGTCTAAGTAGTAGCCTCACTCAGTCACATGTAGGCCAAATCACAAAGGTAAGTACTCTCCCCATCCCAAGGTCAACCATGTTAAACAATAGTTCGTAATCTTTCAATGATTTATCCCTTTATACCCAGCTTACATAAGGCGTAAAGTCAGGCCACCCAAACTTATGGGACATGCCTGACCCAGCCATTGAGTATACACAAAACATAGGGCACAACTACTTTTCTCTTCTTTGGGCATGTAGGCCACCATAGTCGCCCTGAACTGTTTAAGTATCCCAACTTTATATAATTATCTCGACTTAGTCTTATAAGGCAGCATATGACTGAACCCATCAACTTAGTTCGAGGTCCAGCCTGCCCCTTCTTACATCAGTTTACTCTTAATTAGTACTCTCTTCAATTATGATAAGCTATAGCCAGGCCACCCAAACTTATGAGACCCTGCCTGACTAGCCTGTTCTTAAGTAAAATAGTAATAAAATATAGCCAAATTATAGTCTTTGGGTTCCAACATGTGCGAGGCATTGGACCAGACCACCCAAACTTATGGGACATGCCTTGTCCTCAGCCAAAAAATCCCCTCAGAAACAAAGCAGGAAGAGGCTGAGTCACCCAAACTTATGAGAAATGCTCAGACCTTCTCGTTCAGAACCAAAGAAAACAAAAGAAACCCGAAGTAAACAAGGTCACCAAACCACCCAAACTTATGGGACATGCTTGGTTTCTGAAAAGTCAACCACAGACAACCCTCACAAGTCAGAGCAATCAGACCACCCAAACTTATGGGACATGTCTGGTTCTCCAAGTAATTCCCAAATAAAACACAGGGTCGGGTCTCCCCAAACTTATGGGGACTTCCCAACCTTAAACGACCCCGCAAAACATCAGACAAAACTGCCTTCCTCCCAACCTCCCCCCAGATGCAATCCCCGTCGTTCGGAATCTGCTTTCAGACAGTCAACAAAACTGAAACTTCAATTGCACATACATTCCTTTACTTAGTCTGATTCATGTCCTGAAGGTTAACTCAAAGTCAAAGTAGGATACAGGCAGGGTTGTCGAGGCCCGGCACCGGGGCCCCGGCGGGATGCAGGGGTGGGCACCCCTAACCCTGGCTCCGAACTCMCCCCCCCCCCCCCCCAAAAAAAAACAAAAACAAAAAAACAAACAGGGGGGTGCGCAGCGGCAGCCTGCACCCCCTGGGCCGAACTGCAAAAACGTAGTTTTGGCCCCACCTCGGACCCCCCCGGGGGCTACACCCACCCCTGGTGAGCCCGGGGTGGCCCTAGGTGCGGGGCCGGGGCGGGGC
>BFEA01000602.1:312684-332193 GCA_003427395.1 Chara braunii | reverse complement strand
CTCTCTCTCTCTCTCTCTCTCTCTCTCTCTCTCTCTCTCTCTCTCTCTCTCTCTATCTGTCTCTCTCTCTCTTTCTCTGTCTCTCTCCCTCTCTCTTTCTCTCCCTCCCTCTCTCTCTCTCTCTGTCTCTGTCTCTCTTTCTCTCGCCATCTCCACCGACCTGAAAAGTCCTGCCATGCTGGGTTTGCGTAGACCGTCAGAATGCCCACACATGTACGGGATCTGTAGTCGGGATTCGCTCGGTGGCGATTACATTGGGTTCAGTCGCCGTGAACGAGCAGTGTCGTGTAATCTTACAGGGATTTCTCTCCGTCAGTCCGATGTGTGATCGGGGTGACGTTCGGGGCCATTTGATCGTGACGTTTGATTGGGTCATGTGATGAAGGCGGAGATCGCCTCTCTTTCGCTCTCTCTCTCTCTCTCTCGCTATCTATTTATCTCTCTTTCTGTCTTTTATCTCGTTCGTTTTACTGCGCTTGTCTGTGTCGTTCGCACAAAGTTTGCGAACGTAAATGACAAGCGCAGACAAATGAACGAGACAGAACCAACAGCATCGTGTTCCACCACCATCATTGTCCCCGTCATTAGTTTTCTATCAGTGCCTCTATGTCGTTCGTCTTTTGCGTCGGTCTGCTTTCGCGAATCTAGTTCCATTAGCGACCCACTCGCCTCGATCAGATGGCACACTCACACGTTCACGTGGCAGGTCTTGAACAAGCGTGGGCACGCTGATGGATGTGGGGCTCTATGCGGCAATAGAATGTTGTTGAATAGAACCCCGCACCCATCAGCATGGCCACACATGATCAGGACTTGACACGTGGACATGTGTGCCGTCGTGTTCAACTACCATGTTCGTCCCCGTCGTTAGTTTCTCTTCAGTGCCTCTGTTTCGTTCGGCCTATGCGTTGGCCTGTTTCTTTCCCAAACTTACCTCGGGGTGTGTTTGCGGATCTCCTTCCATTCGCGACCACTCGCCCCGATCAGATGGCACACTCACACGTCCACGTGTTAGGTCCTGAACTAGCGTGGGCACGCTGATGGATGCGGGGCTCTATGCGGCAACAGAATGTTGTCGAATAGAACYCCGCACCCATCAGCGTGGCCACACATGATCAGGACTTGACACGTGGACATGTGTGCCGTCGTGTTCAACTACCATCTTCGTCCCCGTCGTTAGTTTGTCTTCAGCTCCTCTATTTCGTTCGTCTTATGCGTTGGCCTGTTTCTTTCCCGAACTTACCTCGGGGTGCGTTCGCGGATCTCGTTCCATTGGCGACCACTCGCCCGATCAGATGGCACACTCAAACGTCCACGTATCAGTTCCTGAACAAGCGTGTGCACGCTGATGGATGCGAGGCTCTATGTGGTAGCAGAATGTTGTCCACTAGAGCCCCGCACCCATCAGCGCGGCCACGCATGTTCAAGACTTGACATGTGGACGTGTGAGTGTTTGATCGGGGCGAGATGAAGGAGTTTCGAGAGCAAGAATGCATGCGTTTCATTGGCGATCACTCGCCCCGATCAGATGGCACACTTAGACGTCCACGTGTCACGTCCTGAACAAGCGTGGCCACGCTGATGGATGCGGGGCTCAATGCGACAACGGAATGTTGTCGAATTGAGCCCCGCATCCATCAGTGTGGCCACGCATGTTCAGGAGCTGACACGTGGACGTGCGAGTGTGCCTTCTGATCGGGGCGAGTGATCACCAACGAAACGGGACCCGCGAATGTAGCCCGAGAATGTTGTGACACGCCCTTCAAGATTTTGTCGTCACTTCAGATGTTTTCTTGAAGTGTTACTAGCTTGTCGTCAATTTGTTGTCTCTCTCATGAACTGCGGTATAAGGATTTTAGTCGTATGTTGTCGAACACGAGAACATGGTTTCTCACGAATCGTGTGTCTTCTGGATTGCACATGGACGTTCTTCTCGCCGAATTAATTTTTATTGCGTTCAGTTTGTTTATTCGTTTTCCCGCGTAAGTCACGTTGTGCAGTTCGCGCGGCGTTCGGTTCTGTATCCGTAAATTGTGCTCCACATTCGTCGATTTTTTCACATTTTTCGTCACTCTTCCTCTCGCCGACACGAACATTTTTTTCTTATATTTCTTTTGCGCAGTTTTATTAGTGGGTCACATTGTGAATTCCGAAATGGACAACACCATCCGCAGGATCTGCACATGGAGAGACAGAGAGATAAAGACAGGCTCTCTCGCTGCCCATGCTCTATCGATCTTAGTCTCCCTTCCGTGTCTATGCGTATTTTCTGCCTTTCTCCAATCTTTGTGTATCGCAGACAGTCGCTCAACCGATCTTAGGTTGGTCCCCCCTGAGTGCAATCACAAATCAGTAATCCGAAGACTGCTACGACAGATCCGAAGACACAGGACGCGAACGTGAATTCAAATATTTAAACCCTATCAAACCTCGCGTCAGCCGAACGCCGCGAGGAACCCTTCCGCTGACGTGGACACAGGACAGGACACAGAACGGTCAGATGCTCATAGGGTATTGTCGACGGCGACATGTCTGACCAACCAGGAGGACGACAACCCACCCTGTCCATACCATCTTTTGGTGGCGCAACAACTAACGTGTCCGAGCCACCCTTGTTAATTTCGGTTGCATCCGAGCCACAASCCACTAAAACTCACGGGGCGACCACTAACCGAGGCACCTCGGCGAAGTTCGGATTAATCCGAACCACACTGACGACAAATTTGGATTTGTCACATGCTCAGACAGTATTTACGACGTCGCACGTTCTGATAAACGTGAACGACGAAATCATACGTTGTCAACAGAACGTGTCGTCCATCCACCGGTCCCCGTCTGGGATTAATCCGAACTACACCTCCGACAGGATAGGGTCCACCCTATGCTCACAGGTCATTGAGAAAAACACGACAACGCCGATGGCCTCCTCTTGTGGTCGGCCATTTTTGTCTCGCATTGTGCTAATTCGGATGCATCCAAGTCATAACGTCGGTCTTTCGACTTTGCCCAGTTCGGATGTGTCCGAACACCCCCGCTTTCTTCGTCTTCGACCATTTGCTCTACGAAGGGCAGTCTGATGACGAGGGTTAACGATGCCCCGGATTCATGCAACTAAAACGAGTCGAGATGGTGACGCTCGGGTGGAAGAAAGACGAGCTCGAAACTTGTGCTGCGACTACAGCAAACGTGTCTGTTGTTTGGATTGGGCGAGCAACAACCAACTAAAACTCACGAGGACGACGACATCCCCCGTGATGACGCACAGATTGTAATGACACACTACGACAATCGCGGGGAGGTCCGGTGTGTGGTGGGGCGACAACAAACCGAAGCGCCTCGACGAAGTCGGATTAATCTGAACCACACTAATGGCTTGTTCGGATTTACCAGATGCGCAGAGGGTATTGTCGGCGCAGCCTGTTGTGGTCGCACGTGTCGGGACAGCCCTTGTCGAAATCGGATAAATCCGAGCCACACCCGTCTTAAACACTCAAGGACGAAGACACACCGTGCGAAATTCGGGTGGACCCAAGGAAAGTTGGGGAATAACGGAAGATTGGACGAATGGATGGGCGTCAACAGACCGTGGGGTCCATCCGCCGGTCCCCGTCTCGGATTAATCCGGGCCACATTTGCGAAGTTCAGGTTCAACCGAACCAAACCTTCGGCAGGATAGGGTTAACCCAGTGCTCACAGGTCGATGACGAAAACACGTGCTGTGGATGGCGACCTCTTGTGGACGACCGTCTCTGGACCGCGCTGTTCGAATTCGAATGCATCCGAGTCACAACCGTTACCGACTCAGAAGGACAAGAAAACTCGAGTTCAGTTTGGTCCGGGCCGCAAGGGGGTGGTCCACACCACTTCGGAGCTCGGATGCATCCGAACTACACTGATAAACTTTATAATACGCTTGATGACTTCGGATGACACCATATCACCACGGGGTGCACGTCTTCGTCTGCTGTGTTAGCGTTCTAGTGCCTTCTTGCGAGGTATTGCTTTTCCCGGTGCAGGTGCCTATGCGACGTCGGTTTTTCGACTGCGCCTGCTTCGGATGTATCCGATCTATCCCGCGGTCTTCGTTTTCGACCATTCGTTCTCTTAAGGGCATTGTGACGAGGATGGCTCACGATGCCTCGGATTCATCCGAAACGTGCAGGTGTGGGGACCACTATCGTCTAACTATGACTGAACTTCATTGTTTTGGGGTCCGGGTGACCGATAACAGAATACGTGCTGTGGGTCGTGGTTGATGTTGGGACGTGCTGACTATTCTGAGTGCATGTGGGTTCATTTCCTCCGTGTGTTTCAGGGAATGGCTACACACGGACGAAGCCGCTCCGGTGGTGGTTCCGCCCCACATGGAGAGGAGCGTCGAGGGACGACGTCGTCGCCGGCAAGGGAAACGAGTCGGGGAGGTGGCGGTGGGAGGAAGAACGACGGGCTCAAAACTTGTGGTGCGACTACAACAAACGTGTCTGGTATTTGGACTTGGCGAGCAAGGACGGCTCCGACCCGTTGCAACCACCATGCGGGCCGCTCTTGTTCGTCGCCGTTCACGCCGACAGAACGCGTCTCGTAGGGTCCATCGCCCAGTGGGTTGACGTTGGCGAATACAATTTCAAGTTTATGTTGAAGAAGCATTACAGAAGTGATGGTTCCGTCGACGACATCGCAAAGGGATGCAAGGTTGCCGGGAGGATGTTCGGCGGGTACGACCGGCGTGCGATGTCTTTGCCGTACTTTGTCCCGCTAGCGCCGGGGCACGACGAGGCCGTTCACGTGACAAACTTCCTCGAGGTCTGGGCGAGATCTGGTACCTCTGTCAGTGCCGTGGACGTCGGACCTGGGACATCGATCAGTGGTCCTGTTGGGTTCGCGGGAGGAGAGTGCTCTCAAAGGGGGATGGGAGGTCAGGGTGGCCTGCCAGCTACGCCTCCTAATCAAGAGGTGGGCATGTCAGACGACTCGGAGGACGACCATCCGCGTGCTCCTTCGAAACCGGGCTTGCATGGATCTCGCCGCCAAGGTTTGCTTGGGGAGTCGACGCCACGTGGAGGCAGCAATGGCGAACGGTTGCGACAGGGCTCAGAATCGACGACTCCTCATGGTCTGGTCGAAAGGATTGGTTCGTTCGTTCGTGGCATGCAGGTGGCCGAGGTTTCGCCAGGAGATCGCGCGGGTGGTCCGCAGGTTCGAGAGGTGCGTGGGTCAGATGAGACGACTCGCCGGGCCCGACCTGCGCCTGCGCAACTGCAGACGGAGTTCAGCCAGGAACGAGAAGCAAGTGGGAACGTCGCCGGTGAGGAGGAGGTATCCGAGCAGGGGCTGTTCCGTGAGAGATCGGCTGAAAAGACTCAGTCGGAAGGAAAGCGCAACTTGCCAGATGAGGAAGAGCAAGAGGGAGTAGGTGTTATGAAAAGGCAGAGAAAGGTAGGAGGGAGTGCTCGGACGCCAACAACACGAGAGGGCGGTTCCGTTGAGAAGAGGAAAAGGGTTGGAGGTGGGGATGAAACGCCAAAAGACTCGTCGACACAGCGAAGAACCGGTGAGTCTTCCGGAAAACGGTCAAAATTATCGAGGGGGAAGAAAGCAGATGGGGGCGACAGCGGGGAGGGAGATGACGACGTGGAGATTAACCTCAACGACTTTAACCTCGACAATGCGTTCTTCCTCGAGATGCAGACAGGGGTGCAGAAGGACGTCGTGTTGCACATCCATCCCGAAAGAATATTAGCTATTCCAGACTGGGAAGACACGTACAACCACCGATCCTTGGACGAGTTCCTCGTTGATACCATCGCGTCGGCTATGATCGACTGCTACGAATGTAAAGACATGAGATACACGAAGTCCATTTTCGTTCTCGCTCCGATCGTCGTGCCTCCAGAGAACGGCGAGCCTGCTGTGCGCGTGCTGCCTGCTGACTTCGACAACTCACAGTCGGAGAAATACTGGTATTATCCTGTGTGTGGACAACATAACGCGAGGGCGGCGATGAAGGTGAAAGACCATCCCGTGTTTGAGTACTACAACTTTTGTAAATGGCCGTTCAGACCGATCTACTTCCCTGACGACGAGTTCGACGGCTACGCCCATGTCAGCTGCGAAGACAACATGAAAGACAAGAAGAATCCACCGCGCTTGCAGATTTTGTCTATGCGGGACATTCGCAATATCTGAAAAATTAAGGGCAAACTGCGTGTGGTGTTCGACAATGCGTCGAAGAAAAAGGACGAGGTGCGAAAGTGGGTGCAGTTCATGGCGTTGGCTATGAAGAAGACACAGTACACGCCTTTGTGGAACCTGTCAACGGAAGAAAAGAAAAGAAAGGAATGGGCTGAGAAACTTCGATACTACCTCCCGCTGGCCATGGCAGATGACTCCGTCTTCGCTTTGGGAGAGAAGTTCTATGAGGAGTGGTCGAAAGGGAAACTCCTTGCTTCCGACGGCCGGCGTTGGACTGAAAAGCCGCCCACCCATGAGGAGGTGGCCAAGCCAGGACTCTCCACTATGACTGACAGCCAGGGGCTGAAGAAACACGTCTGGTACGTGAAGGTGGACGACCCGTCGTTGAACAAGGGCAAGGGGAAGCCAAAGAAAGGCGTGGAGGAGAAAACTTTCTACGTCCAAGTTCCTGAGACGGATGTCCACTGCTGGAAGGAATTGGTGGACTTGACGGACCGCGAGAAGAAAAGGTTGTTCAACGACGTCTTGAACCTTAACGTCGTGTGGGTTCAAACGAGTAGCAAGAAGTTGGCCGAGCAGGGGAAGTTCAGTGTCAAGGAGATGGTCGACATAATAAAAATGAACCGGATTATGCTGAGGCTGTGACACTACGTGGAGTTCGAGTATGAGGAAATGGATAAGCGGGAGTGGAATGCCAACTCCACGTTCTTCAGGTCCAAGAAGCAACTGTTGGAAGAGTTCAAGGACAAAGGTCTCGACGACAAGCTTTGGAACGAGAGCAGGAAATTTTTCACGGACTCCACGTACGTCAACAAGTGCCCTCAGTTTCCCGGGTGTGAACACGACAACAACATCAAGAGAACGGCGACCCTCATCAATGACCAGCATTTCCTAGCGGAGTGGAAGCGTGTCGTCCTTTCGGTGATCACAGGAGATTGCGCCAAAGGCAAAAAAAACCCTCGGGGCGTTGATGAATGCATCAACATTATGTGGACGAGGACAAGCGCCTTGCCGACGCTGGCCCAGTTTAACGTCGACCCATTGAGTGCCATAGATCATAAGGAGGCGCTGGGAAAACTAGGGCATCAGCTACGCTCCCACACTTGCGTGCTCGACTTGTGCGGAACTGTGGACCGTGCGCAATGGGATTCTGGGGCATTCACGTCTCTAAGTGAGTTGTTGGGCTTCGTTTGTCAGGACTACTGGACATTGGTGGTATTCGTTCCCTCCCTGTGGAACCTCTCCTTCATGACATCTTTGTCTGCGCTTGGGGCTATCCGATGCTACACGGGGAAGTGGGTTCGGAAGACGGCAGCGAAGAAGACGCATCGGTTCGGAAACAACGTCTGGGAGGAGCCGGATGTGATGCACATCCTTTTCAAAGGCGAGGATCTTCGGCTACTGACTCACCCGGTGTACGAGGGAGCTGTTGCTGAAGACGACGCCGCCGCTCTCCGGAGGAAACAGAAAGTGGCACCGACGGATGTGGAGGAGAAGTTTTTCAAGTCCTTGACTTTCGCGGACATCGGAAACCTCACCCAGAGGGGGGCTCTGTACAAGGACGGCGAGCGGAATCCGAATCAGTTATGCAATCAGCTTCTTTTCTTTTGTGGTGTGGCGGATGCCGTGCTGTTCTTGGGCAAGCCGCACGCGCAGGTGGTGTGGAGTCTGCTTCAGCAGGGAAGGCACGTCTTGGCCGTGGATGGGGACACAACGTAGCTCGAATACACCGTGCAGTATGTCACCCATGAAGTGTCGTCCAAGGCTTACCCATGCGATTTCCACCATGTCGTGGTCGAGCCCGTTTATGACCCGAACAATGACATGTTCTTCAAGTTGACTCCGAAGAAAAGGCGCCAGGTCTACTCCTTCCTTTACGATGAACAACCGAGGTTGAGATTTGACCCGCAGTACGTGGTGCAAGAGGAAGTCGCCATTGCGGTCCTCCTGGGCTACCACGGAGCGAGTCGGGCCGGCGCTGTGAGCTTCATTAAGAGGCTGGAATATGTATTTTTTAACGAGGATGTTGTCGATCCGGCCGACTTCACTTTGGATAACTACAAGCTGACATTCGGTGAGGAGGACGACTTCAATATCGAGACTGAGCAGGAGGAGAGTGTTGAGGACGACCTCTTTGATTTGGACGGGCAATTGGCCATCTTCAACGCCCAAGTTTCTAAGTCGCCGTCAGTATGCAAACCGGGGACACCTCTCGCTACACCCACCTCGGGCGGCCCCACGCCCGTGTCCTCCTCAGCGCCTGTCAAGAGGGGTGGGTTGTCCCGTTTGAGGAGTTCGCCGGGGGAGCCTATTTGTCTCACACTGCAGCCCGAACGTCTTCGACCCGGCCATCGAGTTCCTCCGGACCATCCCCATCTCAAGGCTCCTGCGACTCCCTTCCACATGGGCGGTTGGAATTCTACGCGAAATGGGCAGAGGGGAAGTTGTTGGGCGGCGACGCCAAGACGCCATTGTCGAGGCCGGGCAAATACATGCCAGACAAATCTCCAGGTCTGCAAGCAATTCCATAAATGGGCTCGAAAGGGGCGGCTGGTGAAACGAAGATGGGGTGGCTGGTCCGAGTCCCGCCGCCTTCGACCAAAGAGAAAACGCAAGCGGACGACAAGTTTTTCGTGGTCGTGAAGGAGCCAGACATGTTCTGTTGGCAGTGTCTCGCAGGCATGACCGATGTCGAGAAACTGTCGATCCTTGACGACATTCTCGCGCTAAGGGGAGTGTTCGTGCAATCCGTGGGCGGCCATCTGAAGCGTCAGCATAAACCAGGAATTAAAGACATGGTCGTGACGACGAAAGTGGACCGTGTGATGCTCCGTATGTTCCACTACATCTTGTTCCTTGAAACGGAGGCGGACGAACGTGTTTGGCGCTACGGAAACCCTTTTTTCCGCACCGAGGGGCGGCTTCTGGAGGAGTTCGGGCCGTAGGGCCTCACGAAACAGGTGTGGGTCGAAATCGAATGGGCAGTGGCTGTGAGGGACGTAAGTGGAGGGTGGATATATAACGATCGTTGGGACCTCGAGACATTCAAATCTCGCGCCTACGATGCGGTTTTGGAGAGATTAAGTGAGGTCAATCGACGAAGTAAGGACGACCCTGCTCTGCGCGAATACGGGGACACGCTGTTCGATTTATTGCAGTCAAGTAAATGGTTGGAAGTGTCCTCCGCGTTCTGCGCCCTTCTGTCAAACCCGTCAATTAAGCAAGTGAGTTGGGAGTTGCCTGCGGGCACCCCGCCGGCAGGAGTTGTGATGCGCAAGTCTCGCGGAAAGGACGGCGAAGGGGATGGTGAAGGCGGCGGGCAACGAGGTACCGGAGGTGGAAGTGAACAGCGTTCAACGAAACAGCGGTCTCCCTGGCACGCAGGCGGCGTAGAGGGGAAAAATGGGAGCCGGGAGAAGAAAAAACCTCGCAGCAGAAAGAAGACAAAACATCACACAGGAGACGAGCAGGGGTCCGATGTCGACCGCGACGAGGACGGTGGGGTTCTGGCGGTGACAGGCAGCACCTCAATGGAGAAGGGGAACGACTTCAGGCCTGGGTGGATTACACGGCTTGGCGAGCAGAACTCTGTGATTAGCTCCACCAGCGCAACACAGTATACCGATGCTGTTGGCGGGGCAGTTGTAGCAAAGAATGGAACTTGCTTCGCTCAGCTCCAAAAATGGTTGGCCGATTGTCTCGGATCTATCCGAACCTCGGAGACGACATCGTCGTCCGGAACTAAGTGCCTTCCGGGAAGCGAGACGACAACATACCACGGATCCGGCAGCGACAAGCTCCAACCATGTTCGGTTTCACCTCAAAAGGAAGTTCAGATTAATTCGAACCGGGAAGCCAGTACCGTTGAGAAAGCACAACGGTCTGCGGAACTAAAACGGGTGGTCTGGGTTTCCGAAAACCCTGGGGGCGAAATTCGGATTCATCCGAACCAGGAGGACGTGTCCGCCATGACAGACGACCGGTGTCAGGACGCCGTAATGCTGTGCATGGAAGTCCACAAGGAGCTGCAGGCAGACTGTCCGACTGAGGGTGAGTTAGCGACCAGTTTCAATGTCGAGCCCCGCACACTCGGAGCCAAATGCCTGGTGACGGTACGCGCTGAGTTAGCAGTTTTTAGCGACTCTCCGGTGAAAGCGGACACGTCATCGCCGTTGGAAACTGGGGTGGCTCGGATGAATCCGAACTAGGGTCCTATGAGCATGTCCCTCCCTGATGCAGGTTTGGAGACGACCGTAATTTGGATTCATCCGAAACACACGGACGAAGGACTTGACGGTTGTCGACTTCTGACGACTTTGGACAAGGACGATTCCGCCAACGACCGGATTGATCCGACACTCGGCGACGTCGGGATGGAGCAACCAGTTTAGCCGGCATACAACGACCCCTTGTACTTCGGCCTTCACGACGAGGCGATGGGAGAGGACGTTCTAAAGAAGTCCTCTGACGCTGTTGGAGATAGATTTCTCTATTTGAGTGACGACGATAAAGACACAGCGCACGAGGACAAGAAGTTAAGGGGGGGAGAGGTATTGTTGGACATCCATGGGACCTTGAGCACAACACAATGCGACACAGTGGCGACGGAGGAAACCCAACCTGTCGATGTTGTGGACGTCGACGCTCTTTGTCCGGAGACGGACAGACTAAAATTGCCCGTCGCGGACGTGGAGGATTTCCGCCATCGGGATGGGGATGAATTCATGCCGTCTCTGGTCATCGACGCCGACATCTCGAACCTGTCAAGTTTCCCTATGAGTTTGGAGCACGTCGTCGCCACGTCGACGCGCACGGGGGCGCCAATCGTGTTGGGACTGCCATCGGTGGGCTCTAGTGACGTTGAAGCTAAGCCTGGTGAGCAATGTCTTCCTCTGCTTGCTTCACGCTCGTCAGCCCGTTCGTGACGTGTTGTTTGCTTCGTCGATTTCGGGGAGGTGTGTACGCGGCCGCCAACTGGATTTGACGATGTGCTTCGTGAGGTGCTGTTTGCTTGGTTGCGCTTGCGTAGTTGTGTTGTTGATCTCCTGCTGAACTGTCTGGGTGGCTATTTCTTGTACAGGTCGCCGAGCTCGTGGACAAACACACATGTCGCAGGAGCCGCCTGCCCTCGCCAGGTTGTCAGTCCTAGTTGCGGGAGGCACTGGTCGTCGCAATGTCACTGATTCATTTCCTGGGGAGACTAAACCTCGAGGCCCTCCCAGAAGGGTTGTCGTGCCCGTATTGGGCCCTCGCGCTAGACTCGTTGCAGAGGCAGCGGGTGTTGGCGAAAAAGACTGCAAGGAATTCCTTCTCGAGGCTTGCAGGGATATAAAGAAGGACAATGCTAGTTTAAAATCAACTGTGTGTGGAAGGTCCAAAAGTAGGGGTGACGTTATGCGTGAACGTTTCGGGCCACAGAGTAGCGGTTCGTCGGACCATGACCGCTAGGACGACATTTTCTCATAGTGCCCCATCCTTTGTGCTTGCTGTGTGCTGTGGGTGTTTGTTGAACAGGGTTTCCTAGAGATGGAAGAACAGTCCTTGAAGACGTTATCTGCTCCCGGTTGCCGCTCACTATCATCGTCGCGCGTTTGCCGTCGCAAAATTTACAGGTTTCCGTCAAGGACATCGTCGCACTCGTGGATGGATCCGGGGAGCTCAACGATGAGGTCGTCGATTTCTACATGGCGATGCTACTGGACGACTGCGACCGGACTGCTGCTACCAAGAAGACGTACACCTTTAACTCTTTCTTCGCCTCTTCACTGCTTCTGCGAGGTCCGGCAACCGTTTGCAGATGGGCTTAAGATGTGGACCTCCTGTCTCATGACCTCGTCTTGGCACCAGTGCACAAGGACGACGAACACTGGAGCCTTTTGGCCATTGACTTCTCTAGACGTGTTTTGGAAATCTATGATTCTTTCTCGTGTTCGTCATCCAAAAATGACTTCTATTCCGCAATTTTAGATAAATCTGTTAAATTTTTGAACACGGTGGCAGGTGTCGCCGGTGATAGTCGCACTTTCGACCACTTCGCTCGCGAGGTCAGCGTGAAAGGTGTCCCTCAGCAGCACGACGGGGCAAGTTGTGGGGTGTTCATGTTGATGTTCGCTTCCTGTTTGGCGAGAGGTTTATGTCCACCTTTTGGTTTCTCCCATAGACACATCTCCTCTATCAGAGCTAGACTAGCTTTGGCGATTTGCGATGTTGGTAGGTAAGCGTCTATCTTTTTGCTGATCATGTAGTGTAGAAGGGTTGACTTAGAAGAACATTTCGTTTTTCTCCGGAGGAAATTTGTTCCTTTTCATTTTTTCCGTGAGAGACTGGTGGGTGTTCTCGGTTTGGTTCGGAGCAGAACTGGCTGTCACTCCCAGGATATCTGCGGGTGAAATTGTCATGTCCCCGACGTGTTTGTCGTCGACAATATTGTTCTTTCTCATTGGCTTTCAATTCTCACGAACGTCCCCGTTGTTCGAGCGCCTGTTTCGTGATTGACTTTCTCGCTTTCGTCATTTTGTGTCTTGTGTGATGTGATGTTCTGCCCGCATACTCGGATGCATCCAAACTCCAACTATCTCTATGCTTTTTTGCCTCTCTCTTGAACCTTCCCCGTCGTCTACACTCATCTATGCATTTTCACTTTGAAGGTCGTGAGGCATCACAGAGAAGAAAATACAACACAAGGGCCTCTTAATACATTTCATGGCCCGTCTGACCCTCCGCGCTGGGTGTTTTTTGATGGCCCGAAAATAGAACACAAGGGCCTCTTTATACATTTGATGGTCCGTCTGGCCCTCCGCGCTGGGTGTTTTTTGATGGCCCGAAAATACAACACAAGGGCCTCTTTATACATTTGATGGTTCGTGTGGCCCTCCGCGCTGGGTGTTTTTTTATGGTCCGAAAATGCAACACAAGGGCCTCTTTATACATTTGATGGTCCGTCTAGCCCTCCGCGCTGGGTGCTTTCTGATGGCCCGTCTAGCCCTCCTCGCCGATTGGTGCTACAAAGTGACACAAATTGAATTGAGCTGGCACTCAAGAAAAAATGAATATTGTATGATTGGTCTTCAATTTTCGAAAAAGGACTTCAAGATTCAACTTCGTCTCTCTCTCTCTCTCTCTCTCTCTCTCTCCCTCTCGCGTGCGCGCGCGCGCGCGCACATACACACCCACAACTGTGTCTAGTGCGCTCATTTGCTGTTTGCTTCGGACTCCCTCTCCCCTGTCATCTCGGATGTATCCGAACTTGGCTTACTCTCGCCTAACGAAAACCTTGCAGCTCTTGTATAGCTACACTTGTGGTTTTCACGTGTTCCTCGAACATGCGTCTCCTGTACGACATGTCGGGATGAAAAGAAAATTCAGTGCGATTATCCACACTCTCTCTGTCTCTCTCTGTCCCTGTCTCTGTCTCTGTCTCTCTCTCTCTCTCTCTCTCTCTCTCTCTCTCTCTCTCTCTCTCTCTCTCTCTCTCTCTGAAAAAATACTTCTTGAAATGTGTCCCAAAAAACACAGGGGAAAGTTCGAACTGAAGGGTCTATACTGGTTCGACACTTAGGAAACGTCCGTAACACAAAATATTGTGGATGATTATACGGTGCTTGTCTTTTCCATCTCTCAGCCCTCTAGCGTGCTATTTTGCCATTTCTTGCGGACTTCATCTCTCTGTCTATCTCCTGTGGATACATCTGAACTTTGGTTATCTTGGAAATTTACATTGCCTAGCTGCTCTACTACAACGATCATCTAAAATGCTTTTAAAAGCGAGGCTGATGATCTACGCGTGTGCTCGACCCTACGCCTCCTGTGCGGCGTCTCGAGAAAATGAAGTACAGTCTCTTTGAGACTCTCTATCTCTCGCTCTTTCTGTCTCTCTCTCTCTTTCTATATCTCTCGCTCTTCAAATGTACACGACCATTTCTTGCGGACTTCCTTTCTCTGTGTATCTCATGTGATCTTGGATACATCCGAACTTCGCTTGTCTTGGAAATTCACATTACCTTGCTTCTCTCCTACAACGATAATCTAAAATGCTTTAAGAAGCGAGGCTGATGGTCTACGTGTGTGCTCGACCCTGCGCCTCCTGTGCGGCGTCTCGAGAAAATTAAGTACAGTCTCTCTGAGACTCTGTCTCTCGTTCTTTTTGTCTCTCTCTCTGTCGCTTTTTCTGTCTCTCTCTCTCTTTCTATCTCTCTCACCCTAAGTCTGTGAAGAGCCACAACTCAATGTACTCCCTACAAACTCGAGTTCATGTCATTATACTGTTCTGATTCGGATGAGTATGATGCTCAACTCCAAGTGAAGTTAAAACACAGTGTAATATATTACTCTGGTCTGGTGTTCCACATCTGGACACATCCGAACCAGGAGAGGAGCGCAGCAGATATATGTACTGAGGCAGCAGATACATGTACTGACTCAGAGGCGTATAACACAGTGTAATATACTCTGCTGTGGTGTTTCACATCTGGACACATCCGAACCACGAGAGGAGCGCAACAGATATATGTACTGACTCTGCTCCTCGTCTCAAAGCTGATTTTACTCCAGGTTCGGATGTATACGGATCTGGAATACCACCACGCTATACATTGCATCATAAATTCGTTTCAAAATAGTACACACAAGAATGTACTATTTTAACGAATAACATGTTTAATCAAACAATGACGAATTCATGTGTATTTGTACAGTGGTATAAAAAATGTGCTACGAACTTAACTAATGGTACTAAATGTCAGTTGGTACAATTGGAAAAAGTTAGAGGTGTGTAGCATAGCAGCGTCATCGATATTAATACGATGATTGAACCAGTACATCTTGTTCCATATTTTAGAAGACCCTCATTTCGGCATGATGTGGAACGTGCTAATAAAGAAGAGGGTCATTTTTTTTTTTAACAGATTCATAAATATTATATGACTATTTATGTTATATTATTTTTTGTTGTTCTTTCCAATGCTCTTGCTCTTTTCTGTGCGTGTGCGCAGGTGTGCACAACGGGTATTATCGTAATTAAGCTAAATAAAAATAAAATCGGATGTGGGAAAGAGTAATGTTCCCAACTGCAAACGCTCAAGGTAGGGACGAAAGTCACAATGCAAGGGGGAGGGGGGGGGGGTCATATAGGCGCAAAAGTGCAGATCAAAATGCTCAACGACAGGAAGAATATTCGGCAAGTGAAAATCGAGAACAACAAAATTCGCACTTGAGCAGAGAGAACAAATCAGCGAACACGGACAAGGGGAAAAAAAAGTTAAATTGTGGTATATCAAAGAGAGCAAAAGGAGGAAATTTGAAACGTGTGGGAGAGATAGAGGAGAGAAATATGAAGGCAACATCCAGTGTTCAGGATGACGTGTTATCAGAAGAAAAGATCAAACAATTGTATCGTTGTCCTATGTTGAGCTTATCAGTTGACGCTTGGGGACTTTTACCTCTTCAGCCAATTCCAAGTGCATTCGAAACGCGTATGCGTAAAAATGTCGGGAGTAGGTCAGGTGGTTCACAACAAGTCTGTGAACATATACACACTCCAAGGGTCAATGACGAGCATACAATGACTACGGAGAACCAAACGTCGTGCAACATGGAGCATCACCCAGAGCATACAATTTAGAAGGTGAGGATGTCATCGAGCGTCACATTGAATGATATACCCGAGAAGGTGGACGATCATATAAATGGCAGTGGGAAGGTGTCAAAAATTATGGATGATAATTATCTTCGAACGAAAGCAGAGATGGTGGACGTCGATATAACAATGATGGAAAGATGATAAATGATATATAAAGAAGGATGCAAAACGAGACAAGTGGAGAAATGAACTTGAACATATCGAGTCTTATATTTCCACGAGCAGGTGAAAAAGCTTCATCAAATATTGCAGTTGATGTGGACAAAGGGTCGCAAGACATTGATGAGGATGAACATCTCCGGTTTGAGGATCGAACGTTACCACGTCTAAGTCCGAGTACAATTATAAAATATTTTCCTTTCAAGTGGCGTCCCTTCCACACAGAGTCTTTCATTATCAGAATGGAAGATGTTGAGTGTTTGGGACCGACGAGGTGGTTGACTACAAATATTATTGACTTTTACAATCAATATGTATATGAATCAGTAATGAAATGGAGTAACAATCTTTCGACCGTGGAAGTGACATCAGTGTTGTGGTGTAGCAAGATATATAACACACACAAAGATGTGGATGTCAGCTGCCCTCCCGATATTGAATTCATAAAGGACATTTGTAAAAGGAGAAAGAAGGGGGTGTCAACATTGTGGGAGAACAAAGTAATTATAGCTCCAATCCATCTTCAAAATAATTACAGAGTTCTGATATTCATCGACATTGGTGAACTCTTGAAGGACCCGGATTTGGCTTGCTCAGATATGTGCGCAATATTCCACATGGATTCCAAAAAGAATTTGAGGAGACTAAATTTTGATCCATTTGTGGTGTACCTGTTTTACGAGCACATGACAACAATGTTCGCACAAGGTGTCGACATCATTGCACACCGGTTGAAGCGGGCTTGGAAGAAAATTGTCAGCGAAGGCGTGAAGTTTATTGATAGCGTCCATTGCCAACAACAACGTAACTACAATGATTGTGGTGTAATGATGTGCATAAATATAGAAAGGATACTTGAGAGTCTTGAAGAGTGCAAGAGTGTTTGTGCAACGAGGAAAGAAACAAAAGAAGTATGCAAACGTTTAATCACGCGTAAACCATCGGAGCATCACCAAGTCATGATAAGGGCGTTGACAAATATTTATCCGAATTTGCCTTCATCACATACGACTGAAGACTTCGTTGCAATTCTGCGGAAACTTATAACTCGACGCATGAGAACAAGAACGACCTAGATTCGAAGCCTCGCTAGAGAAAGGTGAGGTGACATTTGCCCTCATTGTAACAAAAATAGGAAGAAATTAATAAGAATATATATGAATACAAAATTGCGAAATAAAAATTAACATTGTGAGTGGTTAAGTTTGTAAAAACTAAGGTGAACAAACTTGAAAAAATGTTTTGTGTTTTATTTATAGGTACATATCTAATAACTGATGTGATATTTATGTTGCACTGAATGTTATTGTTATGCAGACCAAAACAGTGAAAAAATTGGACGGAGAGAAAATAGTGAACAATATAATCAACAGACTTTTGAGAGAGAAAACTATGGATAAGCAGTACGACAATAAGCAAAGGCCAAGGAGTGGAGACCGGCTCGAGATATCACATCATCAACGAGGTTATGGCTTCGAAGAGGAAGAGCGACCGCACAAGACATATGCTCAACGATTAGGAGGTGAAGGTGAAACCAACATCGTCAAAGACATGTAAAAAGGGACATGCGACCGCAGAGCTTCAAGAGATGACAATGGCGAATTGTGGCGGAAAAATATGATTGAGATGCATGGCGAAGCAAGCAATCGTAAATTTGATTACCGCCGAAAAGAACGCATCATGAAAACTACAATTGCAGAGGAAAAAGAAGAGTCTCCATCACGAAACCCTATAAGGAAGATTTTCAGAGAAGAAGGTCGTAATGTTCGTCTTGCTCCTGCAAAACGTTAAAGAGATGCGGGAAATGAGACACAGGATGAGGAGTATCGAGACATGGCATGCAGGTCGAATTGGTGAGGCGATAACGAAGGTGGTAAAATGGAAGTTGATGGCTCACAAAAAAACAACGAAAGAGACTGGCGAAAAAGACGCAGGGATGGTGTATACAATGAACTTCGAGACGAAAATGAAAGTAATCAACAAACATCATCAAAGCAGCGTAATAATGGAAAAAATGAGGAGGACTATGAAGAATGCGAGGACGAAGAATTTAACGACGATTCCGATGGAGATAGAGACGAAAGAGAACAAGAGTTTGACGAATATGCAAAAGAAGATGATCACTTTATTTCCAAATGTCAACACAGATTAAAAAGCAACAGCGGAGAAGGACAACAAATAGGTAATGGACATTATTCGATGATTTCTATTGTGCATGAACAATAGAAATAATGGTCGGCCTTGTTCTTTCAATTGTTGTGTCTTATATATATATATATATATTTTGCAATATTGAAATTGAAAAAGACTGAGTATGTCAAAACTAGTATTAACATGGGGTTATATTTTGTATTTATGTGTTGTGCAGTACAATGTGAACAACAAACACGTGGTTTGATGGCAACGCGTGATAGTGAAAAGTTTGAAGGCGAAAATGTGGAAGACATTGATTCCGATACGAAGATGATGAAACAATTGTTTCGCTGTATGGGGAAGATTTTTTGTTTCACACATGCAGGAAACGCGAAAATATACCCGTCGTCATCTACTTTCGTTGATGCATTCTTAGAATTTGTTGGGACCCTTCGCGCAGACGTTCGACGCGCAGTTGATCGAGTGGTTAAAGGGAAAGGAATGATGGTAATTACTGGTATGGGTTCGAGGGAGCTGACGAACATCAGAGGCAAGATTGCTTATGACATTGTTCGAGGGGTTTGGAGTGATGTGAGACTTCTGTATCCATGTGGCAATTCAGTACACCACCTACAGATGAAACGGGACGAGATGAGAAAGAAAATGATGGAAGACTTTTCTTGGAGAGTGAAAGGTAGTGAGCCATGGGACGCAGAAAAGTTCAAGACCGTAATTGATGAGGTACTGAACAGAAACTATAAGGAACTGACGCGAAGAGGTTGCACACTTTAACAACTGGCTTTTGCTAACATGGTGTTCGACTGACACATGAACAACAAGAGTCGTCCTGCACGAACTGCTCAAGCTACACAAGAGATGAGGCGGATCGAAGAGGCCATCATTACGACACACAAAACGAGAGTCAACAAAGTTTCTGTCAATGTGATTCCGTTAGACAAAGATAAAAACACTGTAGAGATCGCGAGAAGAATTTGGGAAAGACAAGAATTTTTTGGGAAGTAAGGGAAAAAACGAAGTATTGAGAATGAAAGATGATCACAAGTTTCTAAGTATATTTGACACCAACGATGTTGTAAATTTCGATGCCGATGATATGCATAACAAGGGTGGTGGCTTGCCGCTCAATCTCCCAGAAGCAAGAGAGCAAACGAAGGTCGTGAGTAGGTAGAGTGTTAAGTTATTGCGCATAGGAAGTACAAAGTTATATGTAAAACTGTGACATTTGTTCAAAGTGAACTGAGTAAAGAAAAAAATAATTCAAATGTAATGGTTGATGTGAAGACTCTAGAGCCAAACGCACACTGGTACACACACACACAGAGAGAGAGAGAGAGAGAGAGAGAGAGAGAGAGAGAGAGAGAGAGAGA
>BFEA01000602.1:290666-304462 GCA_003427395.1 Chara braunii | reverse complement strand
AAAAAAAGAGAAAAAAAAAAGACGAAAATCCAAATCCTCGAAAATGACGTGATCGTGGCAGGAGGTACCCTCTTTGGAGCAGAAAGAGAAATTTAAGAAAGAAAAAAAGAAACGAAAAAGAAAAAAAGAAAAAGGGCAAAGGAGGTGAAAGGCCTAGGTATACATTCCTTAGCATTCCTAAGAAAGTTCGGACTACAGTCTTCCTCCCCGAACACGACGCACGCTCATTATGGCTGTACCAGACCGGAAACATGCCTGGTATACATTCATTGCAAGGGTGGGTGCGATGTGTCTGGGGGAAGACGGTAGTCCTTGGAACAGTTTAGGATCTTAAGAGTCCTTCAAGCAAAGGTCAATACTTAATTAAAAAAAAAAAAAAAAAGTTTTACAATCCGTTAATCTCGAGCGCTGATTAGGAGATATTGTCGGTAGATGACATTTTAGAAAAATCAACGGCCCCTATATCTTCCGGCCTTAGCCTAGCTTAACTGCACACCATTCTGAATGTATCTGGAGCTGGTAACGGTCCCAATTAAGTCCAAATGTCCGATAATTCCGAATGCATCTGGTCCGTATAAGAGCCCAGATACGTGTATAATATTGTTGTGGTATGGAGCGTGGCCCTTGATCCGTGCGACAGGATCCTCTTCGCCCTCGATCTTACCGAATTCACTCTTTTTTTTTCTTTTCTTTTTTCTTTTCTTTTTTTTTTTCTTTTTTTCCCCCCCTAAGCTCACAGCTTTCATGGCATCTCAGTAAATCATTTTCTCAGGAAGTGATTTTGTTGACTAGGATTAGTTTCAAGAGCAATTTAGGATGGTATTTTGCACCAACCTCATGAATCTGGTCAGCATGATCAGCAGGACCATGCACGAACATAGCATCGGAGGAATGCGTGGACCTAACGCACCATGTGACCTTTTTATTAAACGGGAAAATTTAGAAAAAAAAAAAATGCAGAGGCGGAGCAGGGAACGCCATGATGACATTTCATACATGGTAACCAATGCATGGAGAGAGAGAGAGAGAGAGAGAGAGAGAGAGAGAGAGAGAGAGAGAGAGAGAGAGAGAGAGAGAGTCTATGGCCATACGCTTACTAGGACTTTTTCTGACGAATCTGGGCATCCTAGCGGTCAGATGCATGCAGGAAAGTCCAGGTGTGAGCAGAGCCAGCGGTACTCGGATTCACATTACTGGTCCCCAACAACCAACCATCCTTTTTTTTTTTTTTTTTGAAATAAGGCCGACCATCCTGTGTCTGACACATTAGGGAATATTCCCACAGCGACTGGAAATTCCTTGGGATGTAAAGGACGCATTTGTCGTTGTTCGTCATCCTGGAAAGTTGCGGCGTGTTACCATGCCCTTAGTACGTTGCATTCGTTCTACGGGACTTTTTGACTGTATCTGTGTAGAAAAACATGGTCAGATGCACCCCCAGAAGTCGTAGTGTGTAAATGTGCATTTCTTAAGACATCCCGGTCGAGGTGCCAGGAAAAGAGCGGCGCGCGTGTGTTCTCAAAAAGTAATAATAATAATAATAATAATAATAATAATAATAATAATAATAATAATAATAAATCGTATAGGTAATGACGATCGACGGCCAGTTCCCCCCCCCTCCCCTCTCTCCTCCCCCCCTCTATTGAAAGGGCAGTCTATCTTTTTTTTGTCCCCTCAAAATTAAAATTTCCAATTCGTAGTGTGGAATGTCGAGGACCCCGGCCTCGGTTCTTGATTATAAAATGAAATTTGAATTTTGAGGGGGGAAAAAAAATCCATGCAGCAAGTAGCACCTTGCCCCTGCTCTATAATTGTTTTTGTTCTGCGTCTTTCTCTTTATGTTTGCCCTGGGGTTGACGATGGAGTGGATGATGGAGGAAGGAAGGATGGGGGGAAATCATGGAGTAAGTAAGGGGTGGGAAGCAGTTTCTTCGAATGACTGTTTTTTTTTTTTTTTTTTTTTTTTTTTAACTTAAAGGAGGTATTTCACCGTAATTGGTATATCCACTGTTTGATACGTTTGAACTTAACGAGCTCATTCACAATCGATTCTGTATAAATTGTCGGGGGGGAAAAGGGGGGGGAGGGGGGGTTGGGTTTGGACTCGTTGGGGTGCACGGGAAAAACAGAGGGCAACGTGGATCATAGCCATTTCCCCTGTTTTTGGGGTCGGTAGTGAAGGGCAAGCCCGGGTTTGAGCTGCGGTTTACATCTCAGCAAGGTATATCTCTGCTTGCTGGAGGGGAAATCGTCCTCTGAGTCGACGTTTTTTTTTTTTTTTTTTTTTTTTTTTTTTTTTGTGTGTGTGTGTGTGTGTGTATGACCACATTGCCCGACCCCTTGTTGCTTGAGCTTTTTTTTTTTACCCTGAACATTTCTCTAAAAATGCCCACGGCCTTGAGGTATCATCATCCATCTGTCAGTGACAGAATTCGAACTCAGGTCTGCATATCAACAGACTGAGTTCATTGGTGACACTGGGGCTCGTTAGACGCTCCTATTGAAATCCTGGGGCAGATTCGCGGTTGTATCAAAAAAAAAAAGAAAAAAAGAATCAAATGTGCTTGAGGCCTTCAGCGAATAGGGTGCGCCACGATCCAGATTCGCGGCTGTATCGTCTCTCTACCCATGTGCCCGCTCCTCTCCGTGAAACGCAGATTCCTTCTGCGCAAGGGACCTCGTGAGGTCCCTTGGGCAAAAGGAAGAAATGGCTGGGGAATCCTCTCCTTGGAGCCCAAGGAATTTCCTTCAGAGTGTTTTCACTTTTTTTTCCCCCCACTGCATCCCCGAGGATAGGTGGAACAAACAATTCCTCGGGGACTTTACGCGCCCGAGGAGTGTCTAACGAGCCCCACTGTACCATTCACCACAATGTCATCGGTTATGTTAATTCGGACTGTTGCTTCAAGTTGGGTTTTTCGTCAATGCTATATGGGAACGTGAGGCGGCCGGTGGGCCGCGGCCCGGGACGAACCTGGTTAAGTTGGGTAACTCATCACAGACACGGAATTATAATCTATAATTTAACCGGTTGGAGTCTTTTGGTTAGTTTAACAAAGACATGTTGCTTGCTTGCTTTTTTTTTTTTTTTGTACTTCAATTTTTTGCTTTGCAGTTTCTGCTTACTGGTAAAGTGAAAAAAAAAAAAAAAAGTGAGCAGGTTTTGCTCAGACAGCACTCATTCAGAAGGGAATTATTCCTCTTTCTTTTTTTTTTTCCCGGGAAGGATTTGAGCTTGTGATCTGTTTGCGAACGGTTACAGGTGTGTCCTATTACACCACATGGTTGTGGTACTGAAGGGCATTATTCGTATTTGCTAGCATCGTATCTTTTTGATAGCTCAAGGGGCAAAAAAAAAAAAAAAAAAAAAAGAGCACTCGTTGACAAGGGCACCAGTTTCATTTGCTAGCATTATATCTTTTTGATTGCTCAAGAACAAAGTCTCATTCCTCAACAGTTGCAAGATGTTTTTTTTTTTTTTTTTCCCCTTAGGTCAAGGACAAATCGCCGTCAATCCTCCCCCCCCCCCCCCCCTGTTCCCACACACACCCCAAAAAAGTCCAAGGTCAATGCTTTGTTAGTTAGGTTAAAAAAAAGAAAATAGTGTGCAATGAAAATTTAAGTCAATCTCAATGCATGGTTTGGTTTAAAAAAAAAGGAAAAGAAGCAATATCTCTGCTTGCGCAATGGAGAACCAAGCTCAACGCTTGCTGGGGTGAAAAAGGGAAGGAAAAAAGAAAAAATTGAAAAAAAAAAGCATATCTTTGCATGCTCAACGGCGAGCCTCGGAGTCAACGCTTACTACTGTCAAAAACAAAAAAAAAAGGAAAAAGAAAAAGTTATATCTTTCCTTCCTCAGCGTTTGTTCAGGTGAAAAAAAGAAAAAGAAAAAAAAAAACGAAAAACTGCATGCTGTCTAGGTATATATATGTTTCCTTGCTCAAGGAAAAATGGAGGTCAACGCTTGTTAAAGCACCAGTACGCCACACATCGGCCCGTGGGTGTCAGCATGAAACCCGCACCACTTTGGAGGCCGCCAATTTTTTTTTTCAATGTCACCCTACACCGCGCAGCCCCTCCAAGTTTTGCTTGTGGTGACAAAAACTTTCTGCAAGGCCGCGGCCGTGTAATGGCGGTTTAGGCCTTTAAGGTATCTATGATATGATGACCGGATATCTATGGAAGCTGATGACGACAGGATTGGATGAAGAGTTGTTGAAGTTACGTCTTTTTTTTTTTTTTTTTTTTTGTAAAGAGTCTTTATGCTGCTTCAATGCAGGATAAGGTACATCTTTGCAAGCTCAGCTTGATGATGACGCGATTGTCTGTCAGTGAATAGTTGTCGAAGTTATATCCTGCGAGGCACAAGGCCTCGACGAGCCCTACTGGGCCCTGTTTTCAGCAATGTCGGCCGCCCTATGTGAAGGCAGGCCCAACCAAGGACGAGAGGGCTATTTTGGACTACCCCGCAACTGGGAAAATTCAGGCAGTTGCGCAGCGCCAGTTGGTGGAAAGCGCCCCAGGCCCTGGGTGCTTTTTTCAGATGTATCTGAGCCAGGCCCTGGGCCAGAGACACAACATGGGCCGAACACAGGCTGCGGGCAGTTGAACACGGGTAACTGCTCTAGGCGCTGGGCCTGATTCGTTTGGACTGGGGATCAGCCACTTGGGGCCTACTACCGGAAGCTTCTGGGCAGGGGCCCAGCACAGCCAGGCTTCACGCAAGGCAGGCAGGCAGGCCACTTCCATATAGGAAAGTGCCTGCCCCCGCATTTGGCATTCGGGCACTTGCTACATGCTGCGCAAGCGCTGCTGCGCTACTGGCAGGCAAGCGCCCACGCGCTCACGGGCGAGCAAGGGATTAGAAGGCAGCCATAGCCGAGCTGGCCTGCGAGGTGCTGGATGGGGCGCATGGTGGTCCTTGGGTGCACGTGGCATCTGTGTGGGGGATCGAGGTTGTGAGTGATGCGAGAGACATACCTGGTGCTTGAGGTGAATGGCATTGACCGAGATCTGCTCATACTTCGGGGAGCTGTTGACGTCACCAGCGACATTGTAGATAGGCTAGATAGGATCTGCCATTTGTAGTCTGGGCGCAGAGCGCCAGATAGGAAATCGACATTGGTTCTTTGTTGATGATGACGAGACTATTCCAACATTGTCACTTGTGAGCTTTTGCTGTGCTCTTATTTGGTGGAAATCCGAGTTGCAATTCTGCTTTTGGTTCGAGGTCACGACTATCTGGTTTCGTGTGTATGATGCTGCTTGGTTTTCTGGAATTTGCTATCGCTCATTTTCCTTGCATTCCTTTTTTTAAGTTTTATTTTCATTTTTTTCTCTATGCTGCTCCATTGTCGGCTGAGGTATATCTTTGCAAGCTGATGATGATGCCATTGGATGAATACATTGAATATTTGTCAATTTTTTTAAAATTTTTTTTTCCAGAAAAACAGGAGCTCTGGCTCCTTTTCCATTTTAAGGAGCATCAGTCTGGTTCCTACGACCTACTCCACCGGCAAGTCAATGGTATTAGAACAGTTACGCACTGAGTCTCTCCTTCCCATTATGGTTGAGAGGCCCGAGCAGAAGGCATTGATTTTTTAAATTTTTAAATTTTTATTTTTCCTGCTGGAAGACGGGTCCAGCGTCCCTCATTCCAATGATTACTGATACATGATTCAAACAAACAGGAAGTATGGAGAAAAGGAGTACTGCCTCTTCAGCCAGAAATTGGCTGCCAGATGCCCGTGGCATTGCTAGCAGTACCACCTCCTATAGCCCAATCTTTTTTTTTTTTTTTTCCTTAAAAGGGCCCAGTGCCCAAGGCTGATATTATCCATAAGAAGATTGAGGCCAGGGTCCTCACAGTCTGCCCGGAGTAGCCCAATCTGATATAATCATCCAGATACTTACTTCCCTTGGGTAGGATGTACCACCACTCAGCCCTGCCGAAGCTAGCCCCTAGATACTATAGTTTCTTGGACTAAGGCTATAATCCTGGACTTAGGCTATATTTCTATTCATCTATACTATTCTATAGTTGTAGGCTATATTTCTATTCATCTATACTATTATATAGTTGTCAATCCTGTGATGCCTATCCTTGCATATATAATTATTCCACTCAGCTACTTCAAGTTAGCTGTTAGATTGGCAACAAGACCTAGAACTTGAATTGCTAGCTTGGCCTCTTGCTATTAGCTTACTAAAACCCTAAACCCTACTAGGCTATCAGCGGATATTATAGGTACTACCACCGCTCACGACCTTATAATTCTAGTTCTGGGTATAATTCCCTTTGCTCTACTTCTTCCAGAATCTTCGGCGCTATTGATATACTGACGGTTTACCAAACAGGAACCCTACCCTACCGTCTCACCCGAATAGAACGCCCGGTCATTACATAGCTGTATTTGACACAACTTTCAGCCCAGATACGGCGATAATTACCGGGCGTTCTATTCAGGTGAAGATGGTAGTATTGAATTTCTTCTTTCGACCTCGACCCTATCATTCAGAGATTCACTCCTGAGGCTCTACTTTCCGTCTTTCTGTTCTTTGGAGATTTTGGGACAGTGCCTCGTTTATCCGGAGCCTACTAGTAGTGTGACAGTCATGTTTGTGAGGTGGGTTCTGCTTCCGGGGGCAAGGTCCCACTTGCACGGATTAATAGATTCTGGCCGTTGATCTTTGCTATCTACGGTCAATATCGCTTAATTCGTGTAAGTGGGGCCTAGCCCCGGGTGTGTCAGGTCTTTGGGGTAGAGCTGCTGCGTGATTATGCCTCCAATCAGCGGCTAAAGTGAATTTTGTCCTGCTCTATCATAGTAGCTATCTTGCCTTCTTCTAGGTGGTGCTTTGAGAAGGCTTCTATTATTTTGCTTTTGTTTTCTATACTGTTTTCTATTTTCTTATGCATTGGGTATTTTTCCAACGTCCCCTTCTGACTCCCCTATACTCGGTTTCCACTAGTATGTATAACACTTCCTTCCCAGTGCACGCTTCTTGGGTGGTCACTGCAATGCGATCAATCGTCCCTCGGCATGACGTTGTGCGCATCCATATTATCCATAGTGTAGCTAGTCTTTCTGTCTGGAAAAAGCCAACGTCGTACCCTTGCCATGCGTCGGGTACCAGTAGTTGCAGTCGTAGCGTCTTCACCCGAATAGAACGCCCGGTCATTATAGTTGTATTTGGCACAACTTTCGGTCCAGATGCGGCAATAATGACCGGGTGTCCTCCAAGACTTCAGTACATTTTGCTATTCCTAGACTGCCTGATTTCCTTTTCCATGGAGATTCCGTCGTGTCGATTTCTAGGTCTTCTAGGTTTATTGTCGGGTTGTAAATACCGCATACCCCCGTTTCTACTACCCTACGACTTACTTTTCTCACGATTCGGAATTGCTCCGGGAGGTTTATTCCCCCTGTCAGTGAAGGGTTTCGGCTTAAAAGGCTGGTGGTTGACCCTGGTTCTTCTATTGGGTACATGCCACAGATTAGCTAGGAGTTCCTTGGTCCTTTTTTTTTTTTTTTTTTTTTTTGGTGGGGAGCTGCACCTGCTGGAAAACGGGTCCAGCGTCCCTTAATTGCAATGAAAAGATAATCATACAGAAGTTGCTGGGAACCGGGCCCAGCATCCCTTGTACCTCTTCACCCTTAAATGAGTGGCACCGGATCTCAGTTAAGCCCTGGTACTAACCTTGAATGATATTTCTGGTAGTCTTTGCTAGGTTGCTAGCTGATTGAGATCCATTATGTCTGTATCTCTTTGATTTCTGATAGGTAAAAGTAAACTGCAAGAGGGCTTAGCCCTTTTTCCACTGAGCATTTCTTCCTTAATCATATCCATACCAACTCACAGGGACCAGAGATAATGAGGAGGAGGGGAATGGGTCTGGGAACTCTGATGGGGGTTGAAGGGGGATTGATGGGTCTACATTTGACCACTCATGGAAAGACAGGCAGTAGTCTCTTTGTGCTTCCTCGGCTTGTCCTCCCTTTTTTCCTTTCCTGAGCCCACCTTCTCTGATTTGTCCAATCTTGCCTCCTTGAGGCCCCCCTAGCCAAGCGCCACTGAATTGTTGGATGTGATGAAGTATTTCCTTTTTGGTTGATAGGAGTTGATTTTTTTCGTTAATTTTGTTCCATTGAATTGTGATGTCTGTCTGCACTTGCAGTTTAACCATTTCTGTTAGATCAGGGTCATCGAGCCTCGCACCTTCCATTTCAAAAGTACAGCGTCGATTCCAGAGGGCCCAGAGGATGGCTCTTCTGTCAATTTGGAATAAGTTACGTGTGAAGTCATCGAGAGAGATTGGGGACCAGGTCTCGCATAATAGAGCCCGCCAGTCCCATGGCCACGTCTGCAGGGTGTTTAGGGAATTCCAAATCCTGTCCCACTAGCGCCATAACCAGACTGCGCCAGGACATTGCAAGAAAATGTGTTCTATGGTCTCTGGAATGGTCCTGCTTGGAAATGCGGAGGAATCCTTCTTACGAAACTGGTATTACTATTAGGCCATGCTGGGGGCGACTTCTGCCTTGAAGTTTCTTGTTGCCCACTCCCCTGGATTCCATTTGCAGGGACCCATCCCCGCCTCATGCCCTTTCCCTGGCAGAGATTCTATCCTGAATGGTAAAATTCCTAACCAGTCTCCCTTACTCTCACATGCATCTGAATACATATATTACATGTATCTTGACTTATACACAATCCTATGGAACTCCTCCCTGGTGCCCCCTGGAGAGGACTCCGCTAACATACACATCCTTTCACATATCTGTTTCTTATGAGTCTCTTTTTTTTATCCTTCTACTGCTCAGTTAACCCCCCTTTCTTCTGACTGGGGTAGTCAATGCTGGCAGCCTGATTTCTCTGAGCAGTAGGTACTTTTCATGTAAAATGGGACGCTGGACCCGGTTTCCAGCAGGTGTAGCTCCCCACCAATAGATGGAGCAGCTGGAGGCTACTACTAGCGAGGGATGCTCGTACCACCCTCTCTAGTAAACAGCCAAGGCTTTCTCTAAAAAAATAAATAAATAAATAAATAAATAAATAAATAAATAAATAAATAAATAAATAAATAAATAAATAAATAAATAAATAAATAAATAAGTAATCGCAGCCAACTCTCAGGGACGGACATAAGGATGTTATTTAGGTTCTCCTGCAGGTTATGGCAACCGATCAGGCATTCCCGCAGTTCACTACTGATATTTTTATTTTTTCGTCTCTTTTCTATATCCTGCCAAAGGTGCTTAATCTGCCACACTCCCTTTTCTACCCATTGCAGCGGCCCATTTCGTGTCATTTTCAGTTAGGGTCCAGGGCTTTCCTTATGCATCAATCAAGTAGGTGGCCGATTTAGAAACAGCGTCACGGACAATTTAAAGCGATCATTCGCAAGCCCGTTAGTATATAGGGGTCACCCACTTCAGATTTGGAAATGTTGGTCTGTAGGGGTCACCGGGCCTAGCGTCATTTTCGTTCGCAAGAAAAGTGAGAACAAGTAAATGAAAAGTGGATAGACTAAGTATGGAAAAAAGGATGTGAGCAAACAACAGACAAGCGTCCCATGCACACAAAAGAACCACGGTGCCGAACTCGACGGCATATGGAAACGGCGCTCTAGACTCTGGGCCTGCTGGAGAGGGCCCGGAGGGGTACTAAGACGAAGGATGAAAAGGACCCTGAAAAAGGCGAGCGAGCTTTAAAGGGGGTTTACCGGCGTAGTAAAGACTTCCGGCCCAAGTGCAAAATACTAAATAGCACTGGGTGAAGACGACAACAGGCTAGGCCAGTACCTGTTAATCTTTCGCTGTCAGGATCGTTTACTATAATTAGGAAACAGCGGATATTACAGTCAAGTTGAATTATCACAGGGGTAAAACAGTCACTGTGGTAAATGCTCGTAATCGGGCAGTAGCCGCAGTAGTAATCGATGCCACTGTCTCAGGATCTGTTCTCGAGTAGAACGGGGAGACGCGTTTGAGTGGGTGAGTAGGTCTTTTGTAAGAGAATCTGGACCCAGTTTTTGGCTTCTTCTTCTTTTCCTCTTTTTTTTTTTTTTTTTTCCCCCCCCTCAGAAGATGCAAGGGCCCTTTTATTTTGGGGCCCCAGCAGTCCGGTTGCTTATTACCGGCAAGCATGAGTTGAAGCGAGAGAGAGAACAAAAAGATTAGTTGCAGCCCTTCCCCCGCAGCCCGAGACGGTTTTCAGCATTATTAGTAGTTATTAATGCTAATGGAATACAAATTTCGTTTCTTATACAAAACAAAATTTTAAGATGAAAAACACTTCAAAACAGGCACATAGAAAGCACTGCTGTCAACAGTATATGGAGTCCATAGACGATGTCAACATGTGAAGTTCCTATTAATAAAGGAAAAGGAAGGGGGGCTTGTATGCAGGAAGCGGGATAGAAGGTCGAAGGGATCAGTACAGGAATAGGGGGACCATTGTGGGTTGCAAGTTGCAACTCTGCTTTTTTTTTTTTTTTTTTTTTTTCACGAGGATATCAGACAGCCTTTGCTTGGGTGAGAGAGAGGAGGAGCACGGACCCCACTAATGGCTGACATTGGCTGTCATTCCCAAGATGCTAAAAGCAGTTAAGGGAACCACAGGGGAAGATCAGTGGTACATCCCGTTCCTCACTACCGTCTTCATCCGAATAGAACACCCTGTCGTTATCGCCGTATCTAGACTGAAAGCTGCACCACATGCAGCTATTATATTGACAGGGTGTTCCATTCGCATCAAGTTGGTAGGAAGCAATCAATAATGCCCTGACTCTAGAGTCCTTCAGCCACGGTAATGGAAGGAAATGCTGACTCAGAGTCGGGATTTCACTGGAGGGAGATCCCACTACCGATGTATGTGGATTAGTGTTTCAGGTGTGTGACTGTCAGGCATCGTGGATTTGGCAGGAAATCAGCGGTAGCCTGTTTTTGTGAATTAAGCCTGGGAAAATGATGTTTTCTTTTGCTCTCCCATTGGTAGGTTTTCCTTTCGTTTTTGTTTTTGGGGTCCGGTGGCTGTCCCAAATGTGCGTGAAATCACAGCCAGTTTTTTTGGTTCGTGAAATCACACACGTTTCACTCACAGCGAAAGCAAAGACGAATGGCTTCATCGCTGGGAATTGATTGTGGTTTGGGAGGTGTTTGGGAGGGTTCGATCCCCTCACCTACAGCAAATGGTGTATGGAGTTACTCTTGCCCTCCTTTGCCAAAGAGAATTTCTGTCAGAACAACCGAACAGCGTGCACTGCGGCCCATTTCAAGGAAGCCTCAGACTATTGTCAATGAACATGGTCCGTGTTCCCAGTCACAGGCAGTCGTCTTGACTACCACAGCCATGGTCAGTGAATCATACCCTGACACCTGACACCCCGCCTGGAGCAGACACCATCTGTGAGAAGAGCACTTTCTTTTCCTTTTTCGCAGTTTTTTCTTCATTTGTTTGGTCATGAAATGTATTTTTGCCTTTATTTTCCCTATTTCACGCTGCCACGCACCTGTCCCCCACCCGTCCCACACCCGTCACGCTAATCCACATACATGGCTAGAGGGATCTCCCTCCTGGATCCGCTTTCCAGTCTTTCTTTTTTCTTTTGGGGGTAAGTTTTTTTTTTTTTTTTTTTTTTTTTTTCAATACTTACTTTAAATTTTAAAAATTTTGGACCATTTATTATCGATTGAAGTTCACTTGTGGCACAAAGGAGTTCGAAAAGGCCAACAAAATCACACGCGGGCAACAAACGCGCGCGGCGAGTTCGGCGGAAGAAGGGCAACAAAAGCAGTTTTACCCGCGCGCTGAGTTTGAAAAGGGCAACAAAATCAAAATCACACGCCTATCGGAGAAGTGTTGGATGAGTATTGTCTTCTATCGGAAGCATCAATTAATTGGGACAAATCCGTTTTTTTCTTACCTCCGCAATTCGCCCTCTGCGTCAATTGGGGTTTGAGGCAAGTCCCAGCTAACACGTCTGACAGATTCCTGGGAGTTCAGGTTTCCTTGTCTGATTGTACCAATATGCAGGACACGATAATGACGGAGAAGGTAGTGGCCCGCATCTCAGGTTGGGTTCGAAACCATCAATTATCCCTCTTTGGTAGGGCTTTGGTGGTGTCAACAGCAGCATTTTCAAGTCTTTGGTTTCCTATGATGGTGCATTTATCAAGTGACGAGGCATACAGGCTAATCAAAAGAACGGCGGCAAGGTATGTATGGAAACCTCAGGCTCAGGAGGAACAAGGGTTTATTGTTAAGGCTGCCTGGGAAATCATAGCCTGCTCACGAGAGGAGGGTGGTCTGGGTATTCTAGACCCCCTCCTCCAAAATGTGGTCCTGTTGTCAAAATGGCCAATTTGGGCAATGTTTGATCAAGACAGGAAGGAGTGGGTGGTTTTGGCAGAATATATTCTGCAGCAAGAATGGAACCTAAGGGAAGGATCACATGTCTGGCTCTGTTTTTTGATTGAGTCCTACTGTCTGAGAAAACCCAAGTCTAGAATTTGGAATACGATTTTACAGGCTTGGTACAGAGTTAGGCCGGTACAGCTGGGGGAGCCCACGTCAAAAGGGGAAATCTTGAATCAGATCCTGTGGGAAAATGTATATATCAAATACCAGGGTGTTTCGGGAGAATTTGGGTGGAACATGGAATCCTTCAGCTGAAGGATATTTGGGATTCCCAGGCTGATGACTGGATTCCTGGGTCCAGTCTCAGAAAAGCGTTGCCAATAATTCATAATATAGAACGAAACTACCAACTAGTAAAGGACTCGATTCCGCGTCACTGGATCAATGCGGTGAAAAAGGAATCTGAGCACAACCCAGGCTCCTCGTTAAAAGATCCAGAACAGCATGATAAGTTTATGAAAGTTGTAGGTCCAGACCTTACAACAGGGACAAAAGTGAACAAATGGAGACTGAGGGGGGGAGAACGGGGTTCTGTCCTGCGGTATGAGGAGGATGCAACTATAGATTCCACCTGGGGTTTGGAAGAGGCCAGGGTGTCGGAGAATCAGGGAACCAGGAGACTAGAGTGCTCTCTGATTTCGCCAAGGAAGGCAGGAACGCTGGTAGAACCAGTGGTGTATGGGTTGAAGACAGACAGCTCTCCCTCCCAGAGTTTCCCTATTATTAACTATAAACCATACTTGCGGCGCATCGCGATGCGCTGCACTGCGCACGTGCGCCGCACAGCGCATCCCGCACAACGCGCCGCACGGCGCACCTAAAAAAATGGGGGTCAAAAAAAAAAAAAAAAAGTTGTGAGGGGCGGTAGTAGCCCCGGCCCCCTGCTCGCGTAAAATAAGAAACGGGCAGCCAATTTTTTTTTGGAGGCCACGCATTGACCTGAAAGTTTTTAGTAACCTGTAGTTCGGGTAACACTCTGTGTGTGTGGTAGGGTATTGCAGTCTGTATGGTACGGTTCTTGCAGGCCAGATTCAGTCATGATGAGGGTCGCGATTTCTCAAAACGTTCTCTTCTTATTACTTCGGAAGCAGAAAACGACGGAACTGACATCCGTTTTTCGTGGAATGTTTTTTTTTTTTTTTTTTTAAAGAAAGAAAATCAGAATTTCTTTGCACGAGTGTCGCCCGGCATGTCCAACCTGTCAGAACCTCAACGGTAATTGCAGTCTGTATGGTAGGGTTCTTGCAGGCCAGATTCAGTCATGATGAGGGTCGCGATCTCTCAAAACGTTCTCTTCGTATTACTTCTGAAGTAGAAAACGACGGAACTGGCAGCCGTTTTTCCTGGATTTTTTTTTTTTTTTAATAAAA
>BFEA01000602.1:264167-286353 GCA_003427395.1 Chara braunii | reverse complement strand
TCTCTCTCTCTCTCTCTCTCTCTCTCTCTCTCTCTCTCTCTCTCTCTCTCTCTCTCTCTCTCTCTCACACACACACACACACACACACACCTCTCTCTCTCACACCCACACACCCACACCCACACACACACACACAGTGTCACATGTAAGTGTTGTTTCCTTAGTTGTTACCATAACGGCTCTGAAGTGTGGTTTCTTTATCTTTTTTTTTTTACTCTTTTCAGCTGATTGCATTTGGATTCGAACTTGGGTCTGATTCATGTTTCAACAGTTGAGGGGTGTTCCAACTGAGCTAGGCCCGTGGGTGAAGTGTGGAAAAGAATTGAAGTGTGGTTCTTTTTGCTTCTGCTCTCCTTTTAACTCCTGATGACGTTTGTTGAAACTTGAAACTGGTAACAGACAGATGCTGGAAGCTCCACTGCAGGCATTGGAGCTGCTGTGTGAAGAGGACAGAAAAGATGAAGCAAGCAATGAAGAAGATGATGACTCCTCCCAAGGAGAGTCTGCAGGGTCAACACAGGCCTTCAATGCGACAACTCCTCCGGGTCGATTCTGGTCTAATGTCCGGGCCTGCGGGAGGGATCACGGCCGAGTCCCTGGTGGCTGACGCCGCCGCCAGCTTGCAAAAGACTGCATGGGCAAACGGAGCAGGTTTCGAACAACAACAACAACAACAACAACAACAACAAGAACAACAACACGAGTCACAGACTACGATGGCGATGAGAGGAGGGGGAGAGAGCTACACACATCTGAAACTTACAGCGGAGAAGATGATGCAGGAGCAAGCGTGCGCTAGGACGGACCTCCAGCTTCTTAAAACGAAGCTTCAGAAATCGGAAGAGAGGCGGCAGCTGGCAGAGAGAGGAATGCAAGATGTGAAGAACGAGAACTCCATGCTGAAAGTTGCGCATCAAGAAGATGTAAAACTGCTAAAAAAACTTGAGACGCAGAAAGAGTCCGCAAAGATGTTGTGCGAGTCTATCACCGAAACGATCGCCTTCTTGGAAACGCAATTGAAACAAGGGGAAGAAGCCAAGAAGACGTTGGAGGCCAGGCTGGAAGAGCGGATGAGGCGGTTTGAAGAGTCGAAAGCATTCGTCGAGGATCTGTTGGAAAAGAAAGCGGCTGCGGAGGCGGAAGCTCAGAAACAGCATGAGGAGAACGATTACTTGAAGAAGAATGTTGAAGAGCTGGAAGGGCAAGTAAAGGACTTTGCGGAGAAGCTGGTGGTAGCTGAAGAAAGGGTGGAAAAATTGGAAGGCGAAAAAGAGGCGGCCTTGAGAGAGTTCGCTGCGGCCAAGGAAGCAATCGAGAACAGTGAGCATGAATTGAATCGATTGCGGGAGAATCTGGCGAGCCTTCAGGAAGAAGTCAAGCAGCAGGCTGAGGATTTGACGGTAACACGCAATAAGAACTTGGATTTGGTGGAGGCAAAGACGAGGACGGAGACACAGAAGCAGAACCTGGAGACGAGGTTGGAGATATCGATGCGCGACTTTGAGGAGCTTCAAGAACGATCGAAGGCTCTGTCATCAAGGGTATCGGAACTCGAAACGACGAACGCGATGGGCGCAAACAATGTCGAGAAGCTTCAAGCGGACCTCGCGCGAGTCAATTTGTCGTTGGAGGAGGAAAAGGCGGCGAGAGAGAGCGCTCTTCGGCAGCTGAAGGAGGCGGAAAACAAGTTCCAAGAGCTTCTGCTGTCCAACCATAGCCTGCAGAAGCAGCTATCCATCTCTGAGGCGAAGTCGCAGGAGCTCCGGCGATGGAACGAAGAATATCAGAAAGTGGCTGCAGATAAGGACAGCACCAGCAAAGAGCAGTTTGAGAACTGCCGAAAGCTGCTTGACGAGTCGCTGAATGACCGGCGGGCTCTCGAGGAGGGAAAGCGAAAGCTGGAAGAGAAGTTGGCGTCGCAAGCGGGTACCATATCCGATCTGCAAAAAAGCAGGGAGGAGCTGATGACACAGTTCTCAGGCTTCCGCCAAACGAGTGAGAGCGAGATGCGAGAGGTACAAGAGCAGCTGAGGGAGAGGGAGGAGCGGTTGGCTGCGCTGGTGACGGAAAAGGAGAGCATGCAAACTGAACTGACGGATGAGCTGGTTGAGCTGAGGAAGGAGCAGGAAAAACTGCACGAGAGCAACACGTCGAAGGAAGAGGCTCTGCAGGCACTGACAGCAGACTTGGAAAAGTTGAACTCAGAGAACATCAAGATGAAAGAGGAGCTCGCTTCTGTGGAAGAATTGAAAGCGTCGTTGGCCAAGCAAGCAGAGCAGCGCGTGGAGGCAAAGCAAGAGGAGCTCAGCAAACGCTTGCGAGACCTGTCCATGAGAAATTCCCAAGAACTTGCTGAAATGAAGAAGAGGTTTCAAGCGGAAACCGATCTCCGCATCCAGGCGGAAAGGGAAAAACTGGAGAACGTAGTTCGGGAGCATGCCCTGCTGGTCAACCAGAGGGAAGCAGAATATGCCGCCGGTCTCAACAGAGCGCAGGCGGAGTTGCAAGCTGCCCAAGCGAAGGCTATGACCTTAGAATCTACCAAGGACCAAATGCACCTCCTAGAGCAAGTGAGGATCGATTACGAGGAGAGACTGAAGAGGGCAACGGTCAGCGTTCAAGAATGGGAGGTGAGATTCCAGCATGCACAAAGTCAGTGGCAGGAGCAGCTACGCACGAAGGACGACGAGTGTCAAAGGAAGCTAGTGCAGGTACAGGAGTCACTCGCACAATACGAAGGGTTTCGGAAGGAACAAGAGAGCATCATGGAGAACGAGAGGCGGCAGTTTGAGCAAACTCTTCAGCATGCGAATACTGCGCTGCAATCCACCGTTGCCGAAATGGAGGGAAAGGAAAAGCGGGCTGCCGAAGAGCATAAGAAGGCTCTGCTAGATGTGCAGCAAGCTCTTTTAGACGCCCAGGCGCAAGCCAGGAACGCGGAGCTGCGTGCAGAAACAGCCGAGGCGTGCCTGAAAGTGGCTGCAAACATTGAGACAAGCGTTGGCAAGACGGCTGCTGTGGGTGAGCCATCCCAGCAAAAACACAACGATGACATCGTTCATGACTCTGTGCAGCCAAAATTGGATCCAAGGAAGTTGCAAACGCAAAGCCCGGCGAGGTCGGGCCACTTGTCTCCAGGGGAAATTGAGGGGCATAAGCAGCAGATTCAGCAGGCAAGAGAGAGGGGTGTGGTTGAGAAGCTGCCGGCCCGGGGCCAAATTGGTGAGCAATCGAGGCAAAAGGTTCGGGTACCTCCACTTCCCTCTTCGTCAAGCCTTACCGCGGCAGAGGGAAATGTTAACGCGACTAAGTCAAGAATGGCACCCCCTGGTAGAAAACGGGAAACATCGTGTCCTGTGACAGAGGAAAAAGGCGCTAACCACTTCGCCACAAGCCCTCTTCCAATCAGGGGCACTGATAGTGCTCGGGGGGGAAGCCGCGGGATCGCCGGGACAGGCCTGCACCTCGGCGAGGATATCGGTCAGAAAGAAAGAAAAGGCCATCCAGAGGACATGGCGCAGGGTAATCCGAATGCAGACAACCTCCCACCCATCAACAACACAAAGAAACGACAGAAAGCAAATGCGCGGAAGGCTGCCAATCAACAAGTTGAACCGCTGGAGACTAGTAGCCCCCATGTCAGCCCGTCTGTATCCAGAGGCTTTCAGCGTCAAGTCAGGAAACAGGAGTATGAGGTGACAGCTGATGGGACCAAGACGATAACTGTGAGGAAGAGAAAGAAGAGCACATTCACATACGAGGAGACACCAAAGCCAGAGAAAAAACGCGAGAGGAATGTGAGGCGAAAGATGACCCAGGCCGAGGAGAAGAGGAACACCACGTTCTCATCCACACCTGGTCCATCTCAATCCAAGACACCGCACATCGGCGATCTGTTTGGTTGCGGGTCATTGGATCCTTATGGAGCTAATGCGGATGACCCGTACGCGTTTTGAGAGTCGTGTCTTTGACACAGATGCGCGAGGTAATTGTATAATATGTATATGTATTATGTATGCACCCCCCAACCCCCTTTTTTTTTTGTAACTGACCAGCCCCAGATATTTCAGAGCTTTTTTTTATTTGTCTGATTCAGTCAAGATTAGAAGTCAGGTCTGTCTACCAACAGCTACATGGGTGCTCTGTTCCGCCGCATGGATGTTGATTGGAGTGATGTGTGCTCAGTTGGAGCTAAGTGTGCGAGAATTGCCGAGGCGTTCGGGTGTTGTCCATGTGGAGCTGAGTGAGGTGTGTTGTGTTGAGTTTGGCCTCTACAGGCTTGCAGGGGTGGGGTGGATATCACGACCGGTTTAGTTCCACTTTTTTTTAGCTCACGACAGGAATGACATCCTTCGCCTCTTTTTTTTTTTTTTTTTTTTTCTCTCTCTCTTTTTTTTGAGCCATTTGGCCCATTTCTCAATTTATACGTGTCATCCTTGCACAGGCGCCATGCAAAGTCTTATCTGCATCGTTGCAATTTCCTTCGCCGCTTTTTTCTTTCCCACAGGACGGAAGCCGTATTCAGACGGATTCGCCAATCTACAGAGAGCTGTCTCAACCTCCAAGATGTTTGAATCGTGTTGTTTTAACTTGGTTCACCTTTGCTTGCTTTTTTCCCAAAAAAACAAACAAACAAACAAACAAAAACTTGTTTGCTACCTCTCCACGCCGTCTGCACTGAGCTGTCTGTACAAAACTCTGTAGTGAGCTGTCTGTACAAAACTCTGTAGTGAGCTGTCTGTACAAAAATCTGTCGTGAGCTGTCTGCAGTGAGCTCACTCGCTGTCTGAAACGCCTCGAAGGAATGGCATCCTTCCAATTGTGCGCTTTTTTAGTACCTCCCCGAGCCCCCGTAGTTTTGAGCCGTGTGTGTGCAGGTAACCCATAGATATTCAAAGTCGGTCAGGTTAGCAAAAAGACAATCACAGGTCATGTGAATGATGTGATGGACAAAGAATTTCGCAATGGTTCTCTCCTCCATTAAACTACCCATGGGCCATGACACAATAATTGTTGATTTACTTGATCTCTGGCAGTGATCCTCCGTCACACAAGTTGTACCTGGATCTCCTGGACTGTCCCTTCTGCGGTCGGCTGTTGGATTATCCGTGGTAATTGGAGCCACTTAGAAGTAACTTTTTGAGTCACCTTTGAGTCGCTTTTGAGTAGCTTTGGGGTCATTTTGAGTCACTCTTGAGTCACCTTTCGGTCACGTTTAAGTCGATGTTGGGTCAGTCTTGAGTCGCCTTTGAGTCACTTTTGAGTCAACTTTGGGTGACGTTCGACCCACTGTTGAGCCACCTTTGGGTCAATTTTGGGTCACATTTCGGTCACTTTTGACTCACCTTTTGGGTGAGTTTGAGTCATCTTTGGGTCACCACCTTTGAGTCACTTTTGAGTCACCTTTTTGGGTCACTTGACGCCCCGCAGGATATGGTGCATTATCGATGGGCTGCACTGTGGAGATGCCAACTCCTCCCCAGGAGGTTCTCCAGTGCAAGAACCACAGACACAGAAATTACTCGGGTCCTCTACCGACCTCAGGTCATCAGAGAGCGACAGCCGAGATGTAGAAAGCGTGAAGGAAGACGTGAGAGGACTGTCACGACCGTCCTCACTGTTTGCAGCCGACAGATCCGAAACAGGTGTGGGACGAGGTTCTTTCGAGTTCTCTGTGATCGTCACTAATTTTACGCCCGATCCGCCTGCTCCACGATGTCTTCCCTCGTGCAGTCCAGTGAACACACTCCTTGCTGGCCGCATGTGGTGCAGGCGGTATATGAGCTGCTGATTTAGCACCTCTTGCTTCAGTGACCGCTGCGGACCGCTTCGGGCCTCGTCTGTATGATGTGGGTCTTGGTTCTCGTCTTCAGTATCGACCCAAGGTTGGGAGCAACCTCCTTCGCAGAGAGCCGCTTCCGGCGCAGGGGTCCTCGACAGAGGACTCGTAGCGAGACTCCAGAACTGAGCCGGGTCGTAAAATTCGGTAGCGCTGTCAGCAACCACAGCTCCATCACCTCCTTGCATACAGCCTGTGTTGTTCTTGCTCTCATTCCTGGAGGTTGGGGCAACACTGCCATCGCCGCCGACGCCACACCCTCCTCCTCCTCCTCCTCCTCCTCCTCCTCCTGCTCTTGCTACTGCTGCTGCTGCTGCTGCTGCAGGGCTCCTGGATGAGTGGTCTGCAATGTCAATGGTCTCTGCATGGACTAGAAATTGGGCTGCCTTATCGGGTTCTCTGGTGCCCGTTGTCGCGGCCGCAGCAGAAGTAGCGTCAGGCTGGGCGCTGCCGCCAGCAGCTTCTACAACAGATTCTGCCGGCACGTCCACCGCGGTGGAGTAAGGACTTTCAGAAAGACCACAGACCGCAGACAAGTTATCGGCTGACGCATTGGGTACTGTGCTGGCAGTTGTGCCAGGAGCTCCATCCGTACCTGGGTCCATTCCCGGGTGCGGTTGTTGTGTTGCCAAAAGCTCTTGGCGGTCAATACCGGCAGCCTGAGGTCGTTCGTTAAAGAGGCTTGGAAGCTTGGAACCAGGATCAACAACTGGACCAGGATGTACTAGACCCAAACTTGGTTCCAGACCTGAACCGGAGTCGGCATGGTGGTCGATGGTGGAGCTTCCAGGCTCTTTCCAGGCAGGAGATTCGGGTGCCGTGCTTATTGACGGAGAAACCGTCATGGCCTGGCAACAAATCAGGAAAGGGTTCGAGCAAGATACCGTATTGTGAGGAATGGAGGCACAATTATTCCGTTCCTCCCTGCTGATCGAGACGATGCTCTCCATGTCAGCGTCTTCAACTTTTCGCTCCTTACCGCCGAGTGAGACTTCCTCCCAATCGGTAGTCCAGTCAGCGACAGCATCTCTGCCGTCATCCATGGTACTTATCTGCCACAAATAGGGGCATTCTGCAGCTATGGCATCTACTCTTGCATCGGACTCCCTACACAAAGCAGCATTTTCAGAGTACCGTGAGAGTCTCTCTTTGCGATCATCCCAATCAAAATCCAATTCAAACATTTCAGAGCCGTCAGACTCTCTGGAATTACGAAGGCCGTCAAGTTGCTTGCGAAAAACATCTTTCTGTCTCTGAGTGGCACCAGGATCACCAGTCGGAGTCTGAAATTCTTTGTTGCCAGTCTGCTGCAACCGTCCAGACTCTGAGTTGGTGCAATTCTCGCGGCTACTCTCCCACCCGAACCATATCGACTGCTCTGTGTCCGGCTTCTGTCCACTCGCAAAACTCTCTCTTCTACAGCAATCGGGATATCCGGAGCCCGGGTCCTCAGAAGGGGTCGGCGTTGCCTCGGTGGAATAACCGAAATCGATCAGGGTTTTGGAATTTTTGGCATTTTTTGCTGAATGCTTTTCTCCCCTGGAACCACCTCCGCATGGAGCTTCTTTGTTCGCATTTCTCCTGCCGTCGTCGCCTGTCGCGTTTTCCCTTTTCGCAGTTTTCTGCCTTCTTGATCTGTTTTCCTGTTCTAGTGTCATCCCGGGCTCCTTCCATACGTCACCGGCACTCTCAAGCAGAAGCGTTAGAAGCGCTTCTATCATTTGCGGCCCGTCAACAAAGTTTTTCGGATACACGGTAGCGGGCAATTGTTTCTCACTGCTATCATGAATCTCGGAGTAAACTGTACCCGCATGGTCCACCTTCACCGCGGATCGGACAACAATTGAGCCTGGGATTTCAGCGTCCTCGCAAACCACAAACCCATCACTCTTCACACCATACCTCAGATGCAGATGGTTAGCGAGCGCTTTGAGGGCAATGGCAAGTGTGAGTGGAACCGGCTCGGTTTCAAAACCCAGTTCAGTTCCAGAGCCGGTTCCAGGTGCTGCATCTGGTCCAGCTGTGGAACCAGGCTCAGTCGCTGAACCTGCATCGGGTCCACAACCTGGTCCAGTTGTTGATCCTGGTTCTCCTGCTGGACTTGCTTCAGTTTTGGAGCCTGGTTCTGTGGCTGAACCTGGTTCTGTTTTCGGACCTGGTTCGGCAGAGGGAGTCGATCCTGAGGGATTACTGCCATGGTTGTTGTCATCAGGGGGACAGAAATCATGTCCGCTTGTTGCTTCGGAAATGGGCGGCGGCAAGGTCAATGTCGTTGTAACGGGGCTGCTGGCTCTGCTGGGCGATGACGGAGACTGAAGGGGGTCTGACCCCTCTGCTGGGGTGTGGACCTTTCCAGAGCCTGGAGGTGAGAAATGTGACTTGCCGTTGTACGCAGGGCTCAGAGGAGAGATGTCGGTGCTGCCTCCTTGCCCTGTTAACCCAGTGATTTCCGTGTGGAAAGACACATTTGGAAGATCTGCCGGTAGTGGGTGTTTAGCGAGGAATTTGCGACGCTTTTCGTACGTGAGATCCTGCATGACACGGATATCCCCACCGCAAATTTCACCCAAAACTGTCCGAATAAGCGCTTGAGACTCGTCATCCAAGGGTCGGCCTTTTTTTAGGAGACCCGATGCGACAGGACTTCCGCCATACGGGGCCTGCATAGAAACAAGGCCCGCAACTTTCCCCTTTAGATCAGCTGAATACACAGCGAGGGCCGCTGCGGAGTCAACTGCACCTTTCCCATGACCCAGAATGACCACCTTCTTATGGTTAATACCCCAGTGGAGATCTTCTATGTACTCTTTGATCTGGTACGCGTTTGACTCGACGGAGGCCTCGCACCGGATAGGCATGACATAGCAGCTGAGTCCGAGCGTCATCAAGTATCGTTTGGCATCCAGAAATGACAGTGCTCCTAGACTGCTGAACAGACCTGGAACAAGAAGGTAAACCAGATTGTCCGGGAGAGTGTGAATGCCGTGATAGATGCGTGCGTTAAGCTGATTGAACCGGCCGGTCCTGTCTATAATAGCAGGGAGCCCTGGTTCCCGCCGAAGCCATCCAATATCATCATGCGATCCACGTAACGCCGTATGGATATGGGACAAGAGTCTATCTACCCACCCAGAAAGCCCAGGTCCGCGACTGTTCCGTCCACTACCGGTACCGACCGTCGCAGGAGATGCACTTCGCCTGCCTGATCGGAAGACCGTAGAGAAAGCCTTACTAGGGTCAAACAGCCCAGCAACTGCTTCCTTTGTACTGCTCCCAATCTTACCCTTCGCGTTCGAACTCAAGCTTGGCTTGGGGCAGTCTGTTGACGTCAACTGTTTTGCATCAGCAGCAGCTAACAACTCGGTTGCCACTGATGTCTGATTTGGGGTCAGAGAGGGTTCAGGTGTTGCGGCGGAGGCCTCAGCATACGCAGATTCTGACTTGATGGCACTCCATGATCCGGTATGACTGTTCGATCTGCTTGACGTGCTCACCGATGATGTCTGAGTTGGGCTGACAGGAGGCTCGGGTGTTGCGGGTGAGGCCTCAGCGTACCCAGCTTCTGAGTTGATGGCACCCCATGAGCCATTACGACTGTTCGATGTGCTTGCAGTGCTCACAGAGGATTCAGGATTACTGGCGGCGGAAAGAGGTGCCTCCTCACATTCTCGGCTTCCGTCTCCTCCCTCAGCAGTTTTTAGAGTTGACGATGGTGAATCATGTGACTGGCACTCTCTGCTGATTTGCTCCACCTCCCCCAATGCCCACTTGCTGGACATCATGCATAGGCATGCAATGTCAGATCAGGTCTGTGTGCGAGCAGAATGTCCGGTCACAGGCATTACGCCAGCTCAGCCCTACGGGTAGTATGCTCGCACACCAGCGACTGCAGTTTGCAAGCCATGTCAGGGCAACCAGTAGCTGAGCCGGGGATCGTCCTCCTCCAACATGGCAAACACAAAATTCATATAAGTTCTATCAGGTACTAAGTGAGTGGATACGCTTGCTCTTATCATACTAGCCCAGAAAAGTAGTACACTGACACAGTGCTTAGGTGCCAAAATATAGTGTGATGCACTTGGGCCAGCTTGAGATGGTGTGGCAGAGTTGGAGCCGCCCTGCAATCGAGATCTGCGACCTGGGCGCACAGTATACTAAGTGCATAAACTACACTTAGTGCGCTTTGTACTAAGCGCATAGGCCGCACTTAGTACCAAGCACGCAGGCTGTACTTAAGCGCATAGTTTGCACTTAGTACTAAAAGCTGCACTTAGTACTAAGCCCATACGCTGCACTTAGTACCAAGCCCATAGGCTGCACTTAGTACTTAAGTACATAGGCTGCACTTAGTACTATGCACATAGGCTGGTTAGTGAGCACGCAGGCTGCAATTAGTTCTAAGCGCATAGGCCGCACTTAGTACCAAGGGCATAGGCTGCACTTAGTACTAAGCACATAGGCTGGACTTAGTACTGAGTGCATAGGCTGGTATTAAGCACATAGGCTGCACTTTGTACTAAGTGCATAGGCTGCACTAAAAATACCAAGCGCATAGGCTGCACTAAAAATACCAAGCGCATAGGCTGCACTTAGTACTAAGTGCATAGGCTCCATTGTGTACTAAAAGCGCGCAGGCTGGTACTAAGTGCATACACTGCACATAGTACTAAGAGCATACGCTGCATGTGCGTGTGTGCAATATATACTTGTGCTGGCCTAGGCCTATGTACTTATTATTGATTGCATTAGCTGAGTGTAGGGGTGTGCAATTATGCTTGCACCACCCACCCGTCTCTTTTCTATGTACAGGCTTACTTGTCTTCTCAGCAGGCTTGTGCCGGCTCTCAAAAATTTGTATCGGCTGACTGTAGGGCCTGTGGCGGCTGTCGGAATTCTATGGTATGTAAATAGCATGTAGCAAGGTAGCACTTGCACACCACATGATTAACAGGGGGTGTTATTTTCGGCGAATTTTGCACTGAAACTGGGTACTTGATGGAAATAGATGCCCTGTATCCAAATGATTGACAGCAAAGATTGCCCTCGAACCACCTCTTCAGGGGCAGCGATGGTGAAGGCTTCCCACAGCTCCACCAGATTTCCGGCTATCATGCATGCACGGGGGAGGAGGGGGGAGGTGGGGGGGGAGGAGAACCTTGATCTTCGCACAGCTTCAGAAGGTCAGGTTTCTTATCGCCATGCAGGTCCTTGATCGCCATCAGCTTCGTAACTGCAGTTCAGCTTGCTAACTGCAGTTTGTTACCTGCAAGTAGAAGTAGAGTTACTGTAGAGTTACTGTGGAGGTACTGTAGAGTTACTGTAGAGTTACTGTACAGCACAATACATTAACTCTACTTGCAGGTAGAGTTACTCTATACAGTAACTGCAGTTTGTTACCTGCAAGGCGAAGTAGAGTTACTGTACAGCACAATACAGGGAGAAAGTTACTGTATAGCAACCCAGGGTTACTCTATTGCAACCCAGCCAAGGAGAGGAGAAAACATTTGATTGCTTCCCCTTGGAGAAGGATTTACCTCTGCTCTACCCCTATAGGGTCTTTCTTTCTTCTACTCAGTGACACCCATCTCAGGCTCTTTCAGCCATAATGGAAGGAAGCATTGAGTGAGTCAACAATGGACCCAAAAAAAAAAAAAAAAAAAAAAAAAAAGGGCGGGAACACTGGACCCAGTTTCCAGCACTTGTTCTAAAGTCGTATTGGGTGTGGGAAAAAAAAAAAAGACAAAAACAACAGCGGACGCGGCAGGATTTGAGTTAAAAAAGCTAAAAAAAAAAAAAAAACACCAAGTTGCACTGTGCTCATCATGGTGCGAGTTTTAAATGGCAATGTCAGACAAAATAGTTTTCTTTTTTTTTTCCCTTTCTGTAGTTATGACATCTGTGCCTCTGTCACGGCCACGGTGGTCTCATTGCCTTTTCAAACTCGGTGGCTATTTGTTTTGGCGGCGCGCGTGTTTCTTTTGCCTACTCGAAACTCATCTGACAGTGTGCTGCAGTCGCCGTTGCCCCAAAAAGGGAAAAAGGAGAGGAGCAAACTGTTCCACTATTTTGCAAGTTTCCTGATCTGCCGGGGGAAAAGGAACTGGACTGACCCTCCCAAGAATGGATATGGAGACGGGCCCATTAAGGACCAGTTTTATTTTTTTGCGGGGGGGGGGGGGGGGTCGATTTTTTGAAAGGAGAGGAGCAAACAGTTTTTGTCACACAGCTGCAACCGAGCACTTTCCTTTTTGGGGAAATTGTGGCTGTGACACACTTCTAGTTTGAAATATTAGGCAATAAATTTGAAGAAAAGACAAAGTGGCGCTGGCGCCATAGTGTGAGTTTCGAAATGCGCACGTTTTAATTTAGCGGGGGGGTCTAAAACTGCGCCAGTCATCATTACCCCCAGTGTCGCTTGGCAGATTTAGGGGGGTCTCCTTTTTGGCACCATAATTTCGGGAACGGCTAATTTAGAAGTTGCCTATTCTGAACGTTGGGTGTGCCTCCAATGAGTTAGCCCCTTTTATTTTTTTTCCCTTTTTTTTCCCCTTATCTTTTAAAGGGCGGCAGCCTTGAGATATCATCATTGAGCTGACCGACCCCAGGTAATTCAGAATCATTTTGCTCTGCTCGTCTGATTGTATCTGGATTCGAGAGGCGGTGTGTCTTTCAACAGCTCATTGGGTGTACCAACTGAGGTAGGCTCGTTGGTAATGGAGGACTTTTCTGTAAGACGTCAAGATTCAAGACCTGATCCGTCACCTCCTGACTAGATCCTGTGTGGCTGAACTGTGGCTCAACTGTGTCTCACACTGTGTGACTCAGCCTTGTGGCCCCCCGTCTCACTTCATCGCTCTGTGACTCGACTCTTTTCCACCTTTTGTCACCTTTTTCCACCCTGTTTAACAAAACCCTGGGTGAAAAAAAAAAAAAAAAAAAAAAAAAAAAAAAAAAAAAAAACTGCGTTGTCTGCTGTCAGTTCCCCCCAGTCCCCCTTCACCTTTCTGCCACTCCCCCCTTTGCCCCCCTCTGTTCCCCCCCTCTTCTTTTTTTTTTCACCAACAAAATAACCTCCGTTATATTCTGGGAGGGCACAGGTCAGGTTGCTTGCCACCCAGTTTGAGCAAACCCTGGGTCGTCTGCTGTCACTCCACCCCATGTGACTCAACCTTCTGTCACTCCACCCTCTGCTGTGACTTTGTCACTCACTCCACACTGTGCGAGTCACTTTTGCGTCACTCGGTTGTCTGTCGCTCCATCCTCCGTCGCTTGCCATGCAAGAACTCGAGGACCCTTGTTGAATGGTGCCTAAGGGCTCTTATAGGTACCATCCAAGCTGCTGGAATGGTATGACTGTATGAGATAAGGTGCGTTTGGGAGAGAGCACCATACACAGGTGACAGCTCTATCTATTAGCTGAAAGAGAGGTTTCCACTGGTGCTCGTTTCTCAAATGGTAATATAATACCTATTTTTATTTGTTTACTACTTGTTTCCGTTTGTCCTATCCCTTGAGCAGCATTTGCCCGGGGGGGGGGAGGTCTATGACGCGCTGCGCTCCGGATTTGGGTCGAAGTTTTGGTGAGGGGCGGCAGATGAAGGTGATTGAGGGCAGGGGAGTGTACAGGGAGGTGCGCATACCGAAATGTTCATCATCACTCCGGATTTTGTCGAGATATGGACCCAAGGGCCTTATCTCCTCATTCCGGATTGACCTCCACTAAATTCGGAGTGATGATGTCACAGTAGGGACCTGTCAGTCTCAACTGGCCAGCCATTTTTTCTCCACCTTTTACTCCCCTTTCGTCTCATTCTACCTTCTTTTTTTCCTTTTTTTTTTCTTTTTTTTAAATGTGACAAGTGTCAAACTGTTGTTTACACTTTTTCTAAGGGCGTCGTTTGACACTCCTCGGGGCATCCTCGGGCTCCGAGGATGAATCCTCAGAAAAGTTTAGGGTTTTTGTCGTCTTCGTTCCACTCATCCTCGGAGCATCGGTTTTAGGACTCATCCTCGGAGCAATGTCAGAAAAAAAAAAGGAAAAAAAAAAAAAAAAAAAGTTGTGCTTCAGGCTTTCAGCCAATAGGGGTGCCGCCACGATCAGAATTCTCTGTTGTAACGTCTCTCTACGTGCATGCCGTCTCCTCTTCGTGAAACACAGATCCTCAGGCTCCAAAGGACCTCGCGAGGTCCCTTGGAGCCGAGGACGATTTGGCTGGGAAATCCTCAGAGCCCAAGGATTTGTCCTCGGAGTGTTTTCACATTTCTGTTCCGAAAATCGGCTCCGAGGACAGGTGGAACGACGACGGAATCCTCGGAATTGCGTCCCCGAGGAGTGTCGAACGACGCCCCAAGTCATGGATCTTGATCTAAATCTAGATCTAGATCAAGTTGTTGTTCGTTATTCCTCGGATTACAATAATAACCCACATACCCATGAGTGCCCCATTTTGCTCCCGTTTGTCTCAATTTGCGGCCTCCCTTGCTCCGATTTTTCCTTGGCAGCGTATTTGCAACATAGAGTCCCTCGAGGGTTTATTTTCTCGTGCTTCGCTTGTCCAAAATATCTCGGACTGCAATATAGGCCCCCCTTATCCATTTCTTCTCCCATTTTCATATGAAATCTTCTCACATTGGCCCTACTTGTGCTTTACACAAGTAATGCTAATATTATCCACCGTAAGATCTTGATCTTGACGGTGCCTCTAACTTTAACTGTCTATTCTCCATGGCGGCCCACTGTTTCCTTGGGACAACTCAAGTCTCTGTCACTACCCCGCGGTAGTCCCATCTTCTAGTCTCATCGGTGGTCCCGTCGGCATAGGTCCCAATTTTTTATTATTTTTATTTGGGCCCATCTAGACCCTAACATTATCTCCCTTATTGTCTCATCTTTATTTGGGACCCCCTAATCCTTATTGGCCCCAATTTCCCCCTCCTCATGTGTCTCAAGTATATCATATATTCCTGGACGCTAGATTTTTATCTCACGGTTGTCATTTACCGTCTCCACTTGCTTCATGCTCGAGGTATCTCTCCCTAGCGTTTTGTGCATGTCAAGGCTCAGTTTCCTTTGAACTCAGCATCCGTTGAGGTCCGTTAATTTTTGGAGTGTCGCAAGTTTATTTTCCTAGTCTCACTGCTTCCAAACTTGCCCCAAACTGAAATAAAATGGGGAGGCACATTTCCGAAAGCATCCGGACTCGATATTGGCTCCGGATGTTCTTCAAAATTCCAAATATGTATTTCTCTCTCTTCTTGCAATCCGTTGTATCTTAGTTGCAAGAGATCTTGATTTTCTTTGATTTTTTTTAGAAAATTTAAAGATACTCTAAATAATTTATAACCGATTCCCCCTACGATGAATCCGGTCACAAATGTATCTAGAACATGTGTTTGTTTTTCTCCTACGAGATTGTTTTTAACGGTTTGTGAGTCCTTTCCTTTTTCTTTTTTTCTTTTTTCTCCACTAAATTCGGACAGTAGAGACTTGTCAGTCTCTACCGTGACAGTCCCTACTGACGGTCAACTCATTTGCTCCTCCTCCTTTTTCTTTGTCTCATAGCATCTGTTTCGGGCTAGTCAAAAGTAAGAGTAAAATTATTTGCAAGGTTTGAACGTATTTGCTGTGACTGCTTGACTATTTCCTGTGAAATCTCGACCGCACAGTTAACTCTCTCTCTCCCTCTTTTGTCTTTTTTTTTTTTTTTTTTTTTTAATGTGACAAGCGTCAAGTAATGGTTGACAATTTTTATAGGTCATAGATTTTGATGTATATCTATATCAAGCTCTAGAAGCAGTCCATTATTCCTCAGACTGCAATAAAGGCAGCCCCATACTCATGGGAGCTTTATCTGTCTTCGTCGGCCCCAAACTGCGACCCCCTTTACTCCGATTTTTCCTTGGTGGCTTATTTTTCTACATAGTCTCTCAAGGCTCTAGTCTCTTTCGCTAGGCTGGTTCGAGATATCTCGGATTGGAATCTAGACCCTCCTTCCTCATTACTTTCCTTTTTTACCTCTGAAAGCTCTCTCACTTGCTCTCACTAGTGTTTGCACTAGTCGTGCTAATATTTTGAGCCGCTAGATTTTGATCTTGACGATGCATCTCTCTTTGGTTATTCATTGTTCATGTTGGCCCATAGTTCCCGTGGGACAACTCAAGTCCCCGACACTTGTCTCGTTGTCGAGCACATCGCCTACTACCTTTTTGCAAAAGTACGGGAGCCCTCCCGGCCACGTCATGCAGAAGTAAAACGAAACAATACTGAGACAACTTGGAAACGACACAAAACAATCATATGCCAACTGCCGAGGCGGTCGAGGTCACGTCATCCCTTCGTCACTCTAAACAGGTGCGTCAATCGTACTTTCCGCGATCCCCTACGACAAGATAGGTTCCCGCGAGGCACAACCATCCTTCCCGAAGGGGCTGTCACCATCATTAGGGGTGTACCCCTACCGAGCTACTAACCCATGTGCGAAAGCTTTTAAATGCAATCGTAGAGGTAGATCAGTCGAGGGCGCTGCTCGATTCAGTGCAGTATAGGAAACGCTTGGTTAAACGTCAAGCAGGACCCAAACGTCATCCGTTCCCTAGAGCGCTAATCTCCTAAGTACGAAGCGGACACTGGTCGACTAGGACGGTCTCAACCAAACGTGAAACCCTTAAATTAATCTTGCTCCCTTTAGACAATAGTAAAAAGAAAGTTATAACAACCACACGTAGTTACACCAAAAGGAATCCGTCGTGGTCGATAGGAATATATATCCAATCTGAAATGATAACTGGAAGAATTTGAATCATCATATGATATAATTCATAACACAATATCAAAATGAAGTCCGACGACCTCGGTTTTGACAATATCCTCGATGTAACTGACAGAAAGTTGAGGTTCGACAATGTCCTTGATGCAGCCGACAAGGTAGTCAGAATGCCTCAGTTTTGACTTGATGAGACGCGCCGCCAAAATCATTCACTCCAGCCTACCGCCGACATGAGATTATGCACATTCACATATATCTCTATACATTTCTAATGTTCTTGGGTGAGAGGTTTTATGAAGGATTCTTCATCAGCTGCATTACTTGGAGTGTTGCATGTCTCTCCCTCTAGGAAGTGATCCGGGATACTCCTCCTCCTCGCCTGAGCATAAAGCTCGGATCTCATAAGTCGGGTCGTCTCCACCGAATCGTCAGAGTACCCCCCAATAGAACAGTCCACCCTAGGGTCGGTAACAAGGTCGGATCCTAAGACAACGAAGTCTCACCCCAAATGCTTCCTATAAAAAAAAACATGTCCACCGCAAGTAGATTTTAATTGTTCTCGTTTTATTTTTTATAAGTTCAAGGTAACCTAGACAAGGGAATCAGAGAAGATGGGGAACGAAAACCATTTGGACAAGTATAAGAAGATGAGGTCATTCGGGATAAAAATAGTCAATCCTCGAGAAAAAAATTAAGTCCAATTGATTTTATCTTCATTATATTCACGAGTTTGTTTATAGTCCCTTTTGAAATTATTCATTTCAAAATACCAGTGTTTTTAACATGGAGACAGACGAAAAGTAGAAAAATGACAATTTTTTTTTTTAGCTCAAATAAGCATAATCAATTTTTTTTTCAATCATCATTCAACCTACCTGCACAGAACGCAAAGAAAACAAGTTCAAAAGAAACCAGTACAATCCCATACTCAAGTCGGACCTTTCCGGTCACATGCATGACTCGCACAACTTTTCTCTATCATTTTGAACATTCAAAATAAACAGGGTCAAGCAAAGTGTGGGTTCAGACAGGTGGAAAGGGAAAAATGAGTTAATCAACTGACCTTGAGTGAAGATGAAAGTCACTCCCTCAAGAAAGTCTGATAACACAAAAAATTTGTTCGCACAACTTTCACGAGTTCTAGCTCTCCTAGAAAAAGTTGTTCCACGTCTTCCTTCAAGTGCTCAACGGAGCAAGAGTTGGTCCACCTAACTCAAGCGAGATAGCCCTCTAGGAGGGTGTTCCCACACACGAGTTTCACGTGGTGCCAATGTTTCACGCCGATCACTGTTCAATTCCGATCATCTCACGTCCTTCAAATCAAATTGCAAGTTTCACCCTCCTCCCATCACCACATCCAATAACAGAAATACACTCGTCTCGATCAAATGCAGTACCTCCTGGTCCCAAATGAGCCAAATGGTCCAAAAGAGAATAACGGCGGCCCCCCGGCGCCAATGCCGCAAGTGTTAGTACCCCAACGGCCACACCACCAAATGTCGCGCCACCAAAATATTACCGCTCCCGTCCAGAAACACTGTCGTAAAACAAAAATTCCGCCACACAATTTTGGTTGCACCTCCCTTTAAAATGTTGCTAATTCGATAATACTTCGCGACACGGCCTCCTCCCTTAACACACAAAAAGTGTCATGGAGCGAATCGGACAGTCTCTCCCCAACGTGGGTTTCTTGCCACGCGACCAGACTCAAACACAGCCTCATGGCGCAGCACAAGCGCTCAGCAGAACCACAAGGGTGGGGCAAAAACTTCCAGTTTTTCACTATGGTTGTCTTTCTTCCACTCTTAACTCACTGCAGACCTTCACTTCTCCTCTAGCTGCACTTCCTCTCAACAGCAGTCAATCTGGCCATGAAACAAATGTTGTTCAATTTATTTTTCTACGTAACATATATTTTTTTCAGATTTTTTCTAGGCTACCAGCCGGGCCACCCGGGTTACCCTGCTCGGCCGTGCAAGGACCAGGGAAGGTCCCAGCCAAAACAATAATAATAAAACAAACTTCAAAAAGTCCAAAAGAAAAGTATGTTATGCAAAACAAAAAACTGAACAACTTTTGTCTCAGGGTCACATCGAAATTCTTTACCAAATTTCAAATAAAATTTTAAATAAAAATAATATTTTTTATTATTTTATTTTTAATATATTTTTGACCCAGTCGGGCAAACGCGTCGAGAGGGGGTCCCGAACGGCCGAACGCGTTGAGAGGGGGTCCCGAACGATCGGGCGTCCGAGTTCGGGTGTTCAACCGTCCCGAACGTCAACGACCCGAAATATATATATATATATATATATATATTTGTGACAATATATATATATGAGTCGGTGAAACTCCGACGAAACAGTTTGTCACAGCCCCTCGTTTTTTGTCCTCTTCTCCCTCTCTGCCTACGGTTTACCGGGCAGTTTTATTTGACGATATATATATATATATGGTCAAATAAAACTGCCCGGTAAACCGTAGGCAAAGAAGGAGAAGAGGACAACAAACGAGGGGTTGTGACAAACTGTTTCGTCGGAGTTTCACCGACTCATCAGGAGGCAGAACCCTCAACAGTCTGTAGAATCCCCTCACTGATTACACTGTAAGTGATAATCCACCTCAACCAAAATCAAAGTAGACTATCACTCACCCACACCAGATGGAAAACTCTACAGACTATATATATATATATATATATATATATATAGGTCACCAGCCCGTACATATGGAGGTCCCCGTGCTGACCTCCGTACGTACGGGCGTTCGGGATCCCTTACAGGTCGCGAACCGAAAACGTTCGGCCCCCGCCCAAAATGATTTAGGAACCTAAAAATAAGGTTTTTATTTGAATGTTTATTTGTGATTTCTCTATGATGTGAGGTACATGCTTATAAATTTTGAAGTTATTTTGTTAATCCAAACAGAAATTAAAAATCACCAATGATGGTGGTGTCAAAACGTGCTCGCCCACTCACTATTTCGTTTTGTTTTTTTCACTTTTTATTTATTGTTTTCACTTTAATGAGGGGCCTAAACAAATTTATTATTTTTTCAAATCTTTTTTAATGAGTTTTTCATTATGTGCATTATACATCTATAAATTTTTAAGTCATTGTTTGTGCCAAAAAAAAATAAAAAATTGCCAAACATGGCGGTGTCAAAAACGTACTCACTCACTCAACAATTTTAATTATTTTTTCATTTATTTTTTTTTTATTAGTTTTATTTTCTGTATTTTATTTCAAATTCAAATTTGGTAAGTAATTTGGATGTAATGCTCAGAGCCTCAGACAAATATTGTTTATTTTATGTTTTGTCATAACATATCTTTCATATTTTGTTGAATTAATTTTAATTTATATATATATTTATAGTCTTAGTTATTTCGGATTTTCACAAGATAGTTGAGGACCTGTCATTTCAAAAAAAAAAAAAAATTATTTTTTCTGATTATTCTTTGAAGATGTATGACTCTCAATATAAAAATTTCATGTTACTAAATACTTAGTCTATCGTAAAATTTTATTCTAAATTTTAAATTTTATTCCATCTTTTAAAATGTCATTACATTTATAAATTTATTCATCGTACGTGAAAACTTTCATTCCAAGAATGAAGTATCCCTTATTATTTGAACTGCATGCTATAGATAGAATGAAAGTATGAATAAGTTCATGAAATATTTTAATTGGACTGTCATTCTGTATAAGGATTTTAAGTCATAAATAGGTTAATCCAATCTTCATTAGAATTTTTTTTTTTTTGTGGAATGAAAGTTTAATTAAGACATTTCTTAAACTCGTCCAGACTTTCGTTTCATCTTCAACAAATAGATGTAGTTGGAAGTAAAAGCTTATTTTTTTATGGGAACTTATCAAATAAAACTGTAAATTTTAGAAGTGGACGAACATTGGAATGGTAATTTTCACATAAGAAATACTTTTTTTTAATCGAATGTTTTCTCAACTTTCATTTCTTGTAGAAACTTTTACGTTGCTTCAAATTTTGAGTTACCTGCCACACTTTTTAGTGCATTTACGTCGTGTTCAAACTGAACTTAGTCATTTTCAAAACAATGGTTGTTCAGTTTACATGTCATGGCCCGAGTAGTCATAGTCAGGCTTGTTCATGTGTGCCTAGGGCACAATCACGACTGCATTCGTGATCGTTTCTCTTTCTCTCTTTTTGTTTTTTTTTTCTCTGTCTCCCTGTTTCCCTGGGAGGGGCAGCTCGTTTTCCGAAACGAGAAGCCTTCCTCCCAGCCAAGTCATTTCACAAAGTTGAACTACAGTCAATCTCACCAAAGTCCTTTTCCCCCTTCCTTGTGCGCCCCTACCCCGGCGCCAATGGTGCCAAGTACAAGCGACGGGCTGCAGACGATTCACTAAGTGAACGGGCGCAGACCTTCAAAAATAGGGACCGGGAGGGGACAAAAAAAAAGTAGGACAGTGTATATTTTCATGCCCTAGTAGCAGATTCATTTGATTTTGCTCATCCTATTGATGGAAGTATCATGAGTGTCAGCCGCGAGATTGGGGACTTACCTGTTGGTCATTGCATCATTCATCGTTGGGAACCTAGCGGTCAAGTTTGAAACTTGCATGTTGGCTGTCTCGTTGCTCGTCGTCGAGAAGCCTACGGCCAAGTAAGTCCTCTCACTCTCTCTCTCTGTCTCTCTCTCACACACACGAATACATGTAGTAGTGTAAATTTTCATGTTCTGGCGGTAGATTCATTCGATTTTGTTCATCCTATCAATGGGAGTAACAACCCGTTTGTCGAAACGAACTGGCACCAACGTAAATCCACGAATTAATATATATATATATGTATATAAATGAAAATATATAGCAAATCTAGAAAGAAACTTAAAAAAAATCTAAAGAAAAAAAAAGAAAAGGAACTTACCCTTTTTAAAAACTGATCGCCCGTTTAAAATGGGCACCGTCCGGTGCACTTGGTACTGAAGTGCTCCAGTCACTTCTAACAGCACCATGTGGCGCTTCTCGTTCGATTTATTTACTTATTTATTTATTTATTTTTCCTGTTAGCCAAGACCAACGGACACACCCTCACGTGGCTTTTTAGCCACGTCTTCTGAAATACAAGCCTTAGTTCGAATCCTAACGGATTCGGAAGAAAAAAAAAAACACATTTTTTATCGATTTATGCGTGTCATCCTTTTGTAGAGCCACGCAGCTCCACGTGGCGGATCTCGGCCGCGCGATCTCCAAGATCATGCGGTTGGAATCGGCCGCGCCACTTGAGCAAAAAGAGGGCAACTCCCAAAAGGAGCTAGCCCAGGCAGCGTGTTGTCGGGCTCAATCCCAGCATCTGCTGTGTAGAACTGGGTAGCACAACGTACACGTACGCGGGCTCCGCATACGTGCATACACGTATGCACGTATGCACATATTACGTGTTGCATACGTATGCGCGTGTACTCAAATTTAGGGCCCGCGTACGTGGTCACAGTGGGCTGTTTCCCGGGTTTGTCTTGACCCGGTAGGGGTTGGGGGGTGGGCGTTGGGATTGGTTGGTGTGTGTGTGTGTGTGTGTGTGTGTGTGTGTGTGTGTG
>BFEA01000602.1:253057-263946 GCA_003427395.1 Chara braunii | reverse complement strand
AGAGAGAGAGAGAGAGAGAGAGAGAGAGAGAGAGAGAGAGAGAGAGAGGAAGCCTCCTCCTCCTCCTCCTCCTCCTGATCTTCTTCGTCATCTTGCTCCTCGACCCGGGGTACTGTCTGTCTGTCTGTCCAGTACCACGGGCGGAGGAGGAGGGGTAGTAGTAGTAGTAGGAGGAGACAGACACACAGACAGACAGACAGACAGACAAACAAACAAACAGTACGACGGGCGGAGGACAGACAGACAGACAAACAGACAGACAAACATACAGACAGACGGACAGACAGGAGGGAGAGGACAGAGGACAGACAGGAGGGGGATGACAGACAGACACATACTGACAGACAGACAGATAGACAGACAGAAAGGAGGGGGAGGACAGACAAAGAGACAGTACCATGGGAGGGGTAGGAGGAGGGGTGGGAGGAGGGGTAGGAGGAGGGGTAGGAGGAGGAGACAGACAGACAAACAGACAGACAGACAGACAGACAGACAGACATCCAGACAGACAGACAGGAGGGGGAGGACAGACAGGAGGGGAAGGACAAACAGATAGACAGACCGACAAGAGGGGGAGGATAGACATGAGGGGAAGGGATAAACAGACAGACAGACAAACAGGAGGGGGAGGACAGATAGGAAGGGAAGGACAAACAGACAGACAGACAGACAGACAGACAGACGGACAAAAGGGGGAGGACAGACAGACTGACTGACTGATAGACAGACAGACAGACAGACAAACAAACAAACAGTAACACGGGAGGGGTAGGAGGAGGAGGAGGAGGGGTAGGAGGAGGTGTAGGAGGAGGGGTAGGAGGAGGAGGAGGACGAAGATCACGATCGGGAGGAGGAGGAGGAGATATGTGACTGAATACCGACTATATATATTATATATACATTATATATATGTGTTAAAAAATAAAAAATAAAAAAAAATGCGTACGCGTATGCGGTTTTTTGGGCATGTACGCGTATGTGCGCATACGTACGCGTACGTGGTGCTACCCAGGTGTAGAAGTTCAGTGCGACACCTACTGGGCTAGCTCTGATCATGGGATTCCGGATCACCAGCCCGTACGTACGGAGGTCCCCGGGCCACGTCCGTACGTACGGGCATTCGGGGTCCCGTTCGGGGTCCAAACCCGAAGGCGTTTGACCCCCGCGAAAAATTGTTTTGGAGCCTAAAAATAAGTTTATTTTTGCTGCATTGTTTTTTGTAGGTTCTCTATGATGTGAGGTATATGTATATAAATGTTGAAGTCATTTGGCTAAGCCAAAAAAAAAAAAAATCGCCAAAGATGGTGGTGTCAAAACTTGCTCGCCCACTTAATATTTTGTTTTTTTACACTTTTTACTTTTTGTTTTCACTTTATTGCTTTGCCTAAAAAAATTTATTATTTTTTGAAACTTTTTTAATGAATTTTGTACTATGTAAAGTACCCATCTGTATAATTTCAAGGTATTTGGCTCTTCCAAAAAAAAATGAAAAACTGTCAAAGATGGAAGCGTCGAAAACGTACTCGCTCACTCACTAATTTTAATTCGTTTTTTTTTTGTTTTTTTTTTTAGTTTTATTTCCCGTATTTGATTTTTAGTCCACATTTGGTGAGGAATTTGGATGTAATGCTTGGGCAAATGTTGTTTATTTCATTTTTCTTCATAACATAGTTTGTTTTCAGATTTGTTTGAATTCTTTTTTTTTTTTTTTTTCCCGTTCGGCCTAAATGGCCAAACGCATCCGCAAGGGGTCCAATACGTTCAGGTGTTCGGGTTCGGGTGTTCGGCCCGTCCCAAACGTCGGTTACCCTGATGGGAGCTATATCAACAACCCTTCTATTTGAACGGTTACGGCCCAGTAGGTCACCTGATCTTTGGCCTAAGTAGGCCGAACCCTGCCTCAAGTCGTCGCCCCACCCACCTAACAGGATGAGGCTTATTCTGGTATACTCGACCAGCCCCCGCGAGTTCAGCCCCGAGCCCCGGACAATCCATCCTAAAAAAACGAAAGGGTCTAATCCACCTATTCAACCCTCGGTCATGAACTTTCACAACCGTCTTTTTCCCGCCGTCAAAACTCTAAATCTCGCGGTCACTTGGCCACGCGTTCTTAGTCATTGTTTAAAGTAGGATAGGTCTCGGATAATTTTTTTCCAGGGCCGCACATCTAGGCGGCCTTACCAAACAAGGGAAAATGTCGATCACATCGTCTGTTTCCGTCGTCGTTTTCGGATGTCGCAAATGCTCGCATTTAGATTCAAAAGATTTCAGTCTCTCAGTCATAGACTCATAAGGTTGGTTTGAATAAACTTTTGGCAAACATCAGTCTCATCAAGACCCCCAGTTAAAAAAAAAAAAAGTCGGACAGTGTCCGACGTTTGAAAAACCCGAGCAGATACCCTCGTAAGGGTTTCTGCTCCGACACCATACTAGTCCCCGATATTAGTCCCACCGGTGGTCCCGCCGGTCCCGGTTCCATATTGTGATTATTTTTATTTGAGTCCACGTGGTCCTCGACATCACTCCCCATATTGTCTCAATTTGATTTGTGACTCCCTAGTTCCCAGCAGTCTCAATGTCCCCCTCCCGATGCGTCGCAATTAGCTCTCATGCTTGAGGCTCTCCTTTCTAGTGTCTTGCGGTCATCAACACTTATTTTTTTATGGCCTAGGAACCCTCTTGCAGTCCATTAATTCTCAGAGTGCAACGGTGGTCTAATAGTCTTATTGCCCTCAAACTTGCCCAAAACTGAAGCAAAATGGAGCGACACATTTCCAAGTGCATCCTAGCTTAATATTGACTCGAGGTGTACTTGAAACATGTGTTTGCTTTACTTTTTGTGGTCCATTGAATCACGGACCACCGCCCTTTTTATTTTTCTTGAAAATCAAGAAAAAGTAAGATACTTTTTAACAGGTTCATCCTAAGATGGGTCCGGTGACAAAATTAAGATGAAACAGTAAGATACTTTTTAACAGGTTCATCCTAAGATGGGTCCGGTGACAAAATTAAGATGAAACATGTGTTTTCTTTTCTCCTAGGTGACACTGTCCGTTTTTTACCGTTTTAGTCCCAATTGTATCTTGACTTGATGAAGTCATGTTCAAGGCGTCTACGCCTCCTTTGCAAACGGGGAAGTTGACCATAATGTGGCGGATTGCCCCCTTCTTACTCCCATACGCTCCTATCTCTCTCATTCTCCCTCTAGGGTTTTTTTTTTCCATCTTTGTTGACCGTTTTATTCCAGATCACACTAGAACCTCGTTTTTCAAATTCAGCGCACCTGAACGTTCAAAAACTAAGACCTTTGTGATCCGTTGCATCCCTCTTGAGTCCCTTTTCAATTTCAAAGCCTAGAAGCCTCAAAAAAAAAAAATTGTCTCTCTTATTCTTCAGCCCCTTTTTGCTTGGCATCTGAAGGCCACCAGGCCCACCACATCTCAAATTTCTTGTGCTTGGGCCCTTGTCTAGTTGGTGCGCATTAATCCGTTTGCGGACCTCTTGCTAGGTTTCATTGCACTTAGATTTTTCTCATGTCGTAATCGGGTGGCTCCCTAGGCCGCATGCTGGCGCCTTCTGTGGTGGCACCAAGGCATTATTTCCTTGGTGTTGTTGGGCCCTACTCTTCTCCTCGGTACTAACATCTGGGTGTTGTTCTGTTTTTGGCGGTCCTCCTTCAGGAAGGAGGGACGCCTTTACCAATTTCCTGCAGCACTTTAATGGCCCCATTTTCACAGGTCATCTCTCATATGTCGTGCGATTGCTGTCTTGGGGCCCTCGGTCCTAGTGGCCCCGAGTTTCGTCTTGGGACTCTCGGCCCCGGTGGGCCAATCTTTGTCGTTTGTCTGGTCCTTTCATTCTCTTCCTGCTTTCTCTTTCCTGATTCCTCTGTTGTGCACATCCTTGTCATATACCATGTCTCAAGGGTCGGGACTCGTTTCGAGAACCAAAGGTTCCGACAACGGAACCCACCTGGCAGAGAAAACCCTTGATGACTTTCAGGTCCCCTACCTCCAACCTAACTTTGTCCTCCTCCTGAGCCCAATGCCACACGTCCCGCCACACCAGTTGCACCCAATCCATTCGTCGCTGCCCACCCCCTCCTCCACCGCCCCACCTCCACCACCCCACCTCCACCGCCCCACCTCCACTCCTCCCCGCCCATGCCCTCCCAACCGCTCAACCTGCTCACACGTGACTTGCATTGGCCACAACAGACAAGAGGATGGGCACATGAGGACTGGAGAATGACCGGCTGAAAACTGAGAACATGAAGAAGGCGGGGACCGCAATGCCGGATTGACGAAAGTGGCAGACTGAATGACACACAAGGACCTTCGCAACATCAACAGCATCGACATGGATGACTTCCAGGTCCCGTACTTTCAGCCCAGTTTCGTTCTTGCCACCAACCCCTGAACAAACCCCTCGAGTCACCCCCCCCCCCCCCAACCTAAGACCGACGGGTCCAAGGGAGCAGGTTCCCGGACCACCCTGCCGGGCCTGCCTGAGAGCTCGGCATGACAAATCTGATAGCTACAACTACATCAGGGGAGGAATGCAGGCCTGCAAAGGGATTCTGTGTTCAGGGGGATAACGATACAAGGGTTTAAGGGTTTTAAGGGTTCAAGGGATCATGGCCCAAAGTTTAGGAACCGGCAGTCGGCGGCAGAGCACTGTCGGAGCAACAACTGGCCACTCACTACTGCATGCCCTGCAGTGGGAACTCTGAAGACTGACAGGTCCAAGGGAGCAGGGCCCACGGACCACCCTGCCCAAGAGCTCGGCATGACGAATCTGATTGCTACAACTACATCAGAGGAGGAATGCAGCTCTGCAAAGGGATACTGCGTTCAAGAGGTCAACGGTACAAGGGTTTAAGGGCTTAAGAAATCATGGCTCAAAGTTTAGGAACCAACAGAGCACTGCTACATGCAGCCACAAGCTGCACTGCACACACCAGGAACTGTTGTCCGCATCAGGCGGCCTGTCTGTAGGCTGAAGAGCTGAGTCCCTCTCATGTTAAATTTCTGTAATAGGGACGCTGGGCCCGCTTCCCAGCAGGTGCAGCTCCCCACCAATAGATGGAGCCTCCCCAGGACCAGCTTGAAGAGTTTGCTCCTACCAGCACCTCAAGCTGTCTCCGGGGCTGTTACATCAAAAACAAAAACAGAAAACAAAAAAAGAAGTATCATACTTCAATTAGAACAAGCAGATGCCCACCGCGGCTACGACCGCGGCAAAGCAACACCCGCGGCAAAGTGTGGACAAACGGCAACTCCACCTCCTCCTTTACATTGTCCTTCCCCCTGGCAGTCATTCTCCACCTTCAACTCTTCTTGCCGGCTCCTCCTCCTCCTCCTCCTCCTCCTCCTCCTCCTCCTCTCTCTCTCTCTCTCTCTCTCTCTCTCTCTCTCTCTCTGTGTCTGTCTGTCTGTCTGTGTATGCGTGCGCGCGCGCGCGCGCGCGCGTGTGTGTGTGTGTGTGTGTGTGTGTGTGTGTGTGTGTGTGTGTGTGTGTGTGTGTGTGCAGCTCTCACGATACCCCACAACACTTGCCCTTAGTTTCCAGACTCAGAATCTTTCCCCCTCGCCACCGATTGCCGTCTGCCCTCCTCCAGCTCCCACTCTCGTCCTCCCTCCTTGCTCCCGCCGCCTCCTCCCTCCATTCCTCCATTCTCGGTGCTACTCGTCCATCGACCAAAAAAAAAATTATTGGGGGACATATAGGTCTTGCTGTGGGCAGAGTGCAAGTACAGGACTGGAGGAATGCCCCTCCTCAGAACCATGAAAGACAAAACAGGCGATGCTTTGGACTCTGGAGTAACCATTTCCCTACAACAGGGGGCAGGGTCTATAGAGACTTCCTTACTATCAGGCTAGTAGAGGAAAATCATCTGGAAAAGCATAACGGGGAACAGCACAGGGACAATCTAAAAGCATGATCAGTTCGTCCCAATGGGAGCAATTATGAAGACTTGGACAAAAACGTGGTGGACTAGTATACTGTGGGACTCCGGGCCCGGTTTCCAGCACGCGATTCTCCCCACCAATAGAATAGAGCTTTCACATTGGGCCGCAAGTTCAGGTCGATGCTCGCATGTAGGGTCTGCTCACAGGGTCGGTAGAAAGAATGTGTATGCCAAGTGTCTGAAGTACCCATACAACATCTTTTACTTCAGCCGCTCACTCAACTCACTCACTCGTTGGGGGTGATTGGATGTGGGGCTGGTTTGACAATGCTTCAACCACTGGCAGCACTGGATTGGATATCCTGCTTCGTAGCGTTGGTTCCTGCGCTGGTCAGGTCACATCGGGTGACTGGGGTAGGACTGAGGGAGTAGGGGATTGACGAAAGGTGAAAAGGGGTTACTAGGGAACATGTTGATTACTTTATTATAATTCATGGGTCTGATGTTCGGCCTCATGGTTGTTGAGAAGCTGCAATTTATTCTAATCAATTTCAAATTTGTCTGCATTGTGGGGCTTCGTCTTAAAAAGAATGAGAAGCGGTTCAAGTTTGTGTGGGATCTCGTCCTCGCCTGAAGCAAGAGCACAGGATCGTGTCTTTTAAATAGCTTTGTAAAGCCAACAATACACAGATATCGAGGAGGGGATGTGGGAAGATGAAACTGGCTTTCTTCATACATTGGATGATATACTTGTTGAGCATAAAGCTCACAAATTCCCCCATGGTGTCAACCATGAATTTCAAAAGACGTCACTGATACTACCGATGTACACAACTATTCGTCCTTTTCAGTGACCTCCGGGATAAAGGATAGATCTGGCCAATTTAAAGGAAGGGTTGGCCTGTGTGCTTGTTTTCTTCCCCTTGTTGCCATCATAGAGCTGGAAATACAATATAATAGGGGTAACTTCAGTAGAGTCACAAAACCGAGTTATAATTGCACTATCGGGCAAGATACAGTTCGAAAATGCACTTCCGGCAGCCTACCTGGCCAGAAAGCTGGGTTGTATACATTGCCCGAACTGCAATTCGAAACTGTATCTTGGCCCATAGTGCAATTATTACGAAGAAGATGAGTCAGACATGAGCATCAATATCGTCATGGCACTACCAACTTCTCCATTGCCTCGCCTGCGGCCCCCAGGTAATTCCGAGTTATTTTATATTTAATTTAATTTTCTGTTCCTAACAGTTTTCCAACTCATATCTGTTTACCAACACTTACATGGGTGTCCCATTCAGCCTCGCGGGCTGGGTATGCACTCGTATTTCAATAATTCCTCCCCCTTACAACTTGAGGCCGCAATGGCTGCATAAACCGAGAAAAAGGAGACAAATAATCGTTGTCCCCCCCCCATCGCCCCATCCCCCCCACCGGCTTCCCTGCACCCTTTCACCTGAAAGAGGAAAGTGCGGATGCCGTCTACTTTACGGCAAACCATGGATGCCCCCACTTTGCCACAAGTTCCACAACCACCATGGATGCCACCCACTTTGCCGCAGACCTTCACTTTAGAACAACCTTGACTCCTTGAGCCCTTCACAGTCTCCAGCATTCTCTCCAACTGCTGGGTGCCAACTCTTTAGTACCCCTTCTAACCCCCCCTTCCTCTCCCCAAATGAAAATAGTTAGTGGTGGTTGACACACCAGAAATGGAAACTCCCCGTATGTGAGAACTGGCGCCCGAAGTACTCTACGATAAGGCTTGTTCGACAGTGTTTCAACCAGGGCTGAGCGAGATTGCTCCTCAGCGCTGGTGCCTGCAACGGCCAATGAGGCCAAGTCCGCGGCCTGATTTTTCAATATTTCTTTTTTACCGCTTAAAATACGTAAAATATATATATATATAGGGGTGTAGGGCTTGGAAAACCCTACAATCCTATGTTTTTATTTTGGAATCTGACTTCGTTTAAGATTTAAAAAATAATAAAAACGAGATTCGTTTTGAACAAAATATTTATTAAAAAAAAAACGGAAAGCAGGATTTTTTTTTTGCCATTTTTTATCACGAGGGATATGGTCCCTGAGTTGTGCTGTAGTTTTTTAGAAATGATTTTCGGTTTTTTGTAGGGAAGTTAGGTGTTTTAAAAAAATGAAGATGCGAAAATTTAAAACAAATAAAGAAAAAAAGGTTGATTGATTGATTGATTGATTTGATTGATTTGATTGATTGATTGATTGATTGTGTGTGTGTGTGTGTGTGTGTGTGTGTGTGTGTGTGTGTGTGTGCCGGGGGGAGGGGAGGGAGGACCCCTCCCCACCACTCAATCAATCAATCAATCAATCAATCAATCAATCAATCAATATTTATTTTCTATTTTTTTTATTTTTTTGTCACACACCAGAAACCACCCCCCCAAAATTTTATTTTTTTTATTTTTTTTATTTTTACAGGGTGATAACGGCCGACGTGCGCAGGCCACGCGCGCGCGCCGTTTTCCCACGCATGGCCCTGCCTGGGCCTGGCGCGGCCGCGGGCAAACTCGGCCACACGGCCTCGGCCGCAGGATCTGCAGCCGACGGTGTCACGTAGTAGAAGGGTGATGGTCCTGAGTGGTCCACACTGCCAGTGGTAGGAGTGGGGAGTGGGGGTGGCAGTGGTAGGAGTGGGGAGTGGGGGTGGCAGTGGTAGGAGTGGGGAGTGGGAGTGGGGGCGCCAGTGGTAAGAGTGGGGAGTGGGGGTGCGCTGGGAGGAACTGTCGATGGAGGTCTCATAAGGGGTCATGGTAGGACCCTTAATAATAAAAAGAAGACCACACAATGGGGCAAAGTGCATCCTCCTGGCTGCGAATCCTTTCATCCATAGGCTAGCAAGCCTGTGCAACCTTATCATGAAGGTGTCGGACCTGAAGAAGCGTCTAATACCTTATTGGGGGCTAAGTCCCACTAGGGGGGGGTTAGGCTTTGGTTTCCTGGTTTCCTCCCATCCCATATCAGCATCTCACGTTTACACTATTGCCAGGCTGCAAAAAAAATTACAGATAGGAAGACTAAAGGCCAGATCCCACTAGCAAAGATTATTTGGAATATGCCTCTGAATCTGGACGTGTTTGTGCAGATGTGCAAAAAATTGTGATTGGTCTACTTTTCTGCCCCTCAGGTCCCCTCCCCTATGAACATCAGCAGACTCTGCTAAATGCCAATCGGGGGATCCAGTGGTCTATCTCTAGGTGGCGGGCGCCAAGCATACCCAGGAAGGTACACGAGGCTAATGGGGATTGAACCCACGACCTCCTGAATGCCACTTGCAAGCCTTACCAACTATACCAACTAGGTGCGAGGGGCCATGCTAAGGGCAAAAAAAAAAAAAACAGAGAGAGAGAGAGAGTCCTTGTACACTCGTTCATGACGATAGGGAGTCGTGTTCGGGCCAGAAAGGAGTGATGGGTCACTGCAGTTGTGTATTTCGAGCAACGATTGCGTCCAGATTCAGGGTCTGGCCGCAATCCTCACGCAAGTGGGACCTTGCCCCCGAACACCACGCACCCTTATCATCAATCACTCTGTGGGCGTCGCCGCACGGGACACGAAATGAAAAACGAAACGAGTGCATCTTCCTGCAGAAAATGGCCAGGTTCACCGGTTTGATATTGATATTAACGAGTGTATTTTCCCACGTTTCGTGGGCAGATGCACTCGTTTCGTGTGCCGTGCGGCGAGACCGGAAAGTAGCCTGCTGCCTGTGTACATTCCTGAACGTCATGCTATAGAGGTAACAAGATAGATCTATGTCAATGTCAATGCCACCAGCATAGCATAAACCCGATTGTTACTGTTATTGCGGCCAGGTTCATGCTTCCCAAGCAGGAACACTACGTTCATAGCATGGAATGGACATAGCCCCTGCATCTTCTTCCGCCGAACCTAAGGTTCCCTCAGGCTGATCACGAATGTATAGAAGCCCGCTTTTCCGTTCCCATACAGTCAATGACATTCATTATAAGTTGTAACATAGGACAAGCTCCCGCCCAGGGGGCCCTGTCGCTGTATTCGTGCTCGGAAAGCATGCACCTGGACGGAAGAATGGTCAGATTCGTGCTATGCTTTTAGCATTATGGACGTAGATCGTCCCCACAACATGAGGCATGGACGTAGATCGTCCCCACAACATAACATTTCCCTGAAGGCTAAGTTCACCTGATAACAAGGGCTTCCTTTTTGAAAGGGCGGCTCCCTTGTCCAGTTGATGTAGCTCAGTGGTTAGAGCACCGGTTGGAAATGCGCATTGTGGTATGAGATTGCGGGTTCAAATCCTCAGCCTCACGCATGGACACCGGCAGTGCGTTAGAATGACGCACGGCTGGACACACACCCCTTGGGCTGACGCATGGTAAGCTATTACAGACACTGCCTGCGCACCAACCAGGAGACTGTCCATGGTGTTGTATGTTGGGTCCTGGCCTATGAGGGGTTTGCCTGATACAGTTAGCAGTCTAATGAGGATGCAGGTACGGGTTTGCGGTTAGACTGCTCAATGCCATGTGTGTTGGTTACCTCAGGATCTGCTTTGGGGGGGGCAAGGACCTTAGGTGGGATGGGGTCCCGTTTGGGGGGAGGCTTGGCTTGGGACATGCTCTGCTGGAGGATATTGGTGGGGAACCTACAGTAGGGGATTGTCTTAAGGGATCCCGGTAGGAGGGGTGTTAGTAGACAGACTCTGGTGGAGGAAATCGTTTGGGAACCTGCAGTAGGGGCTGTCTGAGGGGGATCCTCCAAGAGGAAATCGTTGGGGAACCTGCAGTAGGGGCTGTCTGAGGGGGATCCTCCAAGATAGAATGGTCTGTGTCCCATACAGTAGGGGATTGTCTTAAGGGAGCCCGGTGGGAGGGGTGTTAGTAGACAGACTCTGGTGGAGGAAATCGTTGGGGAACCTGCAGTAGGGGCTGTCTGAGGGGGATCCTCCAAGATAGGATGGTCT
>BFEA01000602.1:188608-207571 GCA_003427395.1 Chara braunii | reverse complement strand
GTCGGTGTTGGTTCGGATGACCGGGAGCGCGGGATTTCGCCCGTGTTCATCGCTCACCTCCGATCGTCTCATCTTGCTACCGACCTTCCCCACCCGCCGTTTCACCCTCTCAGAAACTTCCGCGCGGACTTTGCGAGTCCGACGCCGAGGCTTGAAGGCCTCGAACCAACCACTTCTACAGCAAAAACCCGACGGTCCGGTCACTTCACGAGGCCGATGACGCGGTCTGAAGGCTTCGAACCCACTACCTATCCCTCAAGCCCATGACGGTCGGAGTTTCTGTCTTCCGCTGCCATGGCCCTCTCCTCTTGAGGCCTTTTTCCGTCCTGATCAACGACGGCAATTCGTTTTTGCGGAAACGCACCTGATTTTATCGTTTCGGAGTGATCCGACCCCCGAGGGACTTCGCGACGACAGTTCGACTCCTGGGTAACCTCTGGCATGAAACGAGAGCCTTCCGTTTCGTCCGGGAGACTCAACCCCTACGGCCAAAAATCCTCGGCCATGCCCCTCCTAGAACTCTGATCGGCGACCCAGTACGGAAAGTTGCGAGGGGGCGTGAGGTTGGTATCAGAGCTGATTCGTTTCGGCTCCGTGGTTTTCCTAGGACAATTACCATGTTTAAGAGTTTTTCCTTTTTGATGTTTTTAGTAGATTTTTCGCATTTTTGAGTAGGCTGGCTCCCCGTCGACGGTGGCCCGCGAATAGCAATCAGAACCGAGCGAGAGGCCGGGCTCGAGTTCCGCCTCCCGCGATGGTTGAACCCGGAATAGGGGGTGGAAACGACGACGATAACCATGCGGGGATGGCCAATCATCCCCTGTATTTTGTACCTCCTCCCTCCGAGGTTCCCATTTTTTTCGAAGATGATACCGACCCTCGCACCTGGCTAGCTGCCTTGAAAGCCCAGGGCTGGTCGGACCAATTGCTCCGAGAACGAATTCCCGGAAGGTTAGCCGGAACCGCTTTTGAGTGGAATGGACAGATCCCTTTCACTAATTGGTTAGCCTTCGAGAGGAAATTTCTCGACAGATTCGATCACATTGCACCAGGTCAATGCCTCCATCTAATAAAGGAATATACGCAGCAGCCTCGGGAAACCTTGGCTAGATATGCTGAACGCTTTACGTACCTAGCCGAACGCTCCGGGGTGGACGAGGAAATGGTACGGACTGACTTCGTCAGAGGATTGTCAGATTCTCGCCTGCGGAAAAAGATCCGCAAGAAATGCAGCCTATAAAACATACCCTGACGGAGCTAATTCAATACGCAATTAAGTACGGGAAAGAAAATTACGATGTGGGTCTGGACTAAGAATCCGACGAAGACGACCCTTCGGGTGTTCGACGCAATAGCTACTCCGCTACGGCACGAACGTTCGAAGATCGCTTTGGGTTGGGTCCGACAAAAAAAGGCTCGGATCGGAAAGCTTCTTCCTCTGCTTCGACCTCCCGTCACTCTAGTCAAGCACAAGGAGGTCGGGGCGAGGAAGAAGTGTCTATGAAAGAAGTCGCAGACCAATTAGTTACGGTAGTGGCCCTGTTGACGGAGTTTGTTCAGGGCCTGCAGCGGCAACGCATAGCCGCCGCACAACGGCAACAAGCGGCTATGGCCGCCGGGGCCCCTATGATAAGACCGGCCGTGGCCGGGGCTGTCCCGCCCCTACGCTGTTATAACGGTAATCAGCCAGGCCACCTTGCGAAAGATTGTCCGAAACCTCGAACTCAGGGTGGGCCCGCTGGGCCCACCGGACCTTCCCAAATCCCGTTCGCTGCTCCAACCGCTGCAGGACAGGGGAGGGTAGCCACGGTAATGGACACAGGAACGACGCAGATGGTGACCCCTGCGCCCATTGAGATAGGACCCGATGAATATATGGCGGCAGCGATGTTCGAACCCGGGACCATCGGAGTGATACGTCACGTCCAACGGATTACCGAGGAAAGCGACCTCAGGCCGTGGCGACCAGGGCTCAAAGATCTTGCGGCACCTGGTCCTGAATAAAAGGATGGCCATATCGACGTATTGGATGCCTTGAAGGTTCTGGATCTACGGATCCCCGTCCCTATTCCCTATCTGCTAACCATTTTCGAAGCGGCTAACGAAAAATTGATCGAACGATGCCTCAAAAACAGGCTCCGATTCGAGGAAAGTCGAAAGGGCAAAAAGTCGGTCCTACGAGACCCACCCACAAACGAGGAGTCACGGCCCTCGACCTCAGGGGTGCACGAAGCCAACCGGATAGGAATGATCCAGACCGTAGATTCCGCCTCGGAAAAACCCGAGGTATTCCTCCGGGCCTATCCTATAACCTGGAAAAGCGTTGAGTGTGACTGCGAGGTCTGGGGAAACCCCTCGGACGCCATCCTAGACTCGGGATCGTTAGCGGTCGCCATTTCTTGGAGATTGACGAAATAATTGGGAAGGGAAGGACAGGTTCAGCCCCTCCGACCGGATGAACTGTATATATCCGCTACGGAAGACAGTATTCATTGTAAAGGGCGAATAACGAACGTGCCTATATGAGTGGGGCGGGTGCTTTGTTTGTGCGGATGTACAGGCGTATGATGTTCTGCTAGGCATTCCGTGCCAGGCGGCGGTCGGAGCGCGAATGCACTTTGACAGCTGTAAGGTGGTGCTCACATCGGCCCACCCCAAACCACAAACGATACCAATGAGATTGGCGGTGCGTATGTGTACCCAGCCGGCGCCTCTAATCACCACGAAAGCCCACCAAATCAACATGATTCGACGCCTGTCGCCAGGCGAAAATGAAACCTCGTCGGGAACTGGCGAGATTGACGTTCCCGACCGATATCCGATCTGGGTTCAGGATCGGTGGCGCCATTCCTGACGACGAGAACCCCTGGAAATAGTTCGGAGCGAGTCCAATTGGTCGCATGCGTTCTCCTCCGTGGTGCAAGCGAAACCCCTGCTGAGGGTGTCCTGAATAGCTGACCTTTCGGAACCCCCTGCGTCCTTATATCTCGGGACGGACCCCCTACCTGAAAGATTTACCGAGCTTAGGGGGTTGTGCGATTTATCTTTTCGACCCCCATAGCCCCTACTCACGAATGAAAAAAACACGATACTCTTGAAAGAGGGGGTGTCGTTTCAACCCCGGACCAGGGAATATTGGTGGGGACCGAGGGAACTGACGCAGGCCTTTTCGGTAGAACCCTCGGCCGAACCCGAACTGGACAGTGACAGTGACATGGAAAGCGAGCCGATGAGTCCGGCGGACAGTCAACTTATTGCGACTGTCCTTTCGGCGAAAACCGACAACTCTTTGTTTGGGGCCTCGCCCGATGCCAGCAGGGCGGTCCCCACGGTTACGACGACAGTCTCCCTTCTTGGGGGAACCGTAGAAGTTTAGTTACCAGCTCGTGTTTCGGATGAATACAGACGCCTCCTCCTGGCGGTTATACGGGCCTATCCTGAGGCCGTCTGTGTTCAGGACCACGACATAGGGCTAACCCCTTTGATACAGCATGCGATTGATACCGGGGATCACGCCCCGATACATTGCCGACCGTACCGATATTCCCTTAAAGAAAGACAACTGGCATTGGAAAGGGTACGGGAATTCGAGCGATTGGGGTGGGTCGAACCATCGCTGGGACCGTGGTCTTTTCCCGTGGTCCTCGCGCCAAAACGAAATGGTTCGGTCCGGGTATGTATCGACTACCGAAAATTGAACGCTATCACTACCAAAGATGTGTATCCCTTGCCGCGAATCGGCGATTTATTAGATGCTATCGGGTCTGGTCGAGTCTTTTCCAAGTTCGATATCCGACACGGTTTTCACCATGTCGCAGTCCGACCGGAAGACCGACCCAAAACCACTTTTGTCCTATTTGAGGGCACGTGGCAATGGGTCCGGTGTCCCATGGGAATTTGTAACGCCCCTGCAACGTTTCAGCAGGCCATGAATATGGCCTTCGCTGAGTTCGTTAACAAAACCCGACTAACCCAGCACCTGATCAATTTCTGCGTGATTGTGTACATGGATGATATTTTGGTCTTTTCAAAAACACACGAGTACCACGTGGAACACATTGAGTAGGTTTTGCATGCACTAAAAGATGCGGGGTTCAAAGTGGCCTTGGGGAAAAGCGAGTTCTTCTTGTCGGAGATCTCATTCTTGGGGTACATCGTCACGGTCGATGGACTAAAACCGGATCCGAGGAAGGTGGCAGCAGTTCAAGAAGCCCCGGCGTCGGTCACACTCACCCAGGTTCGGGCTTTTCTAGGGCTGGCATCCTATTACCGACGCTTCATCAAGGGGTTCGTCGGTGTAGCGAAGCCCCTAACGAACCTGCTGAAGAAAGAGGAGCAGCTGATCTGGACGTCGGAATGCGAAGCGACATTTCAGGCATTGAAGGAGGCTCTGACATCTGTTCCTGTGTTGGTGCGTCCCGACCCGACAAGACCGTTCGCACTATACACCGACTGGCAGCTGCAGGCGATATCGGCGGTGCTGACTCAGCACGGGGCGGACGGAAGGGAACACGCCATTGAGTATGCGTCCAAGACGCTGAGCCAGGCGCAGGCTAATTACGAAGCGTGCAAAGGCGAATGCCTCGCGGTGGTGTGGGGGATTCAGCATTTCCGACCGTATCTTTACGGCCATAAATTCGTGCTGGTAACGGATCATCAGTCGCTGTTGTCCCTACGCAACAACACGGACTACACGGGGACGCTGGGAAGGTGGGCGGTACGTCTGCAGGACTATGACTTCGACATCCGCCACCGTGCCACGCGGCAGCATGGCAACGTCGATGGATTGACGCGCCTCCTGCCACCCAACAAGTGTCCCGCCAACGAGCGACTCATTCCGTGGAGGCCAGAAGCCGCGGCGACGAAACCGCGCTACGGGGAGCTACACGTGTTGTGCAAGGACGACGCCTGAGTCCGGAATGAAGGTTTCGCTGGAGATGGCGGACGCTATCTCTTTGCCGCCGTACCGGGCACTTTGAGCGCTAGGGGTAAGCACGCCACTACAAGTCCCATAGGCGAACCCTAGTTTTTCCTGATTTTTTCAGAGAGATCCTTAGGCTAGCCTTATCATCATCAGATCTCTCTAGTTATTCTTTGAATTCTTGCGGAGGTTATTCGAACCTAGAGCATCTCCTGTTTCCGTCCTCAGTAGGCTTCCGGCCACCATCCGCTCCCCATACCTCTATCATCAACTGGATGTCTAGGCATTCTATTAGCATCCCCTAGAGTAACTCCAGTTTCCGTCCTCAGTAGGTTCACGGCCACCATCCGCTCCCCCGACCTCTATCATCTTCTCTCAATCACTTCGCTTGGCTTTTTTATTTGCCATCAAGTTATCGCTCTTCCTACTCTATGTACGCGTCGAGTGTCCGGAACACCTACCGTCTTCCCTCGAACATAACGCGCCCTGATAATGAATGTATGCAAGCGATCTCTCCGGTCCGGTACATCCATAATGAGGGTGCGTTGTGTTCGGGGGAAGATGGTCGTAACCGCTACCTCCCCCCAAGCCCATGGGGTAGTTTTGCACCATAGTGTTGATGCGAGATCAAAGTTGTGCTGGCCCCTCGTCACATTCATGTGGGGATGGGCTGGCCCTTTATCACATTCATGTGGGGAATAAAGGGCCAGCCCTTGCTAGTGGAAATGGGCAGTACTTCCCGTCTTCACCGAAACAGAACGTACTGTCATTTTCGCTGCATCTGGCCTAACCAATGGGCCAAATGCAGACATAATGACCTTCTATTAGAGCAGGATGGCCTGTTGCTTCACTTCCCCCTTTTCCTCCCCCCAACAACCTACATCAGGCCATGTCTGTCTAATAGCCAATATCATTATTGCATAGCACCCAACAACATTGGCCAAGGTCCTCCTAATTCTGGCCTCGGAGGCCACACCAAGCATGTGCAGGCAGGTAGGTGAAGGCATGGGGTCTGAACCCACATCCTCCGGCATGCAACTTGTGTGCCTTAATAGGGGCTCGTTCGACACTCCTCGGGCAGTCCTAGGGGCCCGAGGAAATTCTCCCATCGTTGCCCGAGGAAATTCGCGACGTCGTTCCACTCATCCTCGGAATTGTTCCCCGAGGACGATTCCTCGGGGCTTTCTGCGGCCAGTTTCATATATCGACAAGCGGACGTGGGGGGGGAGGTTGGTCCAGCAAGGTGTATCCGTGCCGATGTCGTTGGTCCAGCTCAGGTGGGCGTTGCGAATTCAAAAGTTGGTGGCGAAAAAAAAAAATGGCCACGAAAAAGGCGCACAGTCCCGGATTCGAAATTCAAAATTCGAATTTCCGCAAGCGAGTGACGGCGGCGTGGGCGTCCCTTGCGGCTGGTGGCAGCAACGTCCCTCGGCGGAAGCGTTTGGGTACGAGGTGGCGGCTGCGTGTCGGCGGGCGCGCCGAACGTACACGTACACGTCCAAAGCAGCAGGCACGCCGTCACACGGTCGTCATCGTTGTCGTCTTCGCAGGCGCACCTTCGTCCTCGTTGTCGTTCCACTCCTGATCGCCCGCGTCCACCACGCAAGATATACTCCGTGAGGTGGTTACATGGACGTAGATGATACATTCAGGACCGCTCTCTTTCCATGTCCCTTGGGATGCTAACCGCCGAACCTCAAATTGACGGCCCAGTCTGGTGCGTCGCTGTCGTTTTCCTGCTCCCCCCACACAGTCGCTGCAACCCCAAGTTATGGATTCCTCCCGCCCCGACCACAACCCCCGTCGGTGTTTTGCCCACACCTCCCTCCCGTCTCGTGCATCACCAAGATCGGTGATGCCACAATCCGTCTCCCCGCATTCGCCACGACGGCGGGTTGCACTCGAACCGGCGGGCAGGAAAGACGGAGATTGCATCCACTGGGGGTGAGCGGAGGCACCCCTCGACACAAACGGCGACCGGAATTGTTGCCTCAGAGGATCCCTGTTATTCCCCAACGCCTCCAAGACCGGCACTGGAGACTTCGATGATCGCACAACAGTCGTCACTTGCCCGCCGTCGTCGTCGGAATGGGGGGTGACGATGGTCGTTCGTGAGGCGGCCGATGACCTCCCGCTACACAGCCCGAACGACAGATTCACGCCGCCATCGCCTTCGTCGCCGCTGAACCCCTGCTGGAGGAGTTTGGTGTAGGATTGGCCATAACCGTCGTCATGGCTTCCACACAGCTCTGTAGCCGCCCACTTCTGGGTGGACCCACTTCCCAGCGGCACGGTCCGTGACCGTCTGTCATCCGCCACTCGACAGAGGTTGCAAGTGCGGTGGCAGGTGCGAGTACCCAGACCGCTCCGACGACCTTGAACTCCTCGACGGGCTCTGCCCAGCCCGCTGGCCACCACCCTGCTCCCCTGCAGACCTGCTGATCGCCTGGCGCCTCTCCATCCGTTTTTTTCAAAAAAAAAAAAAAAAAAAAAAAAAAAAAAAAAAAAAAACGAGTGAGTGCTAGAGGTGTTGACTCGGATAAGAGCAGATACCACTAGCATTCTCAGGGAGGCTCCATCTATTGGTGGGGAGCAGCACCTGCTGGAAAGCGGGCCCAGCGTCCCTCAACATTTCAAAAAGGGGCAGTTTGTAAACAAGGGTTATGTAACCGTGCCACGTGTCCATCCTACTATAAACGTGAGTGATCACCTGAATCGACACGCAGGCACATATCATTAATTCGATGAGCAGCATTGATTGCCCTCAACCGAGGGGATTAACTGACCATCGCAGTCTAACATCTTATCCCTAGTCTGAATCCGTCATCACCTACAGCATCGCTCTTACAGCACCCGGGGAGGAGGGGCATTCATAATAGGGGGCTTTAGAAAATCAATTATAGCAAAACCTTGTACGGAAGCCCGGTTCCACCATTGCACTCTATTATGTAAGGTTACTTGCATCGCATCCCCTCCACGATCCTCATAATCGACGAATCCACTCAAGTGGGGGGCCACAGTTTACACAGATTACCTAATTAATCAGTCGAAAACGTGGCAGGGCACCGATCAATCACACAGGCGGCCCTGGTGCCAATCGTCGCTTCTCCGCCTGCCCCGCCAATCAATCCCACAAGCATCCCCGATGCCAACCCTCAGTGCATCCTGATGTCCTTCTTCAAAGACCGTCTTCTGCGGGCACGTCGCAGAATGTTGCCGAGGATGCACACGTGGAAGACAACTAAGAGGAGGAGCAAGAGGAAGGTCGGCACCAGCAGCGACAGCCTCCAAAAGACGTCGGCTATGAAAGGCACGTGGACGACGGCAACAGCTAGAAGACAGCGGTGGACGTCCAGGAAACGGCGAGGGACAGTGGTGCAAACGGCCGATCGTAACTATCGACAAAAGCAGGGTAACGTATTCCGTCGCGGACGACACTGTGCAATGGGGACAGGGGGGGCCGGCTGAAGTATTCGAATCTGCCGACCGTTGGGCGCCTTCCCACTTGGGGACAAGGGCAACGACGAAAGGCAGCCCCTTTTCGACGTCGCGGAGGCCGGCAGGCCGCCAAAGGGGACCATTGGCGGACAATTCCATGACGCCGACCGTTGTCGACCGAAGATGTCTGTCCACGGGCCGCCAGGAACAGCAATGGACCAGCCGCGTCGAAAATTGTCGTCGACAGAGCTGCCGTCAACGCCCCGATTCTCCCGGATGCTCAACCTCCAAGGAACCTCGGGAGGTCCCTTGGGGAACGCGTCGAAATGGCTCTAAGGCGAGGAATCCCCAAGGAAATGTTTTCACTTTTTTTTTCAATTTCTTCCCCGAGGATAAGTGGAACGATGATTTCCTCGGGGGATTTACGCTCCCGAGGAGTGTCGAATGAGCCCCTTAGCAACTAAGAGCGTCCTCACACTATGACTTCTTTACGTATTTTTGGACGGAGCTGTGGCCAGATACATCCAGGTATGGCACGAGTGTGGTCAGATACATTTGAGATACTTCTAGTGTGAGTACGCCTGAGCTAGGCCCGTTGGCCAGCCCATCAAGAGTTCATTTTATATATATATATATATATATATATATATATATATATTTGTTGTCCTCTTCTCCCTCTCTGCCTACGGTTTACCGGGCAGTTCTATTTGATGATATATATATATATATATATATATATATATATATATATATATATATCGTCAAATAGATATATATATATATATTCTAAAGGTAAGCTATATTCTTCTCTATTTTTATTATTATTATTATTATTATTATTTTATTTTATTTTAAACCGGGCCCGGTGCCCAAGGCTGATATTACCAATAATAAGATTAAGGCCGGGGTCCTCACAGTTGCCCGGAGTGATCGAACCAAAACTGCTGAGAACCGGGCTCAGCGTCCCTCAAATGGTTATGATGATGACCATGATGATACTGATGATACCATAGATAATGATGCTAATGAGAATGGTGATTCAAATATATGAAAAAATATAGAAGATTATGCTATATCAGCTATTCTGGCCTCCTAATCCTAGTACAACTCCTAGCCCTCCTTGAACCAGGACAGTGTACCTCAGAGACAAAACCAACCTAACCAACATCAACCATAGCTGATCTCTTCTCGCCTCCTTGCAGCCCCCCCCGGTTCACCACTGGAATGCCTTCCACCCTCAGCAAACCCCAGATCTCTGTACAAGGTCTCACACTCCTGCCATTTACAGGTTACAGGGCAACGCCCCAACTCCGGCCTGCGTCGTTCTAGCATCGGCAAACCAAGGGCACAGAACAGAGCAACTCAGTAGATATCAGTCCAGGTTCAACCATCTCTGAAGTCCTATATCCGGAATGTGGAAGAATGCTAGATGCTGCCAAAATTTCAGAACACCAAAAAGCTTAATATAACAATAATCAGATGATGATACTAATGATGATGATGATGATGAATATGATGATTAGTACATAGAAAATATAGAAGACTATGTTATAACTACACTTCTGGCCTCCTAATCTTCGAAACCTCCCAACCCTCCCTGCACCAGGACATTACATCTCAGAGACAATACCCTCCTAACCCTTGTCTACCATAGCTGACCTGTCCTCGCCACCTAGACTATCCCTGGCCCCATAGGTTGTCAAGGCAGCCCCCCCGGTTCGCCACTGGATTGCCTTCCTCCCTCGGCAAATCCCCAGATCTCTCTACAAGGCCTCACACTCCTGCCAATTGCAGGTTACAGGGCAACGCCCAGCTCCGGCCAGCGTCGTTCTGGCATCGCCAAACCAGGGGCAAAGACAAAGCAACTCTGTAGATATCGATCCAGAGGAAGGAGGCCAGATACAGCCGAGAATTACAGCACACCAGAAAGCATGATATAACATGGATGATGATGATGATGATGATGATGATGAGATGATTCAGAAAAAATCCCCCCTCTCCCTTCCTTCCTCCATTCTCTCCATTCCCCTATCTATCCCTTTACCCTAATCTGCCCCCGTTGGGATTTGATGCCCAGCCCCAAAAAAGAGTATTCCTCACAATCTGCCCGAACCCACTCCAGGGTTTCACCACCCGCCTAATGAAACACCAGTGGGGCTGGGCTCTCCCCCTCCCCCTCACCAAAATGTCATTCGCTTGGATTTTGTTGATGACGAAGGACAGCACCCTGAAGATAATGATAATGAGGATGATGATGACGACCCACTCACCTGCTGATGCGAAAGGCGAACGATGCCTTGAAGAGCAAACTCTAATGATAACAAACTAATAATGATGATAATAATCATCATCATAATGATGGCAATGATGTTGATGATGTCAGTAATGATGATGATGATGATGCTCATAATGATGATGATGATGATGATGTCAACAATGCTGCTGATGATGATGAAGATGATGATGATGATGATGATGATGATGATGATGATGATGAAGATGATGATGACGCACCAATGAAGATGCTCATAATGATGATGGTGATGTCAGTAATGCTGCTACTGCTGCTGCTGCTGATGATGATGATGATGATGACGCATGATAGCCATACCACTCCGCTGGGCCCAAAGGAAGCTCTGGTTGAAAAGCACGCCAGCCTCCATATTGATGATGATGATGATGACGATGATGATGATGATGATAATGATGAAGATGATGATGATGGTGATGATAATGGTGATGATGATAACTCCCGATGACGATGATGATGATGATGACAGCGATGATAAAACCGAAGATGGTGATGATGACAATGATGATGGTGATGACGGCAGCTGATGATTACCCTTGATACTGCTGCTGCCACTACTGGCTCCTGCTGCTGCTGCTGATGATGATGATAATGACGCAACACCTCACAATGTCACATTGCCCGCACATCTCTTCCCTACAATCGCCTTCCGTATGTCGTCCCAGCTAACGTCCTGAACGCTGCCATGAAGATCCCGCTCATGAGCGGGAGCGCCTTCGACCCCACGAGCCTGTCGTAGCAATTCCAGCGCACAACACTTAGAATGTGATATCCAATACTCCTTTATCCTCCTCCTATCGCGTCGCCACGATTGGCTCCGGGAGCGCCACGTCACACTCTACCAATGCGTCAGTGCATTCGTCGTGCCAGGTGGCACGAGTGCTCCTGCATCGATCCAGTGCTGATGGCAGCATGAGATCGCAGGCAGCAGAACCTGCTTGCGGAGCGACCGGGGCGCAGCGCTCCCAGTGGCGCTTGCTTGGTACTAGTACGGACCTGCGTTTTTTTCAATGCCAGAACGACGCTGGCCGGAGCTGTAACCTGTGATAGCAGGAGCGTGAGGCCTGGTATAGAGATCTGGGGATGCCTTGGGCTGGGCATTCCAAAGGAAAACCAAGGGTTGCTGTCGGGACAATGCTGGCCGGAGCTGGGGTGAGTTGTGTTGCCCTGTAACCTAGCAGGGTGGGGGCATGAGGCCTGGGAGAGCCCGGCAGGGAATTAGACAGTGCTAGAGAATTTTAGAGTGTTTTGTTGGGGTTTCCAGGGAATTCTGAGCATTAGAAGGACTTTCGGGCTTCTTGTTTTTCTTAGTAATAGGTCAGTAGTATTCACGTTTTCCAAAATCTTCCTGAAATTTTCCTGAATTTTTCATAAGTTCCTAGATGTTTCTTAGCCGGCATTTCAAATCAACTGTATAAATTCTATATGGGACGCTGGGCCCGGTTCCCGGCACGTGTTGCTCCCCACAAATAGATTGGACCTTTTGTCCCAAAAAAAAAAAAGAAAAAAAAAAAGGAGGACCAAAGGTCCACCCGGCCGACTTTAGGCCGGGTTTGAGGGGGCGTTACAGTGAGAATAGGACAGAGTGTCTCTTGAATTTTGGTTATGTTCTGAACTTTGCTTATGTTTGCATCTGGCTCAGCGGAAAGGCTACCAAATTTTATTTGGTTGGCTCAACCAAGTGTTGTTGGGGTAAGGCCCACATACCAATACTGGGTAATGGTCCCAGTAAAGTGTTACAGTGGTTTCATTCCGGGTTGTTTGTGAGGATTCCCGACCTCATGGATTGTTTCATGATAATGGATTCCTCTCTTTTTCCCAAAAAAAAAAAAAGAAAAAAAAAAGTGCGCATCTATCTCATCCTCTCACTAGTCTATGTATAGTACGGGGGAACACCAACCAACCCGGATCTCTCCCCAGCGCACGGGGTAGGTTTGCACCACAGCTGTGGTACGAGAGCAAGGCTGTACCAGTCCCTCATCAAGGTGACAAGGGGTGGGCAGGCATTGCCGAGGGGGGAAATCGGCATGCTCGCGCTGAGCAATGGCCAGTCACTGCACCTCCCCCTACCCCCCCCCCTCTCCAACCCCACATAGTGGTGTCTAATGGCCAATATTGTTGCTGCATAGCAGCCAACAACATTAGCCAAGGTCCTGCCAATGCTGGCTTAGGGAGCCAATGGGTTATCTCTAGCTGGTAGAACACCAAGCTTGCCCAGGCACATACGTGAGGCCAAAAGGGATTGAGCCCACGACGTCCTGAACCAACTGACCCGCAGGCCTATCAAGAGTTCATTTAGCATATCTGAGAGCATACTCACACTGGCACTTTCCTAAGTGCATCTGACCGCAATTACGGCCGGCGGTGGATGCATCTGACGCAAGTCCGAAGAGTCCTGGTGTGAGTAGGCCCTAATCCTACATAGCAGTACTTGAGGTCGCAGTCCGTCAGGATTCGAACATAGGTCCATTTATCAACAGCAACACGGGGTGGGGGTTGGCCTCTCTCTTCGTCTCTTTGTCATTCCACCTCCCCGCCGATCCCCCCCCCCCAATGCGAGTGCGGCCGCCCTAGAGCTCTGATTCCCTCCTGCCCTCCCTTCATCCCTCCCTCCCTCCCTCCCAGCGGCCCTAGAGCTCTGATTCCCTCCCTCCCTCCCAGCGGCCCTAGAGCTCTGATTCCCTCCCTCCCTCACCCTCTATCCCTCCATCCCTCCCTCCGTTTCTCCTCCCTTCCTCCCTCCCTTCCTCCTCCCTTCCTCCCTCCCTTCCTCCCTCGATTCTTTTTTCTTGGTGCTCTCACGATCCTTACTTCTGAAGGGATAATGAATCCATGTATATATCGTCAAACAGAGCTGCCCGGTAAACCGTAGGCAGAGAGGGAGGGAGAAAGGACAGCAAACGAGGGGCTGTGAGAAACTGTTTCGTCAGAGTTTCACCGTTTCATCGGGAGAGTGAACCATATATATATCAAATTGGCCGAGATCGATAGAATCGATTCTTCAGTTTTCCGTAAAAAAACAAAACAAAACGATTTTACAATCAAATTGGCCGATATCGATCACGTGTTTGGATCAAATGACCATCGACCAATCATCGATCGAAGATGGAGAGAGCAGTCTCCGATCGTGTTTTTTTTTTTCTTTTTCTTTTTCTTTTTCTTTTTTTCTTCCCCTCCCGTTAATCCGTCCGTGCCACTTTAGGCGATCAGTCAGACCAATCAGTCAAGCTATGAATCGATCAGCGCAGTAATCAATTTTTCAATCAATCTCGCGTACAAACTAATCGATCAATCAATCAATCGATCAATCAGTAAATCGATCAATGCACTAGTTATTCTGTCAATCAATGTCACAGCTACGATCAAATCAATCGATCAATCAGTAAATCGATCAATGCACTAGTTATTCTGTCAATCAACGTCACAGCTACGATCAATGCACTAGTTATTCTGTCAATCACTAGTTATTCTGTCAATCAATGTCACAGCTACAGACCAATAATCAATCAATCAATCAATCAACAATCAATTTGATCAACCAATCACTCAATCAATCAATCAATTGGATCAACCAATCAATTGATAAAGGAATATACGCTTTCAGCGGTTCTCCCATACCAACGTAGCTACCCGGCAAATCAATGAATTGATAAAGGAATGAATGAATGAATCACCAATTGATTAATCAATCAATCAGTCCATGAATCAGTCAATCAACGAGTGGATCGATGCGTCAATCATTCTGTCAATCGATTGGCTATATTAATAATTGATCGACAAAAGATACCGAGCTAGAACAAACAAGTGGATCGATCGATCAATTGGTTAATCAATTCAATCAATTGATAAATCAATTGGTCGGCGGAGATGAAGGGACATTTACTGCTTAAGTCGGGATGGGGATCGGCGAAAAGAATTGTCCGTCATGAATTTGGAACGTCGATTTTCTGCTCCGCATTACGGTCTACTCTCTCTGATCAGTCTTCTTCTCGTTCCTTGATTTTCTCCTCCTCCTCCTTCTCCTCCTCATCCTGCTGCATACGCGCGTCTTTCCTGTGGACACCTGCTCGACTCCCCTCCAATGACACGTCAGCATCGACCTCATCCTCTCATTCACCAGTCTCCTGCGGACAAACGCATTCGGCCTCTTCTGCCGCCAAGCTACCCTATCATCATCATCATCATCATCATCATCATCATCATCATCATCGTCACAGTCATCATCATCATCATATTCGTGATGATAGCCATCGTCAGCGCATGGTAAGTGGACCTCACCGCTCTCAGCGATGGATTTCTTCTTCTTATTCTCTTCCCCCTTTTGCTTCTTCTTCTTCTTCTTCTTCTTTGGCTAGTAGTAGCGTAGTCATGCCTGTGGATATGGCGGGTTACCTCAAATGTCAGCATCATGAGGATGGGATAATTTCCCAAGATCAGAAATGGACGTCCTCCTCCTCCTCCTCCTCTTCCTTCCTCTCCTCCTCCTTCTCCTCCTCTTCCTTCCCCTCCTCTTTGTCTTTTTCTTCTCCGTTCCTAGCTACCAATATGGTTGGGTATCATCGTAATCATCATCGCGAGTCCATCAGTACGCCGCCTTGGCTTTTCCATCGATCGATCTCCTCCCTCTTTTCCTCCCCTAATCCTCCTCTCTCTTTTTCTTCTTCTTCTTCTTCTTCTTCTTCTTCTTCTTCTTCTTCAAAAGCTCGTCCTCCTCCTTCTTCAAAAGCACGTCCTCCTTCTTCTTCAAAACTACGTCCTCCTCCTCCTCCTTCTTCAAAAGCACGTCCTCCTCCTCCTCCTCCTCTTCCTCCTCCTCCTTCTTCTTCAAAAGCACGTCCTCCCTTTTCTTCTTCTTCTTCTTCTTCTTCTTCTTCTTCTTCTTCTTCTTCTGCTGCTGCTGCTGCTGCTGCTTCAATAGCACTGACATCAGTGGACATGCGAGTGGCTGAAGCTCTTCGTGATGAGTTGGAGTATCAGGCGAAGAGCTATAGGACCCCTAGGTTGGTGACTAGAGGGCCTCCTCGTCCTTTTGAGATTCGAGACAAGCCTGGAACAGGAGCTATCCTTCTCTATCGATCTTTTGGCGGGAAAGAGGACATCGCCGTTGCCTATTGCTTGCAGCCGGATGATTACAAGGAGCCTCCATCAATTTGGAAGAAGGTAGAAGATGAACTGGATGGGGTCATTGATGAAGACAAACCCTTTCCTCCCTCTCCTGTCGCGTTTACTGTGACCGTCGTTAAGGGTTTGATTGGTCCCATGCTCGAATTGCAATGCTCTATCGTTGATGCTGGTGATGGCGGCGACGCAATGCTTGTGAACGTCGATCATGTCTGCCTCGAGGTTGCCGATGACAGCGAAGTCAGAGGGATTGGCTATGTCGGCCCGGAGTACAGTGTGCTGGACAAGGATATGAAAGATGGCTTCGACGAGTTCTTGAATGTCAGAGGGATTAATGCGAATCTCGCGCGGTTTATCGTCGTAAGCCTTCGGGACAAACAGCAGAGGGAATACACGAGGTGGCTCGAGCAGGTGCGGAGGTTTGTCATCAGTGGACGCTGATCGGCGATCGATGGATGAAGATGGACGCTGATCGTCGATCGATGGATGGCTGTGCGCGCGACACGTGTGCGTGTGCGTGTGCGTGTGCGTGGCGGTCTCTTTGAGAGCAGGGGTTGCAGGATAAGTGCGTTGGCATGACGGCGCGCTGAGTGTGGATCGATCGGGGGATCAAGGAATGGGGCTGGATTCGAGACCACGTGGCGATGGTTGTGTCGTAAAAAAGTGGATGCCGAGCGTCGGTCGATCGATGAAGGAATGAACGTCTTCGCGCGCGACACGTGGCTTGCTTGACCAGGTGCAAAGGTTCGTCGTCGGAATATTACTTCAGTATTGAAAGGTGAGTGTTGATCGATCGATCGATCGATCGATCTATATCGATCGAAGGAAGAATGGAGAATGGGTGGCTTCGAGCCACGTGGCTCGAGCAGGCACGAAGAGGTTCGTCGGCTGAGCGTCGATCGATCGATCGATCGATGACCGTCTTCGTGGTGCGACACGTGGGCTTGCTTGACCGTCAATGTGCGAAGGTTCGTCGCCGGAACTAGTGGGCGCCGAGTGTCGATCGATGGATCGAGGAAGGGCCACGTGGCTTTGAGCCAGCCCACGTGGCTCGAACAGTGCGAAGACGCCGTACCGTATGTTCGGTCGATGAACTACAGTAGCCGCTCATCAGTGGATTCCTGAGCGTTGATCCGGACCGGGAACTGCTTTGTGCCACGTGTCTCGAATCAGGTGCGAAAAAATTCGGACGTCATCAGTGGATGCCTGAGCTTCGATCACGGAATGGCTTCGTACACAGAGACACAGAGAGAGAGAGAGAGAGAGAGAGAGAGAGAGAGAGAGAGAGAGAGACGGGTCTTGACCAGGTGCGAAAATTCGGACGTCGTCACTGGATGCGGAGTGTCGATCGAGGAGTGGCTTCGTGCGACGTGGCTCGACGACTAGGTGCGAAAGTTCGTCGGTCGGGATCGGTGGATCTTGAGCGTCGATCGATGAATGGCTGGAATTGAGCCACGTTGCTCGGTCACCAAATTGAATGCGAGATTCTTTGCGGCATGTGTGTCTACTTTCCAATCTCCATATACTTTCAGTAGTTTTTTTTTTTTTTTTCAGTAATTATGAAAGGACGAGAGTGAAAAAAAAAAAAAAAAATGAAAAAAGAATACCCTTGTGTAGTGGTAGAGTAGAGAAGTCCATCTCCTTGGCCAAGTAATTGATGTCAGCCAGCCGATTGACGAAAAAAAAAAAATAATAATGAAAAAAGAATACCCTTAGAGAAGTCCATCTCCTTGGCCAAGTAATTGATGTTAGCCAGCCGATTGACGAGCTGTCATCGATCATCGATCGAAAAAAAAAAAATTAAAAAAATCGATCGCATTTGCTAATGAATTGATGAGCTATCGATCGTGTTTTTTTTTGTTTTTTTTCTTTCCCCTCCGAATTGTCTCGGGCCATTGCTAGTCACGTTTTCCTCTCCCAATCGCTTTTTTTTTTTTTTTTTTTTTTTNGGTGCTTCCACAGTCCACATCCGAACCGGTCCTGTCGGCGTGCGTCTGTGTCCTACCATGTAGGAGCCATGTAGCCTGTGACATCTGTCTACGCCCTGTCTCTTATACACATCTAGATGTGTATAAGAGACAGGATGGAGACGGAAGAGAGGACGACGAAATTGAAGAGGAGGAAATGTGTAAATTAAAAAAATATATACGTAATACTTCGTATAGCATACATTATACGAAGTTATACGATTTTTTGTTTTTTTTCTTTCCCCTCCGAATTGTCTCGGGCCATTGCTAGTCACGTTTTCCTCTCCCAATCGCTTTTTTTTTTTTTTTTTTTTTTTTTTTTTTTTTTTGGCGACCGCCTTCAGATATGACCATTACGCAATGATATCTTTGTGAAAAAAAAAGAGGATTTTTTTCTTTAGCGTTCTGCGAAATTTTCGCCCGACTTTTGTTGTTGCGATGGAGACGGAAGAGAGGACGACGAAATTGAAGAGGAGGAAATGTGTAAATTAAAAAAATATATATAAAAAAAAAAAGAGGAACATGCGAAAAAAAAAAAAAAAAAAAATCGAGAATGTGCACGAAACAGAAAAAATTGAATGAGATGATGTTTCCGGCGCGTGTAAAAAAAAGAGAGTTGCAATTCCCCTGTATACTTGCAAAGAAAAAAAAAAAAAGAAAAAAAAAAGGGACTGTTCCAGAAAAGGAAAGAAAAGGGGATGTGCGCGCAAATTGAAAAGGTTCAACTTGGTGGAGAGTCGATGAATCGATCGGTCGAATTCGAATCGAATCCGTTTAAAATTCCGTTTAGCTTCGTTAATCTGTCAATGGAAAGCCCGGCCGCAAAACTCGCCACTCGTCAACATTTTGAATGTATCTGAACGTGGAAGCTGTCCAGATACAGTCAAAATTCTCGGTGGCGTCGTAAGGTTGGATTGAATGCTCGGTGGCGTCGTAAATTTTGATTGAAGGCTCGGCGCACATACTCGCCATCGGCCAACATTCGGTGAATGTATCTGTACCTGGAAGCTGTCCAGATACTGTCGAATGTTGGCGTTTAGCGAGTGGTGCGGCTAGACGCTGAGGCGATCGATTGATGGCCGCTTCGTCTATTATGCTTGTTCGCTGTTTTGTTTTTGTTTTGTTTTGTTTTCTCCTTTTTCTTTCTTTCTTTCTTTCTTTCTTTCTTTCTTTCTTTCTTTCTTTCTTTTTTTTTTTTTTTTTTT
>BFEA01000602.1:154816-168824 GCA_003427395.1 Chara braunii | reverse complement strand
CACACACACACACACACACACACACACACACACACACACACTCTTGCGCATCTTTTTTTCACTTTTTTTTTCCGATTGATTGATTGATTGATTGATTGATTGATTGATTGATTGATTGGGGGGTCCCCTCCCCCCCCACACACACTTACACACACACAACCGAAAAAAAAGATTTTTTTTTTTTTTTCTTGTTTTTCTCATAGTTTTTTWTTTTTWTTTTTTTTAACATCAAACAATATGCGATTTGGGAAAAACAAAATATAGGGTTGTACGTTTTATTTCGTCGGGGGAAAATCCTAAAAATCGTGGCCGCGAATTCGGGGCGACAGTCCGCGGCCGTGGCGATTGACCCTACGACCGGGGTTGCGGGTGATACATAGCCACTTTCCTCCCTCTGCCTCCTCCCCCTCCGCCTTTCCTCGTCTCCGCCTATCCCTGATTGGCTGCCTGTCTGTCTGCCTGCCTGTCTGTTTGTCTGTCTGTACGTCCGTCTGTCTATTTGTATGTCTGTCCGACTGTCTGTCTGTCTGGTCTGATCAGTTTAGTATATTTTTCCGTTTTTTCTTTTTAATGTCGACCATTTCTCGATTTATGCGTGCCATCCTTGCACAGGGGCCATGCCAATCTTCTATGTGTCTTTCCAATTTTAATGGATGTCCTGAAAGTCTGCTGACTGTGCACTTCAAGTCTGCTGACTGTGCACTTCATGAGCCAGGCCTAGAACATGAGGAAGACACTGAACATGAACCCGAGCCTGACCCTGTCCCTAGAATAAGCATGACCCTCACCTTGAACTCAAGCCTGACCCTGACTTTGCACCCGAGCCCAACCCTGACCTTGAACCCAACTCGCTTGCCTGGCTGCCTGCCTCCCTCTCTGTCTGTTTTCCTGTCAGTCGGTCAGGCTGCCAGTCTGTCTGCCTGTCTCGTCTGATCAGTTGAATATATGATCCTTGAAGAAAACTGAAATCATTTCACCCAAGTTGCGTGACAAATGGAGTTGTCAGGGTTCGATCCCTAGACGTGTCTCCTTTCCCATGTACAAAATCGTTCACCCTGTGTGTGTGAACCTGCGACCTATCCCTGAAAGTCGTATGTTTTGACTGTTGTATATAGCCTGGTCACGTGGACTTGACCCGTAGACTTAGGTTTTAGTAGCGTGGGGTCAGTCTAGGCTGTAGCTGCTATAGTTCCGAAAGTTCAAGTACTACCTAGCCTAGGACCTTCTAGATGTGTCTGAACTGGCTCTTCGTAGGATCTAGGAGTCGGTCTGTAGCTGAGTCAGCAGAGGGCAGTCGTAGCCTAGTCAGCGAAGGGAAGTCCCAGTCCTATACTAGTCTAGTTAGCATAGGAGGGAGACAACAGCCATAGCTGCCACATAGGATAGTGTAGGGAGTGTGTAAAGCGTGTGTGTGAGGGACATTTAGGGTGATCCTAGCTAGTGTTGGAGTGTGTGCGTGTGCATGTGAACAAGCTGCTGGTGGATACAGTTGATCGGGAGGGAATCTTTGTCAGGGGCTGGGCGCCATAGCCATTCAAGACAAGTTGAATTTGAACTGTGTTCCTGGCCACGTTCTTATCTCTGAGCTTTGTGTGAGCGCACTGCGCCAGGTCGTGTTCGTCATCTGTTTGCATGCATGTTTGGAAGCGAGTTGCGACAACTTGAAGTCTGATTTCAAAACAAAAAAACAAATAAAAAGAGTATGCGGACTGTGCACTTGATGAGCCAGCTGCCTTACCCAGGCCTTGAACCCGAGGAAGACCGTGAACTTGAACCCGAGCCTGGCCCTGTCCTTGGTGCCCGAGCCAGACCATGACCTTGAAGTCAAGCCAGACCCTATCTCTAGCATGAGCATGGCGCTCACCTTGAACTCAAGCATGAACCTGACCAGGCTGGCCTTGCACCCAAGCTTGACCCTGAGAGCTTGCACCCAAGCCTAACACTCGATTTTAACTCAGTATCGGAGCTCGACCCTAATTAGTGCAAGGCAGTGCCGTACCCCCGTTCACCGTTCACGGGGTCTGTGAACGGAGACCGGTCATGGAGTTCACGGAGTTCACAACACAGGAGGTCATGGAGTTCACGGAGAGTGGTTTTTTTTTTTTTTTTTTTNGTGGTTTTTTTTTTTTTTTTTTTTTTTTTTTTTGGCTGGGGGGGTATGTTTTTTTTATTTTTATACGAGGGTGGGGGACATCGAAGGGTAACTCCGTATAATTTTTTCAATTTTTTTTTCACGAATAATTTTTTTTTTAATTAAAAACGAAAAAAAAAAATCAACCAGGCAAAATAAGCATTTTCGTTTGCTATTTTGTAGGTCATTTCAATTTTTTTTTATTTATTTTTTTTAATGTCACCACGCTGTGGGGCTTGAGGCGAACGTACCTGGGGGAGCCCAAAAAAAAAAAACAAAAAAAAACACCACTCTTTAGTGGTTGTCCCGTTCACCGTGAACGGCCGTTCACAAAAAAAAACACCAAATGAACGGGCGGTCACGTTCAAGTGACCGGTGCCGGTCACGTTCACGGGATCGGCACTGGTGCAAGGTCTGCACATACTTGAGTTCAAGGTAAGGGTCATGGTCATGGCCCTCTACGAAGGTCTAGGGCTTAGGGTTGAACCCAAACTTGACCTTGAGAGCTTGCACCCGAGGCTTAGCCTGACACTCGATTTTAACGTGCTATCGGAGCTCAAGCCTAGAGCCTACACCCTAAACCTTAGTAGAGGGCCGACACTCCTGTCTCATTTAAGAGACCGGATACATGCAGTGAGACAAACAAAAAGCTCAAGTCCTGAGCTCGAAACAAAATGGTGTTCGCTGAAAAATATTTTTCTTGGAAACATCTACTGCATGGTCTTTAAGAATTTTAAAATAATTATTAATTTAAGGAAGAAAACCAGACAGATTGTTTCAGCTGTATTGGCTAGTAGAAAATTATTTTTTCAAAAACATTAATTGCATACTTGCAAACTGGACAATTTTTTAAGTCCAATTTTCACGAATACCTTGTTCCTTCTTCAGTCAAAGCTATGATCCCGTCCTTGTTATCTCTCTCCCATTCTCGTTTTTTTGCTTCAGTTCACCTCATGGATGCCGGAAAGATCTGATGATCCTTTCATTCCGCTCGCCCCTGTCAAATTCAATCACACCTCACAAGAACAAGTGTTATTGAATTTGAGGGACCATTAAACCCAGGTGATTTTACCATGCCCCCTTCGATGTCTCATAATATCTGATGGTTCGTGCATGCGAGGTTTGTTACATGCATGCATCGATTGTGCTGTTGCTAAGGTAACCGAGCTAAGATTATGTTGAGATTATGTGAATGCATGCTCACCACTCACTCCATGAATGATGATTATCTTCTCGATTGGATCGAACTTTGGATCGGTTTGCATGATGGATGAAAGGCAATGAGCACGTAGCATTGCAACTATTTACTTTTTTGATTGAATAACGGGTTGAGTGGACTTACGTGGTCAGTTTTGTTTGTGCCATGTGGACTGCCAGTGATTGTCCCGATCAGACTGGGTATCAACTTCCCGTATCCTCATCTCGACCGTTCCCGTATAGCGAGGAAAGGACACTTGTATGTAAGTGGGACGTAGGAGATGTCGTTGCCAAGTTTGGCGGGCGCTATTATTTTCCTTTTGAAACAAGGTGCTCGAGATTCGTAGGTGCTGGTTTTGTCATTATCGATATGCATTTTCCCCCGTACTCTTTATTATTGCCTTTTAACGAACTGATTGTCATCCCATGGACGGCAGTGGTGCCTCATTGGCCCAACACTCTCTGTAGTGATTGTTCGCCACACCGAGCGTTATCGAGAAAAGGGGTTCCTGTACCGGACACCTGGCGAAGACGAATACAAGGAAAGAGCGACCCGGTTGAGGCCATCCGCATTGAATTTCAAACTCTAGAACGAGTGGCGTGGGGATTTGACTCTAAAACGAGATCCCAAGTGCGTACCGCGAACTTTCCGTTCGAAAAGACGACAAGTAGCCCGCATGGAGGTTCAAAGATACTTTTTCGATTAGGCGAACGTTTGAAAGTAGCGAGCACCATTTCTTTCCCGCGCCGCTATGGCCCTTTCTTACTAAAACTGGAATCACACGGGGCTTTTCAGTTCCGTCTGTGGCCCCACAATCAATATTCCCAAAAATCCTTGGCACACCCCGTTTTGCTGTTCTTCCAGGGCCTATTCCGCATAGTTTATCACTCCGACCGGAAGACAGACCAGGGCGTGAGGTTGAACGTCACATACTAGCCTCGCTCTATTAACTCACTGCATGCACAAGAGGAAAAAAATACTTCCATGTTCTAGGAAAAGATTCATTTTCATTTCGTACATTTGGTGAGTAGTGGAGCGAGGCCCGATGACGGCCAGACTCTGTTCCGAATGAGTTAGCTCGGACACATATGCCTTTGATAAGAAGTTAGGAGCACGAAGACTCTCTCTCCCGGATGTACTTGTGCTTGATCACGGTTACATTCCGTCAGTTGATGCTCAGGAAAACCGGAGGAGGAGAACCTGTGCTTGATCATGGTTACATTCCGCCAATTGATGCTCAGGAAAAACGGAGGAGGTGAACCGTACACAGCATCCAGAGGTGGTGAAGGAGGAGCTGAGAGGGTAAGTGATTACTAGTTCAATGAGTGAATGTGTCGTCCATTACAGCCTGATTCAGGGGCATACTCACAATGAGGTGGGGCTTTCCTTGATGAAAAGGAAAGAAAAAAAAAGGATTTTCCCATATGTACCGGAAAATAGGGGCTGGGTGCATTCAGAAACACCTTCATTCATAGTAAATTGAACTGGGGCTGACCACCCCACATAAAGGCTGGGGCTTGGGTGCATCGTCCAATTTCGTTTAGTTGAGAGCCAGGAATGGAAGGGCGGTCGTGTAAATCCCCCTGGACTGGGGGTGGGTGATGTGTGTGTGGTGGGGGGGAGAGAGCAGGGGGGAAGGGTTATACGGGTGGAAAGGGGGGAGGGGGGGGAGGGGGGGAGGGGGGGGTCAGGGAGGCAAGGTAGAGTCGAGGGCGTCGGGGTGGGGTATTATGCTAATGGGAAGAAGTTAAGGTGGGGGTGGGAGGAGGGGTTATTGGGTGACCGGTAGCTAGGTGATATGGGAGGAGAGCAGGTAGGTAGGATGGGGAAGGGGTGAAATAGGACTTTCACCAAGGGGCCTAGGTCAGTTGGTGCATCCATGAACTGTTGAAATACAGAATCTGTTCGAAATTTAAATCCAAATGGAATTCAGATGAATGACATAAACGTGGGGCTGGTCAGTTCGAACTTCGATGATGATATTTCAAGGCTATGATATTTTCTCAAGGATGATATCTCAAGGCCATCGCCCTTTTTAGGGTTTAGGGTTTGCATTGATTCAACTCAAAAACAAGGAGGCCGGGAATTCCTCCACAAAGCAACCGGGAAGTATCTGGGGCCACTACCCAGCTTAGGCTCACTGCTGAAAACTGGGTCCAGTGTCTCCTGTCAATGCAAATTCAAAATAGGACTTTCCTGGATGAGAAAACAGAGGGGAAAAAAAAAAACATTTTATTATACAAGCCAGGAAATGGGCCTGGCGTCCTTTTACAATTGTATCGTAGCCCCGCCAGAGATTGAGGCATCACCGGCTGAGAAAGAGGACATTTTCTGATTTACGTGACTGGGGCTCCGGTCCATCACGTACCTGATCGCAAATACGTCCACAGAGAGTCAAGGAAGTCCTAGTGTGAGCACGCCATCAGTCCAGGAACTGGTCCACGTAGCAGCGAGTATGGCCTCCACCCAATTCACACAGAGGGCGAACTCACTTATATGTACCTGACGACAAGGGCCGGACAAGGATGTATGGGACCCCAATTACGTCCATAAATAGGTAACAAAAGGTCCTATTGTGAGTCTACCCACAGATAGACTATGGACCTCTCACCATTACAGACCACCCTAAGGGGTGGACCCCACTGGCCTGCGGCTGGAAAAGCAATATGGCCACAAAAAACAGCCGACTGAGACTGGAAAGCATTTGCCAGATCTCCTCGGGACCCCACAGCCCCCACGAAAACGGACACTGGAAACGGCACCACCTCCCCCGAAAGGAAAACCCGAAGGCGTCCCTCCCGAATAGGTAAGTTCGGTAAGGACTGTCCATCACAAGACGGCCCCTGAACCATCGATTGGACCGCACTCTCATCTCCTCTAATGCCATTGGAGAACATGCCCCCCCCCCTAGTCGGCTGGCCGCCCTCTTTGGAAAAGGAATGCCGGAACTTGGCCGCAATTTCCCAGACCGCCAACGTGTAGAAACACCCCGTCAGCATTTTGGCAACCTTTTTCCATAACCAGTCGGGTCCGAAAATGCTATCCACAATGACTTTCCATACTTGTTTTCCACACCGGTGGGGTGTCAAAAACTTTCCGGTGCCAGTTTTTTCCCACGACGCCGGCCAGTGGGGTCCACCCCTGAGAGCATACTCACGCTAGGACCTTTTTACCTATATATTGACGGAAATCTGGCCAGATACATCCAGGTCCGGCTGTAATTACAGTCACATACATTCAGAAGAGTGGTCGTGTGAGTACGCCCTAAATGTATCTGGACTGTTTCTGATCCCGATACATTCTGAATGTTGGATAAGACCGAATGTATCTGGTCGGCAATGCAGGCCACATACATGTAGAATGTTGTCGGGAGGCCCTATCCCAGCCTTATCAGGGCTGCATCAAGACCACTCTACCTCCCTGCCTCTGTGGCTCAGATGACCCTATTCCCTCCTTTCCCGAACTATAACCGTAAATATCTCTAAAGATAACCATAAATACCTTCGTAACTAAACTGGAAATGACAAAAAACAGAGAGTCAGCGTAGCGCTCCGGATTTGGCCATTCTGCGACTGGACTAAAATTCCCAACGCCTGTACCTAAGCTGGGTAATGGTCCCATAACTGGGTTGAGATGTGGAGGAATGCCGGGTGTCCTCCTTTTTGTCTGGTAATTAATAAGCTAAATTCCTGATTTAAAAGTTAAACAGAGAAACATAAAGAAAATGTTTCCCCCCCCCCCAAAAAAGGGAAAAAAAAAAAAAAAGAAAAAAGAAAAGAAAACGTTGTTCCTGTGCGATAGAGAAAACAAAAACGTTGAAGCTGGGTGACAAGGGAAAAGACGCTGTGTCTATACTCGCTGGGCATACTCACACTAGGGCCTTCTTACTTAACTATGAATGTAATTGCGGTCAAATGTATCCGGGTGCGGCCGTAAATTCGATCAGATACATTTAACATATAACTAGTGTGAGTACCCCCTCGTTCTATGGGCAGAGATCCTCCCTACCCGTATTAAATAGGGACGACTACTGTACGCAAGAAAAGAAACGTTGTTCTTGTGCGACAAGAAAACGTTATTCCTGTGCGACATCAATGCAAAAGTCGTACTTGAGCGACAGGAAAACGTTATTCCTGTGCGACAAGAGAATGTGATTGAAAAAAAAAAAAAAAAAAAGCCCTTCCCGTGCGGCCAGACAAACCCGTTTCGTCCTGTGCGGCAAGAAAAAGGCGTTCTATATCTGTGCGGCACCAAAAAGGCGTTCTATATCTGTGCGGCAAGCAAAAAACACATACTAATTTCTGTGCGACAATAACGGAGGAGGCATTACTCCGCCGGCTCGACGACATAAATTCTTTCCCCGAGCAGAGAGAGATCTTGCTTCCCCGCGATTACTGTGCGGCAGCAACCAAAARAAAAAAAAAAAAAAAAAAAAAAAAAAGACACGTTCAGTCGTGTGCGACAAGCGACCCCCTTCCCGCCCCCCCCACCCCGAAAAAAACGCACGATATATTCGTGTGCGACATCGACGGAAACGTTGTTCCTGTGCGACGTCAGCGCAAGCCGAAGTACTCTCTGTGCGCCGTGATCTGGTTCCCTCGAACGTCCACCACGACGACAATCCGATTGCCGTACTTGAGCCCATTTGCAAAATTTCCAGACGTCCTGATCTCAAACATTGCGGTCCCCTTCACTACCTTCTCCGTTTCGTGCCCCTCGCCATCGCCGCCGCCATCGCCCTTGTCATCATCGCCGCCGGCATTTGACGACGGTGTCGACCTTGAAGCGCTTTTACTCGTCGTCTTCGTCGTATTAGCTTTGGAATTATCTGTGACCGTTGAAAGCAGCGCCAGAGAAAAGCTTCTGTTCGCGATCTCCATCTTCAGATCCGAGAACGTTCTGTCGGCAAGGTCGAAGAACGTCTTCATGGCTTCTTTCCCCTTGTTGGGCTTTCCCAGGAAGCCCTCCACGGGCACCCATAACTCCACGTCATCGGTCATCATGTCCAGGTACTCCTTCCAGTCCTTCTTCTCCAATCCTTTCTTGAAAGCCATCATGGCCTTCGATGCCACGTCACGCGGCGCCCATTCTTCCCTCATAGGTATTATGAGCGGAGTCTGCCCCACGGGCGGAACCTTGGGCCATCCATCGCCGGGGGCAGGGGATCCCGGCGTTGGCCACCCCGCCGTTCCAGTGGATGACGATGAGTCAGCAGCAGCACACGAGGTAATTAGTGTTGACCTTGACCTCTTGATTGGAATTGGAGTACTCAAGGAGAGACTTGATTGAACAGGCGCCTCGTCGTCGCCTCCCCCGTGCTGCTTCTTCTCAAGATAGCCGCTGCGCCGAGCGCGCGCTCGGCGGCCAGCAGGGAAGTGCCGAGGCGAAGTAAGCCGACAGCTGTTTCGGCTTTGGCGCTCAAACCCGAGGGAAGAAAGATGATTGGCTCTGGACTCGAACTCACGCTCTGGCGATCGCTGAGCGAAGGACTCCGACGAAGCACTGCGCCTCCCTTCGACTGAAAGCGCGTGCGCCAATGTGTGCAATCTTGGGTGTTGTGCGTGTTGGCCTGTCGTTAGGAGAGAGAAGTGTGTGGAGGTGGTGGACTGATCCAGTAGAATGGATCTCATGCATACCGAAGCCTGGGCCATGGTGAATCGCAGATACTCCCTCCTGGTATCTCCCTCCTCTCTGGCTTCCTCTCCTCCCCTCTGTTCTCCTCTCCGCTCCTCTCCTCTCCCTCTTGTAAATTGTTCTTTTTTTCAGTTTCAACCCCTTAGCGGATCTTGTTTCCCCCCTCCAGTCCTCCCTTTGCTCTCCTCTCCTGTCGTTAACTTCTTTGGCCCCTCCAGCTCTCTCTCTCTCTCTCTCTCTCTCTCTCTCTCTCTCTCTCTCTCTCTCTCACACACACACACACACAGAGCACAAAGCACAACGTGCTGACTGACCGACGTTGGTCGCTATGTAGCCAGGCAGAGGTTCTTCGCTGCTATCGGCGAAGAGCGAACGGCCCGCCCTACTCTCTCTCTGGACAGTCTGCTGGACGAAACTGCCCCGTCTCCTCCGCTCTTCGCTTCCCCTCGTCTCTTCAGCTATCCTGTCCGCTCCTTCCTGCTCCCTCTCTCTCCCATCTTCTCTCCTCGCTCCCCCGCCCTCTTGACGATGCCTCTCTTTATTTGTCCGGAGCGTCTTTGAGGTCCCTTTGGCTACCCAAATGTCCTCCCCCTCCCGTCTCTCTCTCTCTCTCTCTCTCTCTCTCTCTCTCTCTCTCTCTCTCTCTCTCTCTCTCTCTCTCTCTCTATCTCTCTCTCTCTCTCTCTCTCTTCCCCCCCGTGAGTAGGATTTTCAGAGATCTCCCTGCTCGCTTATATAAAGGTCCGTCGTCAAAGAAAAGGACTTCATGCAGCTGTAGCAGGCAAATGTGTCTTCCAGCGCTCGAGTGGCGAATGGCAGAAGGGGCAGGAATTCAATGTACACTCGAGAAAGAAAGACGGGGGAAAAAAAAAAAAAAGGAGTGAAAGAAGAATTGGTACGCCCGCTTTTCTTCTTTTTCCCCCCCCCCCAGACATCGGCGTTGGACCTGATATAGGGGCTAATAAGAGCTGGCGGGCCCCTCTTTCTTCCCCCAGAGATGGATGGGGGAAGTTGACTGTGACCGCAGTAAATCAAGGGAGATGGTGGTGTTTTTTTTTTTTTTTTTACAAAGAAAAATCAGCTCATTTGATTATCACAAAGGGGAGACCGGGAAAACCTACACAAACAACCCGGAGTAAAAATCTGGGACCATTACAAAGCTTAGGGCCAGATCCCACTGGCAAGGACGATTGGAATAAGGGTCTGAAACTGGACGTGTTCAACGGAGAGATGCAGAAAAGCAGATCAATCACAGTTTTCTGCACCTCGCCACCAAGACGTCCAGATTCAGACACTCATTCCAATCCTCTTTCCGAGTGGGATCTGGCCCTTAGGTGCAGGCGATGGGGTGTGTCCAGGCAAACAGAGATGGCCAATACTGGGCCGCTGTCCTGACATTCCGCATCCCTGGGAAAGAAAAAAACCAACAATGCCTACAAAGCCTCACAATTCAAAAAAGGAGATGGTTTTCTTCTTCCATGTTCTCAATCTTTCATTTTTTTTTTTTTTTTTTTTTTTTTATCTTTCATATTCTGCTAAGGATGCCATCCTCATCTTCTGCCACTGAAAAAACAACAACAACAACAACAACAACAACAACAACGCCCCTTCCATTCTGGGATGAAGCAGTCCGCGCTCACCACTGCTGTCAGGAACAAAACACTGGGCCTAGCTGCACTACTCTCGACATGCACAAAGGACAAAAATCATGGCGGTATATCTTTCCATATTCAAGGGGAAGATTCACTCTCGTTTTGCACATGTCGACTACTCTGGACATGCACAAAAGACAAAAATCATGGCCGTGTATCTTTCCATGTTCAATGGGAAAATTCATTCTCGTTTTCCAGAGTAGTGGAGCGAGGCCCATTTACGACGTACACGCTTCTGGGAGTCCCCATTACGGCTGAAAGAACCATGGGCCTCGCTGCACTACTCTCGACATGCACAAAAGATAAAAATCATTACCTACGATGTATCCTCCCATATTCTAGCGGAAGATTCACTCTGATTTTGCACATTTCGAGAGTAGTGCAGCGAGGCCCATAGCCACTGCTTCCCAAACCTCTGGGCAGACAGATTCCCTACGTAACATGAATTGTTTTGGAAACGGAAGGAACCTCTGGGCATCGCCACACCACTCTCGAAATGTGCAAAATGAGAAAGAACTTCCTGCTAGAACATGGCCAGGTGCACCCGCCACATTTTTGTCTTTTTCACATTTCGAGAGTGGTGTGGCGAGGCGTTAACTGGTGGCCAAAAGGAGGAGGAGATATACAGGAGGCGGCCTAGGAAGATTCTTTTATTTTTTTATTTTTTTTCAAGGAGAGGCCGAGGAAGATTCTAGGAGAGGCACTAGAAAGATTCTAAGAGAGACTGTCATCTCATCATTCTCATCCTCATCCTCTCCTGACACAGCAGTAAATGGAGGAAGATGTTTCACGAGTTGGCTAGACTACCATCTTCCCCCGAAGACAACGCACCCGGATTCTGAATGTGTACATAGAGGCTATACGATCATGATTAGGGTGCGGTGTGTATTTGGGGGACGACGGCGATGCTCTCAATCATGAACGAAGTCGTTTTTTCAGTCAGATACAGTCAGAATCAATATAGATCCTTGCTCGACCACTCACCAAATCTGCAAAATGGGAATGAATCTTCCCCTTAAAGATGTGAACGATACACGCCCATAAGGGTTTTTCCCTTGTGTGCATTTGGTTATTGGAGCCCCCTGTAAGATAGGTAGGAGTGTATGCTCTTATCATCACTCCTAGCTGTTGACGCAAGTGGATTGTTAAATAAATAAACAAATAAATATAAATAAATAAATAAATAGATGAATAAGAAAATAAATAGATGAATAAATAAATAAATAAATAAATAAATAATGGTTAGTGGTGGAGAGGACTCCCATATTTTCACGTGAGAAGACAGGGACTTCCCCTAAGGCTTGGCCCCCACTGCTTTCTGCCAAGATTTTCGAGACTCCATTGTTCGTTTCTACTCTGCCTGCCTCCGTTTTTTTTCAGCATACCAAGGGATCCCTATGCCTCCTTTCGGCTGGGGATGGTTGAATCTAGAGGGTAGTTTTTTTTGGCTGCCTTTTCATTCAGCCAAAACTCGCCTCTAGATTCAGCCATCTGGTGCGGAAAGGAGGCACAGGGATTGGAAAGTGTGCTGAAAAAGAGGAGGCTGGCTTGCGTGAAACGGCAAGTTTTCGTAATCTGGTGACCTATAGCCTCCGGAGGCGCTGGAGGTCGCGTCCCTTTCCTCTCGTGGTCGGCCGCTATTCTGGGGTGGTGGATGTTTTCCAGCCACCAAGCACCGCGAAGCAGTGGGGTACTACCCTTAGGGTTTCCACAGTCCTACCCTCAGGGTTTTCACACTTTGTGTCCACATTTCTCCACACCAACCTAAGGGCTCTTTCAACACTCCTCGGGGATGCAAGTTCCCAGTCTCTTTACTTTCAAGTTCAGTAAAGTTTACAATCTCTCCCAAATAAATAACAAAAATAAAATAAAATAAAATATACAATTCTAAGTCCCTAGCATTGCACAGAGCAACTGTCCTACGACTGTTTTCAGTTGGCCTTTCTACTCCCTGGTCACCATCAGCAGGTACTGACAGTTACCGGTCCGTTTCGTTAGGTGAACCATTCGCTTCAGGCCCAGATGACTTTCCTTGTCTACACACCTCCGCTCGACTTCTTCGCTTCCATGGATTCTCGAGATCTACGATACACCTTTTTTGCCAGTCTTCGTTCAGCAAGGGTTCAAGTCATTCGGTTGGAGATCGGATCGGGACCAAGGACTGCGGAACTTACCCAGGGTGCATCTGGATGTCACTGGCCCTGATGGCGCTGCTCCCACTACCTGCGACGTTACAAGTTACCGGCAGTGCGGCAGTCGAGGCAGGTTGCTGGACTTGCTGGATCTGCTGGACTACCCTTGAACCTCCCTCGGTTGTGCGTCCGCCAGCAGCACTCAGTGCGTACGCAAATCTGCAGGCACACAGTCAATATTTTCAGCAAGTCTGAGGAGAGTCATTTTCTCCTTCGTATGCAAATCTGCAGGCACGCATCAATATTTTCGGCCAGTCTGAGGAGAGTCATTTTCTCCTTCGCCAATTTTGGTCAAGGGCTGTCATCCTCAGCCAGCCTTCGGGTCCTTGGTCCTTCTCAGCAAGTCGTCCTACTGTCAGTTCGTGTCATCACATCGTCGGTGTTAGTCTTCGGTCAGAGGTCAGTCCTGTAAGTTCCTCAGCAATGAACGCGTTAGTCTCACGTCCTAGCGACAGACCGGCAAGCACCCCTCTCTTCGTTGTTCCCTACTCCTCCACTCGCTCCTTGTCCATCTCAGAATGCTCCTGTTTAGACTCTCACCCTCATTTCCAACCTGCCCAAGACAACCCACCCATCTACGATCTCTTCCTGAACTCCTTCCCCACCAATCTCGCAGCTAAAAATGACTCAGTCATTTTGGATGAAAGACTGATAACCGAATTCACTTCATTCATAACCCCACTTGTCAACTATACTGCACCTCCCCCCATCCACGCCGATGACTGCCTTCATCGCATCTTCGTCCTAGATCCTTCTACCGCCTCAGTCCTCCCTCTTCACCTCTTTTCTTTTCCCCTGTTGATACCAAATTCCTTCATGACACTGCAAACCATTCTCGTTCAGGAAAGGTTTGACTCTTCCCTTGCAGTCAATGATCTCCTGGAATTTGTTGAGGATGCCGCCTTTTTTACCTTCTAGAACGACGAGCGATCCTTTTTCTTTCTGAATAGAAAGAAAGCAGTCAAACTCCTCTCCTACACCTTTTATTCTAACAAGTGGACCTGCCGAAGCGAGGAGAGGGACGAAGAGGGAGGCGGGGCCGATGTTGTTACACTGCCGTTTTTTTTTTTAGTATTATTTTTTTTTTGTCGTCATATTCGCTATACACACAAATCTCTCTCTCTCTCTCTCTCTCTCTCTCTCTCTCTCTCTCTCTCTCTCTCTCTCTCTCTCTCTCTCTCTCTCTCTCTCTCTCTCTCTC
>BFEA01000602.1:104426-123488 GCA_003427395.1 Chara braunii | reverse complement strand
GAACCAGACCTGCGAGATCAGATCGAAAGTTAATTAGTAGGAGAAAAAAGATTAAGATTACTGAAACACATTAGGAAAGTCAGAGAAGGACAGTCAGATTGCCAACAACTAGGATAATACCACCTACATTAACGAGGATTTTTGACTGAAGATGGCCATTTTGAAAAGTGAGGCGAGACGTACAGGGCCATGGGCCATCACTCAAGTAACAGGCAACCTCCAAGGGGAAAGGATAGGATGGAGGATGTTGATGACGGACACAAGGTAAGCGGGGGGGCTTCAAACTCCCAACCAAACCCCCGAGAGCCCACCTCCCCTTTCTTCAGAGAACTGCTAAAAGAGACGACGGATGTTCAAAAGGAAGGACCCTCGACTCCCGCTTCCACCTGGGTCGGAAAGTTCAAACGAATATATAGCGGTCAAACCCTACCAATCAAAAGAGACAAGGAAGGGGAGGGCGACCTGGAAATTCCCCTTGATAACTTGACAACGGCATCAGCGTTCTTTATTTCAAAATTCCTGGTCCCCCTGAGGACAAATTAATCAACCAAGGGGGCAAGAAGCATGGGGCAAAGCCCTGTCGGAGGTCATACTGAAGGAATGGGATGCGGTGTACACACGACATGCCAGTGTCTGGGTTTTCTATGAAGATGCAATATACAAATCAGCAAATGACAAGGTTGGATGGATCAGAAAGAGATTTGTTACCCTGAAAGGGTCGGAGGAGGAAGCACGGGATTTCTTCTTTATCCAACCAAACTCATCGACAGTCTTTACCGTGCTATGTATGTTCGACTCAGACAAGAGAATTATGGATGCATGGCGTAGCTTCCCTGCGGACGCTCAGAGGTATGGATCTTCCCCTGGTCCCTACCCAAACAACCCAAACCGAGTGGCTAATATATGAGTTCTACTGTGTAGAATTTCGCCACGTACCCATTGAAATACAAGGGGCCTTCGTGCAAGAACTCGCCCAAAAGTATGAGATAGTCGATTTTATCAACCCTCTTTCCCCATATGTCGCCTCAAGGAAATTCCTTATGATAGCGCTGGATCTGCCAAAGGATCACATTTTTGCAATAGACGACATGGTCGTCTTCCGGGTGGGGGGAAGAGACTGCTGAATCCACACTGCTCACAAAACCAGGCTGTGGTGCCAGGCTTATGACCATCTCCCGTCTGAGCCCGAGTGCCCACACCACCCAGCCAAACGGATCAGGATCACGGGACGGCTGCTGAGAGACCCATTCCAAGCCACACGATGGAGAACCTTTGATCCAAGGCATGAAGGCTGGGTCTATGTGGACGAACCTCCAGAGGGCGGAGGGGTTAAGGGGTGGGAGTGTGAAAAGAAAGAGGCGGTGAACTGGGTCACTAAACCGCCGGAGGAATCGACTCCCCCCCAGCCTGCAGAGGTCTGCATGGACGGGAGAATCACCCCTCCCCCCCCCCAAGGATCCGGGGGGGGGAGGGGGGGGGACGCTAGAGCCTCGGCCTCAAGATTTCATCACCTCACGGGACATAGAGGAAGTCGTGGCACTCCACCCCCCCAAGAAAGATAACACGCCTCAAGAAAGCAACAAAAATGAAAAACACTCAAAAAAAATAAAATAATGACCGTGAGAGATCGGCCAACCATTTTGCAGCCTTAACGAACAGGGGGACGGAGACCGACTTGCAGCATAAGGATCCAAGTCAAGAGAAGGATACCCAGCAGGAGAAAGGAAAAAATCAAGAGGACAAGACGGACAGGCAAGGGGACAATGGCCTATCAGAGGAGGGAGGGAGGGACAGAGCGGAAACACAGCCTCAGAATGCAGAACATCATCATCAAACACGAGAGGAGAAAGCGGCCTCGGAAGGGTTAACCAAGATAGATCCCTTCTCTTGGGTTTTCGACCCCCAACCTATGGACAGGGACCCACCAGCAGTCCCTCCTGAGGTGGAGATGACAGACAGTGCCCCAGAGGCCTGGGGTCGGAAATGTGAACATGATACGGAAACAAAATTAACAAGTCTAGCAGACTAGTTGATCAGCCGCCTCAAAATGTTCCCCCCTTGCCAAACAGACCTATTTTGGGACGAGGCCTACGTGCACCTCTTTCCATTATTGGATGGGAGCCCGACCTTAAAGCAGGCACTGGAACAAGGCTTACCCATAGAGATCAGCTGGTGGCAGGCTTTGGCTAAGATCTGGAGCATTGTACAGGAAAAGTTCCTCCCCCCGGCCACGAGTAGTGCAGAACACTCGCAGGCTTGGCACCCCCCAACGCCACAGAAACTGCCGAGATGGTAACCCGGGCAGACACCCCCCCGCCCCCCCCCTTTCCGGATTGTGAAGAACAAGGAAAAAAAGCGGGTGCGGGTATGATGGAAGTGGAACAGTTTGAGCCTTCCCGGAGAGTCAAACCGCGCCACCTGATAGAGAAAGGATTGTATAGTGGGAGCCTTCCCAGGGGTGACAAGGTGTTAGTACTCCCGATCAGAAGAAGGGGGGAAAGTGGGAGCTTGTTTTTTCACCGGTCGAATCTGACGGCCCATACAACCCTTCGTACGAAGGGGTTTCATTGCACGGGTGGCACTTACAAAGAGAAGGGGCATTAAAATTCCAGAACGTAAAGCAGTTTATTGCAGAACACTACGAGCCTGGGGTCACAACTACCATCAGTGTGTCCTCAGAAAACCTTAAGATGGCTCACGAGGACTTGTATATGAGGTTTGAAGACAAGAAGGATTCAGGTTTACAATGGTGTTTACATACTGCCCTCTTGGATACCCAACCGCTGAAGGTGAAGCCTAACCATATTTGGTCGATCGACGATATTCTTACATATATGTGCACAGTCCTACGGAAGAACATCCTTGGAGGGGGGGTGGATTGGGACATCCAGGAATGGCAAAGGCTGGGATAGCCCCGGTGAGGCGGGGTGACGGTAGGGGTTTTGTGAGACTAATATGGATTGGATCGAAGTCGTGTACCAGAAAAACAAAACATGGAGGAGAACGCTCCAGCAAGCGGACCTTGATGTTAGGTCTGTTAACGTAAATGACCTAGCATCCCGTTGCCCGGAAAAGACCCAGGCGCTTTGGGACCTCGTGCGCGGAGTGGGGGGAAAGAAGTGGCCGGACGTAGTGTGCATACAAGAGACCCATTTGATGGACCAGCCGGAGCATCATATGGCACGAAAACAAGTTTGGTCTTTTCAGAGCTACCAGGCCTTTGCCCCCAGTCCGGGGCGGGTCGGGGTGGCAATTTGGGTCCCCCAGAGTCGCGGTTCGAAGTCCTCCACTGGGAACATGATGAGGAGGACGGTTGTTGGGTGTTAGTACTAGGTATGCTGGAGCTGGAGGTGATCTGTATAGTCTCCCTCTATGCCCCTAACACCTCCCGGGAAAGAAGAGAGTTATTAGATAAAATCAAAAGTAGCCCCACCCCTGGCGGGTCCGGTAGTGCTAGCAGGAGATTACAACAAGTCGCCTGATCGAGGGTTAGACAGATGGAGAGTTCACCCCTCTATTGCTCATAATGCAGAAGAGGATGAAAGTATGTTAGGGGAATTATGCTCTTCCCTTCAGCTAATCGATATGTACAGGCGTAGTCATCCCACGGAGAGAACTTTCACCTGCATTAAGCAACAGAAAAATTCCCATGAGAAATGGAAGTTGAAAAAACATTCCATAAAAAAAAAAACCTTCATATTTATAAATTATCATTCCAATGTTTGTCCAATTCTAAAATTTTCAATTTAATTTGATAAGTTCCCGTCTAAATATGATTTTTCCCTTCCAACTACATCTATTTGTTGAAGATGGAATGAAAGTCTAGACGAGTTTATGAAATGTTTTAATTAGACTTTCATTCTACTACAACAAATATCGTCTAATTTAGATTGGATTAAGCTATTTATGACTGGAAATCCTTACTTAGAATGAAAGTCCAATTAAAATATTTCATGAACTCATCCAGACTTTCATTCCATCATTTGTATGCAGTTCAAATAAGAAGGGATACCCCATTCTTTGAAGAAAAGTTTTCAAGTAAGACGAAAAATTTTAAAATTGGAATGACATTTTTTAAGATGGAATGAAAATTTGAAATTTAGAATGTAATTTTACTCTATAATGATTATTAAATTCTGGGAAAATTTTTTGTTGAGCACAATGATCCGAATAGGCTCTCCAAATCCCGAATTGATTTGATCTTGACTTCAGAGGACCTTGTGGGCGGGTTAACAACAACTGCTATATTACCAACGAGCCCATACCCTGGCCTGGATCATAGGATGTGCATGGCTGTTTGGACCTTTCGTAAACGACTGGACCAAGGGTCTAGTTATTATAAGTTCTACACTTCTCTGCTTAAAATGAAGTCTTTTCAAGAATGCCTAAGACAAATTTGGGAATATTGAAAAAAAAATCGACGGTTACATGACTCCTAGATTGCATGGTTCAACAACGGGCTATTTTTTTTAGCCAGGAAAAGTAACGAATTTTCTAACTACCTGCCGCTCAGCGGCATCAGCAGGAAATTCAGATAATGCGAGACCTATTGGAACGAGAGGAACAAGAAAATTTGCACGACCAGGAACAACTGATTCTTGAGGTACATGCCTAAGTACAAGAGCTGAAAGCAAAATTTTTGGATCTTGCAAGATATCGTTGGCAAGGAGCTAAGTTAAGGGCAAGACTAATAAATTTCTCAACGGAAGGCACCATGGACGCGCCCTTTTTCGGTTTGGCCCACGTGCGGGTCAAACGAACCACGATTGAGGCCCTCTCTGATCCGAAGGCAAGAGAGTCGGACCCGACCATAACCACGGCCAGATGCACTAAAATCGCTTGTGACTTTTAGAAAGACCTCTTCTCCTCACACACACACAATCATGATTAAACAACCCACAATAGACAAATTGAGGATTTTTTAAGCCCCACAGAAAAGGCGTTGTCGCCAGAGCAGCAAGAGTCCCTTGAAGGTCCGCTCTCTAAACAGGAGATATGGACGACCCTCATAGAAATGCAGGAGGACAAAGCACCAGCAATAGATGGTTTCCCCAAATAATTTTCGAAGACCTGGGATTATCTAAGTCCGGACATTATGAAATTTTATGGGGAAGTATGGCGGACGGGAGAAATGGACGAGAGGGTGGGGCAAGGGGTGTTGATGCTCCTTTATAAGAAAAGGGATAAGATGGACATTCGCAACTACCGGCCCATTACACTCCGCACGATCGTCTAGAAGATGTTGTCTAAAGCCTTAGCCAATCGAATGATCCCAATAATGGAGGACATTATCCATCCATCTCAAACAAGGTTCGTGCAAAATAGAAACATACAAAAGAACATCCTCCTAGTGCACGAGGTCCTACAACTAACCCGACACACTCGCCAAAATGCGGCCTTGGTCTTCATCGATTTAAAAAAAGCCTATGATCACGTTGACTGATTTTTTCTGGATAAAAGTTTAGAAAATATAAAATGTGGGCCAGTATTTAGGCGGTGGGTTCAGATCCTCCATCAGAATGCGACCACTTGTATCAAAGTTAATGGGATCTTGGCACCACCTCTAAGGCAGGAACGGTCAGTTCGCCAAGGCGACCCGATCGCCCCGTTTTTATTTTTGATTATTATGGAGGCACTGGCTGCCAACCTTCGGGTTCATAAGAGCATTACTAGGATCCGAATCTCACAAATAGCAGAGGAGGTCATTCCCGTCTGCTCCTTTTTCGTAGACGATCTCACAATCATGGTAGAGGCCACACATAACAATTTGGAGGAAATTCAGAAAATGATGGAAATGTTTACAAAGGTCTCTGGCATGACAGTGAATTGGGGCAATAAGACACAAGGGTGGTGGATCCACTATGAGGGGGGGCACCCCCCAAACTCGTCGCAGATTGCGTGGATGTTATTAGAAAACCCACAGTGGATTCAGGGGGTGTCCATGACGGTAGCTGGGTGCCCACCAACTAATGACGAATGGGTAAGTACCCCCGCCCTACAAAAACTCCTTAATTGGAACAACAAGCACACCTCCCTTTATAGTCGAGCGTTGGTCATCAATGACATCGCTTTTGCAGCCCTATGGTACAAGTCGGTGCTCTAACCACTGAGTAAGGGAGCATTGTCGAGGCTTACAAGAAAGGCAGCGACCTTGCATTGAAAGGGGAATAGTGAAAATGGCAAGGTTATCAACAGGGTAGCGTGGGATTCAGTTATTCAGCCCAAAGCCCGTGGGGGTTTAAGGATCATAGACCCTACTACACAAATTCAGACATTGTGATTATAATGGGTGAAAAAATTGATTTTCTCACCACACAGCCCGTGGTGTGTAATGGCTTTAGAGCATCTGGCCCGCATGGCCCCAGCCGCCCCTCGAGGGGTTTATCCTTTGACGTGGCTGGAGGACCGTTCTTGGACAATCTCGCACAAAATTCCACGAAGGGGGGTTGAGCAGGTTGAACAGGTTGAATAGGAAGGAGGGGACCAGCCAAGGGATAATTTTTTGCCATCTCTGCTGGTCGTGTGGCGGCGGCTTCCACTCCCCGACAAACCCCCCCCGGACCGCTGGGAAAAAAATTATCGTCAACCCTTGTTTGGAAACCGTTGGTTGACGGACCGGAGGGGCTGCACCATTCTGCAGCGGGGAGTTCTCAAACCCGGAGCAACAAAACTGAAAAACAGCGGACCAATTGCGAGATACCTTGCGCCATTGTCATCATATAGGGAAGCATCTGGAAGACCTCATTGAGACCATCCCGCTAACATGGTATCAAATCCTCAAACAAGGGTCCTCCCTTAAGGAGGGAGATTGGGTGACGACCAAGGGGGTACCGCGAGGAATCGGTCAGATCCATATGGTAGACCCACACATGGTCCTGGTGGAGTACTATGCTATCACACGAAGGGGAACCCTTGAAGGAATGAATGGGTAGAGAACACATTGGTATATTGGATCCGAGTCATGGAAGAGGGGAGAAAGTGGTCTTTCAACCACAGTGGGCTATACAGGAGTTGGCCCAGGACCCAGTGGAATGGACCTGGGCGCTCTCCCAGAGAAGGGGGGAGGCACATCGAATCATATAGCCCTCCATAAGTTGTCAGTCAAATCTACCTACAAGATGTATAGGCCTAAACGACATCTACGGGAGGTGGTTACAGACCGTTGGGCCAAACAGCTCAATGTGGACTGCTCCCTCCTGACGACAATCCGCTTGTTCAAAGACCTGAAGTCTAAACCTGTGAAAATCTCCTCTGTGCAGTGGCAGATAGTCACCGTTGTCTGCCTACTAACGACTGGCTAATAGACCGCACCAACCTGGAGCAGCGGGGTCTGGCACTGCCGTGGTGTCAGCGATGCATGAACATGTTTTCCCCCCATAAGAGAGCAGAGACTATTGAGCATATTTTCATGCAATGCCCAATAGCCCAATTCACGTGGCGATGGTGGGACCGTATTTGGCGGAAGATAGTAGCGGAGATTCCCTGGCCATGGTCATGGCGGGCCATCCTGGTTGGCCGCTGGACTTTAGAAGGAGAAAGCTCGGTTTTTGTTGAGAACATGTTTTGGCTAGGCAGGAGGGCAGTGATGTGGGCTCTCTGGGGGCAGAGGTGCGTTTTGGCCTTGAATAAAGTGAGGATAGAAGGGGAGGAAATTACTGAACAAATCAAACAAGAAATACATCTGGCACTCATGCGGAGGTGGTCTGACACGAAGTCCCAGCTGGATCTCTTCTCACAAATCACGGACATCAGGAGAGTGGTTACAGCCTTCTGTACGGACTGGTTGGGTGGAGAAAGGGAAGGATGGGTAGCAAAAGTCACATGGGGCGGGGATACGGGAGGTGGACAGCAGGATCTGGAAATAATAAGGGATTACAGACTAGTTTTTAAGGACTGGACCCAGGTGGAACCCTCATTCCCTTTGCGGCCCCCCACGGACTTCCCCGGTCCCTTCCCTCCCCACTCCCTCTCGTTGACGGAAATTCTTGTCTAAAAGACAGTCTAAAAGACAGTCCACGACTGATCCCGAGGCGGGCCGGAAGATGGAAGGAGGACCCACTGGTGCCCCCTAGTGGCTCCTTCTGGTTTTCCGAGCCAGACCAGGAGGTAGTGGAGGGGCTTCTAGCTTTCTGTGTAGTTCTGGCATCCGGCGAGATGGATGAAGAGGCAGACCTCCCTTTTTTTGATCAGTTAGCCAGAAGCAGGGGACGCTGGACCCGTTTTCCAGCACAGTGACTTTTTTCTGATGATCTCACAAGCTAAGCTGGCTGAGGCTGCCAATGTGTCCACTCTATTCTTCCGGGTAGACTGAGGACCTCGGCCTCGATTCCATTCTTTGAGTAATACAAGCCTTGGGCTCCGATAAGTTGACCAATGGCTATATTTCACAACATAGCTTAAGACTGAGATTGGCAGAATTAGTACGGATACCAGGAATTGGGGAGAGGAAAGAAGTTGAGTTCTAAGTAGATGAACATCCTGATTAGTATTTAGTAATTATCTCCAATCAGTTGCTCATCATTCTCTTTAGCATTATCGTCATTCTCATTCTCATCATCATCATCTGAGGGACGCTAGGCCCGGTTCTCAGCATGTTCTGTCTGGTTACTCCGGGTAGACTGTGAGGACCCCGGCCTCAATTTTCTCAAATATCAATATCAGCCTTGGGCACTGGGCCCAGCCTTTTTTTTTTTTTTTTTTTTAAGGGAAAGGAGGAACTAGGTTGTAGTAGCWGATACCCAGCGCCCGGCACAGGGCGAAGAGGTTCTCCCTTTCTCCTTTAACCTGCTCGGTCAATCCTCTGGATTCCAGAGTAATCAATGCTGGCAGGTATATCTCAAGATTCCTGTCCTGATATCCTCCAAATTCAGTTGTAAATGGGACGTTGGACCCGTTTTCCAGCAGGTGATGCTCCCCACCAATAGATGGAGCCTCTCCCCTGGTGCTAGCGGTGTCTGCTCTTATCAGCACCACTAGCACTGGAGGGGGCGTGTTTTTTTTTAAAAAGGTCGTTTCTGACGGCTATCCAAGTTCGTTTCCAGGGTTTTTTCGAATAGTTAGTGCAGCAGTGAAAAACTCTCCGATTTCGGAGAGTGGAGAGTAGTGCAGCGAGACCCTATGTGTAGGATTTTGAATTCAAACATGCACAAACTCCTTGCAATTACGACACCATCCTTCTTCTTCTCTGGGTGTATGCCTGACGAGCTTCCATCACCCTCCTTTTTTTTTTTTTTTTTTTTTTTTTTGAACTTCACATGCGGGGAGGCGCACTTAACTAGGTGATAAGAGCAGCCCCATCAAATGAGTCCCTGCGCTAAAGGCTCCATCTATTGGTGGGGAGCTGCACCTGCTGGAAATCGGGCCCAGCGTCCCTGTACATTGCTGATTGTAGCTGTTGTTTGTGTGTCCTGTAGCGTCTGTATACTGTGTGAATATGTGTTGATGCAGTCTGTTCGTTCTGTGCTCCATGCACCGGTGCTGGAGTGCAGGCCCAGTGGCCGTGTGTGAAGGTCCTTCTTGAAAGGCATCCTAGACCCCTCCCCCCCTGTCCATCTGAGCACACTCAAACCCCCCCTTGCAGATTCCCCCAGGCAGTCCCAACTGATGCCAGATGTAACTTTACACACGCCCATTGTAATCTCCTGGGGCATGATCGCTTTTGCATATTGACGGTCTGAAACGCTTAAACCACCAGTACCTCCTAAAATTGCTCCGCGTTAATGGCCAGCCAAAAGTGGCGCCATTTCCACTTGGCTGAATCGGGGCTACCGGCCCAGGCCCGTTCATCCCAAAAGCCACGCCCAATACCTTTCCCATACATCGGCCACGGGCAATTTCTGGAGGTACTGGTGGTTTAAACCACCAGTACCTTTCCCATACATCGGCCACGGGCAGGAAAAAAGGCCCGAAACGGAAAACGAGCCTCCGATGAATCATCGGCAGCCTGATCCTGCTAGGCTTCCGAATATAGGGGCGAGTATTTGATTCTCAAGCGGGGAAAGGTACTGATGGTTTAATCTCTGCCGACAGGATCATGCCCCTGCTCTCAAGAAGCATGGTCATATGTTTCCACTCAGCATCTGCGGTAGATTTCGGGTTTGAAATTGGAGATACCTTCTTTGTGCACAAGAGGGTATTTTCACCTGAAGCGACTTTTCAATTTTCCCATCGACTGTGTATCAGACCCGCTGCAGGCAGGCCAGTTAATCCAAAACAACGCCTCCGTTTTAATGGGTAAAATGGCAAAGTATCCTGCAGCACGCTGGTTGTAGACACTGAGCCGCACAAGTTACATGAGGTAGATGCAGGGCTGGATTTGGATGACTACCGTCCTCACGTGTACCGAACTCACAGTCATTGGCTGTATCTAGACGGAAATTTGGCCTTATACAGGTGTGATAAACAGGCATTCTATTTGGGTCAGGAACGGTAGTATGTGTATGTGCTTGGGAATTACATGGAGGTTCGCAATGGTTGAACTTTACTGTAGTTGTGAAAGATTCAATCTGCAGACACCACTTGGTCAGCCGGGGAAAGGCCTCTTTTTTTTTAAGCACTATTGTTTCAACACCAACAAATTCAATCACATCTCGAATCTGACAGGATGGCCTTTCAGGCCTTTTTATTATTACTGTGGTGTACGAGCTACATCTGAGTTCATGCCTCCAAAGAGGGAACAAGGGGGGGCTGCATCTGACCTGCAGGTGGGTGATACCAGCAAGGGGTCACGAATAGCGTCAGGGACCTTAGCAATTGGACCAATCCCAGTGCCTCCCCTTGGGTCCGCTCCCCCTGCAATCAGCAGTATCTGCGATAGGGGGAACCAACAGGCTACCTCTAGATGGGGAGCACGAAGTATGACCAGGTAGGTACATGAGGATCACTCTTTTTTGTTAGTTTTCTTTTTGTTATTTGTATCACCTATACCCAACCACAGGAAAACAGGTCGCAAATCCACTGGAGCACTGAACTTCATTACGTGGGCCCCACTTCCTTTTTTTTTTTTTTTTTTTTTTTTTTTTTTTTTTTCCCCTTCCTTTTTTTTTTTTTTTTTTTTTTTTTTTTTTTTTTTTTTCCCACTTCCTATTTCCTTTCTCCCTTTTGTTGTTGTTGAGGGACAGGTTAGTGGGGCCCCCTTCCTGTTGTGCTCGATGTGAAAAGATGTTACTTCTGTTTTTCCAACTGACCTTGTCAGAACAGATACTACACTGTATTAGCCAAATGGCCGAGGAAAATGCATCTGTAACACCTGCTATACCCCGTCCCACAGCCAACTTGCACCTATACCCGAAAAACGGCCGGTGGACATTATTTGCATGCCCAGGACTGAGGTGGACCCAGGTCGGTACCACAAAATTGCAGTCATAACCAACTGCCGGAATGCACAAATTATGGACATACCCAGGCCCTATTTTATTTTCGGGCTGAGTGTGAACGGAACGCCCACAAAACTGCCGTGAGACACTTGTGGGCCCCGAGGGCATTTTTTGTGTTCTCCTGGCGGTGAATTATCCCATGTTCTAGCAGAGGATTCACACACAGAGACAGACACACACACACACACACACACACACACACACAGAGAGAGAGAGAGAGAGAGAGAGAGAGAGAGAGAGAGAGAGAGAGAGAGAGAGAGGCATTGATCGTGCTAGCAGCTCCGAGTTCCCTTAATGCCCAAATCTGGACAATCGGCGCGATTTCTGCACATCTTCACGAACAAGTCCAGATTAGGCCGCTGAGGAAACTCAACCCCGCTACCGCGACAGGCCCTGGGGCCACTTTTCGTGTTCTCCTGGCGGTGTATCTTCCCATGTTCTAGTCGAGGATTAATTCTCATTTTGTACATTCGGTGAGTAGTGCAGCAAGGCCCAAAGGCTGACCCCCCAAAAATTGGCGCTTCGAAAATCAGGCGAGAAAGATCCCTATGAAAACCTGAAAAAACAAAACGGTCGTGAAGCAGATGGTTGTACGCGTATTCGAACATGCGGTCTTTCGTTCGTAACATGTTGTGCATCCCAAACATGGCCCGGTCCTCGGGTAGTACGCCTCCCAAGGGGGCTCGAGAAGTTGACGTCGCAATGGTTCAGCTGGCCTAGTCCACATGGCCGATATGCACGCATCCGCCGTTCACAACCAAAAATGACCAAATCTGAGTAGTTCCCCTGATTGTTTCAAAGTATACTTTGATTTCAATGATCCTCGGGGTGGGGGATAACCCAGGAAACTAATGGAAGAGTTCCGGAAGAAGTTCTTCCAAGCTCAGGGGATGGAGATATACTCCGGGTGACATAAACAAAAATTATCGGAGAGATACACAACGATTGGTGCGCCCAACTGCCCTAGCAGAGTGGGTTGCTCCAAAAGGAGCTAGCCCGGTTGCGCGGCTGGTCATGTTCGATCCCCATATCAGCGGGGTGACAGTCAAGTACCGGTACCTACTGGGCCAACTCCTGCCAAAGTAGAGGGAGGAGCAGCTCTTCTATAGGAAGAGCCTGCCCGGTAGTTATTCCCCCCCCTGCCGGTGGCCTTGAAGGCCCTACCTGTGGCCTTGCAGGCCCTGCCCGCCTGCCTGTGGCCCAACTGTGTCGCCTGCTTCAGGCTTTGCAGATCCTGCCTGCCCTGTGGCCTAGTAGGCTTGCTGGTAGGTCTTGCCCCGTCGGTTGGCCGCATGACCTCGGCATCGGCCTATCAAACCCCTGGCTCGATGTCAACCCCTGCGGTCCAGGAAATAAAACCCCTCTTACCTATTCCCCTTGCGCCGCGACTCTATACCCGGGTCATCCCTCTTTTTAGCCTACTTAGGCCCTGAATCGCGCGGCTTAGCAACCGCGGGACATTATTTTAGGTAGAATAGGTCTAACTTTAGCGTTCCATGTCCGCACGTTCCTGCGGCTTCGACAAAAGCGAAGCATTGCCATTCACATCCGTTACTCCCGGACGCCACACTAAAGTCCGAAAAGTTTTAGTTTCTCAGTCATAGGTCAGGTCTGAATAAACTTTGGCCAACGTTAGTCTCATCACATCTTTCAATCCAACAAAAGAGTCGGGCAGCGTCCGACATTGAGAAACCCCGGCAAATACCTTTGTGAGGGTATTTGTTCCGACAACGGTCCTTGAGTTAAACATTTCGAAATCGAAACGGCGTGGGTCCACGAATAGAAAGGCATTTGGAAAAGACACGTAGGCTTTGTATTCAAAACAACACGTACCTTTTCCATTTGAATCCCCAAAAGGAAAAAATATTGTATTCAGGTGAGGCATCGGAATATCCAAAGCAACCAACATCAAAAATACAGACCGAGATTTTGTCCAAATTCAAGGAAATAATTTCAGAACTAACGGGGGAGAAAAAGTTTTTGCTCATCACTCGTCAGGGCCAGCCTGATGCCCCTAGTAAACATAGTCACGGACTAATTGAATGGGATTCTGGTTCTGTAGAGGGTCAAATTGAGCAACAGCCACCTTCCCCAAGTCTAAATCAGGAATCTGTCATAAACGTGGGGGGAGCTGTCACAGATGGGGAGAAACATAATTACAGAAGATGTTCTGAGGATCTCCTTCAGGCTCCTACTTTGGAAGAACAAACCACTACTAAGAGTCCTCTGGTTTTTGAAAAAAGAGAAACCGGAGAATCAAATTCGCTTATCTCTTCTCAGAGATCCCCCCGGACAACTTCCATTACCGCTACGCCGACTGACTCATCTGTTTTGGACATAAACAACCAGATGTGTCTGGCAACAGGATCTGCGTTTCCACACAACAATGATCACACACTTTCATCTGAGCCAGCACACTCAGCACTTTCAACAATTGCTGTTTTTAGTAATTCAAAAAGAGGTACAGGACCGACAGTCTAGGTGGAACAGACATTGCTCCTTCAGGATTCAAAACCCTGTGGGATTACAGAGCCAACTGATCTCAGTGTGAATACAGAGGTAGAGGACTTTGTACCTGATAAGGATACTCATATACGGACACAGCAACGGCTGGGGAAGAATCTAGAACAAAGAGAGCCCCAGCCACAGATAGTTGACCTCACAGAGGACCTTCCGGAGATCCATCAACAATGCTCCATTACCACAACTACCTCTCTCCCTCCGCCTTTGCCCCCAGATCTAGGCCCCCCGCTCTCCTCTCTTGAATCAGAGCTCTCCTCCAAAAGGCAGAGACTGAAACATCGTCTGATGAAAGGACAAGGAGTGTTATTCCTCGAAAAGACTGGAATCATTCTGCTACCAGTCAGAAGGAAAGATGAAATTTGGGAAGTGGGTTAACCGTGCCGCAGGATTCCACATATGGTGAAGTAACGGTGATGGGTTCCACATCCCCCTTTCTTTCTCTTTCCACGAATGTTGATCGTGAAGCGGAGGAACCGCTGATTAAACAAGAAATCTTCAGACTTATTAAAAAATCCCTCCCTGCAGGGAGCATTGCGACATTATTCATAACAAAAGGGGAGTAACGCCTGGCAGAATGGGATGTTTACCTCAGGTATGAATCTGGAAAACAGCCTAATCTTAAATGGCTCAACCAAGACCTCCTTATGGAACTACAGCTAATGTAAATCAAAGCTGGCAATTTTTTGTATGAGACAGACGTGGGCACACTGCTTTGATTAGAGGGGTTTGAACGGATTAACTACTGTGTCCTTAATGATGGATAAACATCGAGTAGTCGACGCCCTATACAATAGGGATAAATTATGAAAATCCTCTAAAAGGCAGGCAGACCTAGACCTTAGATCCTTAAATGTTAATGGCCTGGCCTCTGCAAAATTTGAGAAAAAGCAAGCTACATATGATCAGCTCAAAGGAATAGGAGGAAAGGAGTGGTCAGATGTCATTTGCATCCAGGAAACTCACTTAATGGACACGCTCTCCCATAATCATTATCATAAACAAATCTGGCCCCACACAGCATTTCGAGCACACGCCCCCAGCCCAGGGAGCGCAGGAGTTGCAATTTGGATCCCGCCGAGATCCAAAGTCGACCCGGTTTATTGGGAAGTCGATAAAGAAGAGGGCAGGTGGGATTATATTCTAGCGATGCTAGAATTAGAGATTGTAGTAATCCTGTGTGTATACGGACTTAATGAACCTAGTAATCGTCAAAGCTTCTTTGGGTCCTTAATCCCAAAGCTTCCTTTGGGTATTCCGGTCATAATGGTTGAAAATTTTAACGCTGCTCCGGATAGGTCATTGGATAGAAGGTGTATTCCTGACCCTTGCCCTGACTGTGTAGCAGCAGATGAGGCTATGATACCAAACATGACTCAATCCTTCAACCTCTTTGATTCGTTTAGGAGATTAAACCCTACACTTCGCACATTCTCATGCTTTAGGAAGAGTCACTCAAAAAGTGCATCCAAATCAAGGATAGACCTCATCCTCCTCTCTGAGGAACTTGAGGGTGCCGTCCAAATTGCTGACATCTTCCCTGAAAGTCCTCTACCTGACCTGGATCATGCCATGTGTATTGTACTCCTATCTTTCTCCAAAAAGCCAGATCAAGGTAGAGGCTATTATAAACTTTACACATCTCTTCTTAATTTAGAAAGATTCAAGACTTATTTGAAGGACGTCTGGGAATATTGGCGCCTTTAGAAGACCCTCACAACAATAGGATAATATGGTTCAACAACGACCTTTTTTTTCTGGGTCGTAAATGCAATGAATATTCTAAGCTTTTAGCAAATGAACGTCACTCCAATGAATTGAGGTTGTGGCAACGAATTGAAGAATTGCAATCTCAAGAAAATGACCTGAATAATAACGACGATAATGAGTTAATTGCCCAGGAAATTCAAAACCTTGAAGATCGTTTTTTTTCCCTTATAGAATATAGATGGCAAGGTACCAGGATCAAAGGTAAATTAACACGGGCCGCCACTGAAGGTGGAATGGATGCTAGGTTTTTTGCCATGGCCCGAGTGCGTACAGGGAGAACAGTAATTCAAACCCTTGCTTATCCTCAACAACAAAATGACCAATTTGTCACAACTACAACAGAATGCACCAAAATCGCAAGGGATTTTTTTTAATCCCTTTTTCTATCAGAAACAACAATTTTTTTTAATCCTTTTTTCTATCAGAAACAGCAAGCAGTCCTACTAATTAACGCATTAAAGATATCGATGAATTCCTAGAACCCCTAACAAAGTCTTTTTTCGACTCTCAAAAGGAGCTTTTAGAAACTCCGCTAACAAAAGAGGAGATATGGACTGCCCTGATGCTTATGGAAGAAGAAAAAAAAACAGGCATTGTTGGGCTTCCCAAAGAATTTTGGGAATCCCCTTGGGATTTCATTGCTCAGGATCGAATGAATTTTTATGAGGAGGTATGGTCATCAGGCAATTTAGGTGAAATTGTGGGGCAAGGGATTTTCACGCTACTATATACAAAGGGGGATAAATGTGATATTCGAAACTACCGACCCATCACCCTCATCACAGTTGTCTATAAACTTATCTCTAAAGCTCTCACTATTCGCCGTAATAAGTTTATAGCAGATATAATTTATCCAACCCAGACAGAATTCATCCAACGGAGGAATATCCAAGACAACATCCTTCTCATAAATGAATTGGTCAAACTTTCTCGTCAATCCAAACATAATGCTGCTTTTATACTTATAGATTTTGAGAAAGCATATGATCATATGGACTGACTTTTGTTGGATAGATGCATAATTAAGCTCAATTTTGGACCAAATTTCAGAAGGTGGATTAAAATATTACATGGAAATGCTTCAACAAGGGTCATGATAAATGGAAATGTGGCACCTCCTATATCTCTACAAAAATCTGTTAGACAGGGAGACCCTATTGCCCCACTTCTCTTTGTAATCATCATGGAAGCATTGGCTGCTAATATTCGCCTTCATAAAGATATTAAGCGCATTCAAGTAACCTCCATACCAGAGGATGCAATTCCGGTGTGTTCTCTCTTTGCTGATGATTTCTCTCTCATGATTGAGGCCTCTCATGAAAACCTAGAGGCAGTAAAACGGATTATGGACTTATTTTGTAAATTATCGAATATGAGGATCAACTGGGGAAATAAAACCCTAGGATGGTGGATGCACTACCAAGGTGTAAGGCTTCCAGAACAACCAATCATCAAATGGCTTCCTCTGGATTCGCCTGTCAGGATTCTTGGAATTTCACTGACAGACTATGGTAAACCTGCTTCCAATAGTAAAGGGATTCTGAAACATGCACTTTCAAAACTAGAACTATGGAAGGATAAACACACTTTATTAATTGGCAAAACACTCGCAATTAATAATATGGTCCTAGCCTCTATTTGGTATAAATCTGTTATCTGGGCCTTTGATAACTTATCCATTAAGATATTGCAGAGACAACTGGTAGCTTACCTATGGCGAGGAAACCATGAATCTAAAAATGTTATTAGCAGAGTAGTCTGGCAATCCCTAATCCAACCAAAATCGAACGGAGGCCTAGGTATAATTGATCCCTCCACCCAAGCGAAAACTCTTTTTATTCAATGGATAAAGCGCCCTCTATTTAACCCCCAAACACCATGGAGTCATTTGGCTATTGAACAGATCAGGCGCCTTGCTCCTCCCACATCTGAGGAAGTAGACCCCCTTATGTGGCTGAAGAATCGAGCCTGGTCGATCCCTAGGGCATCCCCAACCGTTTTGTAAGACCTGCACTTATCAGATCGACAAGCAGCAAGAACTGACCTATCAAGAGATTCCTTCTGGACTGATTTGCTTAAAACTTGGAGGAAACTTCCCATTCCAGACAAAATAACCCCGGAAAGGTGGAAAGAAGTATGCCAACAACCATTATTTAATAACTCGCTCATTAGAGACTCTCAAGGATATACCCTAAACTTTATGGACTCTCCCTGGAAAGGATGGATCAAAAGGGGAGTCACGCGCATTAGGGATATCTGGGATAAAGAGAATCGAGACTGGTGCGACATTCATCACCTTAAGGATAGATTGAAGCACTGTCATCACCTAAAGGAAGCCTTAGAACAAATAATTGATATAATTCCTCTGGATTGGGTTAGGATTTTGAAAAAAAAAACTACCCTCATTCCTGATGATTGGGTATCTATCCATGATCAATCAGGAATCATAGGAAAGGTAGATGAGCTACGCCCTCATGAGGAGGTACTAATGACCATCTACGATTTGGGGGAAGATGGATTTATAAGATCTTCCCATCATCCTAATAAGAGTCTAATCCAGAAAATCAGACTATTTAGAATTAGAGTACTATTGGTCCATGATAAATGACTTACCTACAAACCAGATACTCCCATCTCTCATCTTCCACTAGATCCGGCTAATTGGTCTTGGTCTTCTAAGGAATACCTCGGACGGTCCCACAAACGAACCCTTCACACGCTGTCAGTCAAATCCACATATAGAATGCTGCGCCCAAAGGTCAATTTAAAGGACCGAATAGTAGAAAGATGGATGAGACACCTAAATGTTAGCAGAGATGATCTTCGCTCAGTTAAATGGTTCCAATCCATCAAATCTAAGTCAGCTAAAATAGCATCTCTTCAATGGCAGATCATGCATCGATGCCTACCTACCAATGATTGGATTATAGACAGAAGTTCCTTAGAACAAAGAGGAATAGCCCTTCCGTTGTGTAAATTCTGCAAATCAACTTTCCCGTCCAAATTAATTCCAGAAACATTAGAGCACATATTCTTACAATACCCTGGGGCAGTGTGGTTGTGGCGATGGTGGGACAGGATCTGGAACCAGGTAGAAACCTCCTTGACCTGGCCATGGAATTGGAAAGCTCTCCTCCTTGGGGCCTGGAGTCCACCAAACGCTGATGACCTCACAATGAACCTATTCACAATTGGACGAAAAACCCTACTATGGGTCATTTGGACCCGTAGATGCACTTTTGAAATGGAAGGAGCACGTCTTGATGATCTTGAATTCACGGACTCCATCAAGCAACAAATACAACTAGAAATTATTTCGAGATGGGAAACACTCAAAGACAAACTTAAAACCCTGTCATCAGAAAAAGAAATAAAACAGCATATCCAAAAGTTCAAT
>BFEA01000602.1:75479-95513 GCA_003427395.1 Chara braunii | reverse complement strand
TGTAGGCATACGGGGAACCCCGTAGCAGCCAGAACCGTGTTCACGAGAGAACATGCGGGGGTTGCTCCCGACCTGCAGGTGGGCGATACCGGCTAGGGGACAGCCGGTAGCATCAGGGACCATGCCAACATGACCAATCCCTGTGCCTCCCCTCAGGTCCCCTCCCCTATGAACATCAGCAGACTTTGCTAAATGCCAATCGGGGGATCCAGTGGTCTATCTCTAGGTGGCGGACGCCTCTTCATTGCTTTGGCAGCCTTGTTTTTCCCCAAAAGAGGGAAGAAAAATAAATTAAAGAAAAGAAAGAAAGAATTAAAACAAAAAGTGTCAAAAACAAAATAAAAGAAAACTATCTCGTTTTCCCTCAGCCCTGTTTTTTTTACTGGCAGGGTGTGCTCCGCAGTGCCCGTAGAGCCACCCCACCTGCTAAAAGGCAGTCCCAAGTTCAAACCCCATGATAATCAAGTGGGGGTACCAAAAAGTACCCCAATTTTGACGATTTTTAATTAGTAACTCGCTATATAAAAAAAATCTGAAAAACAATCAAGCGCGTGGATTAGGTACCCGCGCATCCATAGAAAAAATTTCAAAGTCAGAAAAAATCATTTCGGCCATCAAAACAAATGCTGGCGCGAACCAAAAAACAAAAAATATTTTTTTCCCCCTTCGAAGCTTTGAACCTATTTTTTTTTTTTTTTTTTTTCCCCAAGTGCCTTGCCAACAAGGCAGGACAAATCTCACGTGAAGCATCAACTGCCTCACTCACCTTGTACTCACACTAATGTTGTAATGCCTTGTATTGGGTTGCGATCACAAACATGAGGAGGGACCAATCACACCGTCGGTTCCTGCCACCACTTCCGAAGTGCCGCAGGCGTCAGGTCTTAGGTTCAATAAGTTTTAGTCTCTCGGTCATAGGTCGAGTCAGAATAAACTCTCGGCAGATAGCCCATCTCATCACGTTATGAAGCTCAGATAACCCTTTACTAAGTCGGACATCATCCGACTTTTAAAAATATCGGGCAGATACCCTTGTCAGGGTTTCTGCCCCGATAGCGTCCATATCTGTTATGACGGAAACGGGCATTTGCAGCGGCGCAATGGAGTCCTCGTACGTCGTCACAAATTTGTGAGTGCCCCGCGAAGGTCCATTGCCATCGCCATCACCGCTGCGTGCCGCCTCGCCTATGTGTTGAGTCAAGCACATGTGGGGAACGTCGTCGAGGACTTGGCGCTGAGGTTACCGTGGTCGCGACGAGTTGGTAGGCTGTTGTATTTTCGTGGTTCATGAGCATTGCAACACACATGTCAATGGAGGGCGGTAGCGACGACGAACGTGCGAAGTTGACGATGATCGAGAAGACTGTCGTGGCGGTCGTGCTCTTTCGTTGTCAACAAGAGAGGGCATTGGGCAGAATAAGAGCGCAGATCCGTGCGCGGAGGAGGAAGACGATTCATCAAGTCCCGGTCAAAGGCTGGATACGGTGTTCATCACCGAGGCTGCAGTTCAGGTTTGTTGCGCCATGGGTTGCAATGTTCTTCCACGAGCGACGCCGAGTTGGTGGATGAAAAGGAGGACGGTGGGGTGCGTGGGAGGATCTTAGGCAATGCGATGATGCGACGAAGGAGTATTTCTGGGAGAAGTTGCGTATGTCGGCACGTGTCTTTCGGGCGATGGAGATTGCATTTAGTGTGGACAAACGCCCGCGGGATGCGCTGCTGATGTCGATGTCGATGGTAGTTGGTGTTCATCCCTCGTCTTCTCTGTTGGAGGCCTTCGGTAGAGGTCAGCCATCAACGAGAGAGGAAGCACATGTGGAACGGGAGGACCACGACAAGCAAAATTGTGACTAGGAGAAGCAGTGTCAACCTTCAATAGAGGTCGGCCATCAACAACACGTACAACAGGGCAGTAATTCCACGATGGCGGTGAAGGTCCACCGAACGGGGACGATGAAGGAGCGGACGGTAGAGGACGACATATGACACACAAACTCTAACGCGCCCTTGCACTGCGAGCCGGGCTGTGGCCCGCGCGGTGGCTTCTAGAGTGGTCCATTGAAGACCTGCTCTTCGCCCGCCGCCCGTCCATGCTGACGTCCTTCTTCACAGATGCCTCTTATGTGTACGTCCAGGCACCCTGTCGAGGATGCAAACATAGTAGAAGATGACAAGGACAATCAAAAGGATGTCCAGGAGCAGCAGCAGTAGCCTTCTAAAGACGTCGGCCATGAAAGGCAAGTGGGGAAGGGTAGTAGCTAGACGACGACAGTACACCTTCAGCAAACGATGACGAAGAGGGCTGCAAACGGCAGACCGCAGCATGGGACAAATGCCTTGTAACGTTTTTCGTCGCAGAATACAGTGGGCAATCGGAGCAAGGGTAGTCGACTGTAATATTCAAATTTGCCGACCGTTCAGCCCCTTTCCGTTTGACGGCACGCACTGCGAGGGAGAACACTGGTCGATGACGTCCGCGGGGGGTGGTCGGCCACCAATGGTTACCGTTGGCATAAGGTTCCTGGAAGCCGAACGTTGAAGACCCAAGATGTTCGTGTGCTGCCCGGTAGGAACTCCACTGGACCAGCCGACGAAAATTTCTTGCCAACGACGGGTGCCCTCGCCGCTCCGATTATCGCGGATCCTTGATCTCCAAGGGACCTTGGGAGGTCCCTTGGGGAATGCCACCAAATTGCTGTAGCCCGAGGACGCCCCAAGGATTCCCAAGGATATGTGTTCACTTTTTTTTTTCGTTTTCATCCCCAAGGATAGGTGGAACGAAATTTTCCTCCGACGGGGAATTTACGCGCCCCAGGAGCGTCTATGAGCCCCTATATTGCAGCCTTAGGGCTGCGAATTTGGAGTGGTTGCCCGCGGCAAAAATTTTGTGCCACCTTGACACAGACGTGACAAAACTTTCGTGCCACCTTGACACAGGCGCGGCAAAACTTTCGTGCCACCTTGACACAGGCGCGGCAACCCACTATACCCTAGGTATAGGGCTGCGAGGTTTTGACCGTCGATTCCGACTATCGACGGCAGCGATGTAAGAGTCCCGTCTTGTTTGAGCAGGACCGCACGGCTGCCTCCTTCCCCCATTAGAACGCCGGATCATTATGGCCGTACATGGGCGGACTGGGCCAAATACAGGAGTGACGACCATGCGTTCTATTCAGGGTGAAGCAGGGTGACTAACCCAGAAGTCCTGCCCAAAATAGCAAATAGCGAAAGAGGTTGGTAATGTCAACCGGGGGCTCGGTCCCACCTGCACGTTGTAGTGTAGGCAGCTACCACAGTGTGACGATGGCGCGACGGCGGTGTGGCACTCTGTTGTACAGAATACATGGGAAGTCTGACGGACAGGCCTTGGTTTCAGTGTCAGAACCGTGAAGCGCGCGGGTGTGTGACAGTCACTTGTCTGCATTCGTGTGGTTATCGACTGTCCTTGAGCAATTTCCACATCTTTCTGTTTAGGCCATGAGAGATGCATTCCCCGATATGTTACGTATGCGGCTCATGACATGAGGAGGCCTCCCCAGCAAAACCTTCTTCGCCCGAATAGGAGGCAGGGTCATTTTCGCTGCAGGGGCCGAGTCCCAGTAGCAGCATTGCGATTCCTCAACGCCTGAATGTGGTCGTGTTTTGTGGGGTGTGCAGAAATGGGGTTGAGGAATGTCAATGGGGCTACTGGGACTTGGCCCCTGCGGGGTCCAATGTGGCTTCTTTTGTTTTTTGTTTTTTAACCCACCTTATTATGTGAGTGGGAGGGGACCAAGTCCCACGAGCAGCGTTGTGTTTCCTCAGCGCCTTGATCTGGATGTTTTTGTGGAGATGTGCAGTTAAGGAAACTGAACGCCATTTCTGCACTCTTTTTTTTTTTTTTTTTTTTTTTTTTTTTAGTACGCTATTGGAATGACCTGCCAACACGGACTGAGAGACAGCTGATTTCAGAGTTTTGCTCATGGAATGTATGCCTCACTGAGTTCCCCCCTTGTTGCAGAGTTTTCTAAGTCTGTGTGGGTGCATGCTTGCTGGTCTGCATGCCTGTCCGAGTGCTTGTCAGCTTGAGTGTGTGTGTGACCCGCAAGGGCACTTGGTTGTTCGGAAGGCCCGAAGGGCCAGTACTTACCTGTGGCCGTGACATTGAGGGTTGCAGCGGGGAAAACACTCAAGTGGTGGGAAAGAGGCCCGCCACTCTTAGAGCAGCGGAAAACACTGAAGTAGCAGGTAGGCCGGTACCACACCGAGTAGCAGGTAGGCTAGGTCTAGGTGGGTACCAGTCCAACCAGTGTGAGTCAAGGGCCTGTACGGGCAATATCAGAGTCTACAATGATGTTTCCCTCCGAAAGGGAGGAGGTATTGGCTGATTGGAGGCCGCGCGGTCTAGGAAGTCACTCGCCAAGAGGCAAGCAGGCCGCTATATCTTGAGGAGGAGCAAGGTGCTCCTCCTCATTGTCGGTGTGCAAGTTTGGCGACACACTGGTTGGAGCGCTGGCTGGAGCAGCGCTAGCATCAGCTGCGCTGCTGGGAAGGAGCAAGGACAGGAGGAATGAAGAAGACCAGGACTAGGAGGGAGGAGCGCCATAGGTACTTACCTGGCTATGGTGGTTGCCATCTTCATCACCTTGGTGGGCGCTGCAGCAAGAAGGCCCCAGCAGGGGTAGAGCTACACCAAGAAGGCCTGAGCTGGAGCAGCCATAGCCGCTTTGAGTTGTCCTTTGCACATCAGTGCAAGGCCCTAGCAGTCCGCCATAGCCATCACAAGGAGGAAGAAGGGTGGCCATTGATATGGTGGACCTCATGTGATACCTGCAGTAGAAGAGGGATTCTGACATTGATTCTGGTTCAGCCATTCAACATTATGATTATTATAGTTTCTTGATTGAATAAGAGGGGAGGACATAAGGAGGAGGAGAGTGGTTGGCGAAGAAGAAGAGCATTATCATTGGTCTATGCTGGTGTACATCATCTTCTTCTTCTTTCTTTCTTCTTCTTCTTCTTCTCCTTCTTTCCCTCTCTCTCCTCTCAAGTTCATTCATTTCTTTTTGCAATTGGACGGCATTGTACTTTCTGATGAATGTGTACTTTGAAATTGGCCAGGATCATAACAGTATATTCTTCTCTCAATCTTTCATCATCTTTCAAATTCTTTCAATTCACCTTCACTACCTACTTACCACTACTCCTAACTTCCTAAGGCGTATACAGGGGACCCCCGTGAACATAGCTTTGTTGTCTCCCTCCAGCCATCAGAGGGGATGCATGTTGCCCCCCACCCCAACCATGGTGGTCAAGGATCGGGTGGGGCCGCCGGTGCGGGTCCGGCTAACGCAAAGACCGAGGCAAACGGTAGTGCCCAAGGCCAACACTCTCCCGCACACCGCACACAACCAACTCACACTCACACTCACACCCGTGTTGGCCAAGGACCCTGCTAATACCGATCGGAGGTGTCAAGCAGACTATCACCGCTGGTTCAACAAGGGCGTACAGTGAATAACAAGCACAAAAGAAAACAATACAATGGGTTTTTCTGTGAATGTCCAATGAACAGAGTTCCTTTTGATGTTCAGGGGAGAAGCCTGCTGAGGTTACTCCCACAGTTCCTATGTTTTCTTTTATTTATATTTCATTGTTCTCTTTCTAACTTTTGGAAGCCTTAGGCTATCCCATTCATATATCATCTTCAAACTGCGTAGTTCATTGGCGTTGGGAGTTATACCATCTACAAAATGTCAGTACCATGTACCAAATGTCAGTTCGTACACCCCTTAACCATTGGTATACACACCCGATTTCAAGTAGAGGTGGACCTTGATGAATGGCAAACATATTTCTCAAAATTACGTACTATGGAACTCCGGAGATGGTCTCTCCGCTACAAACACATGCATGGAGTATACTCAATACATGTGTTTGTACCGGAGAGACCATCTTTGGAGTCCATGACAGCACTTCCGCAACAGCACCCAGGACAGGCAATAGGCCAATTCGAAGACTTAGTGGAATATCTGCACTTTGGGCCACGACCCGTGTCACACATGTACAGCATGGGCATAAACACCTGGATGCCCACGATACCCACGACAGACGACTGACATGTACACCATGATGAACAGAGTTTGGAACAGTAAGTAGGTCGGGGAGACATACATTTTGAGAGACAGAATGGTGGACATACAGCCGGACAGTCATACGCAGAGACACACAAACCCAGAGACACACAGACAGACAGTCTGACACACAGACAGGCACACTGATTTGAGGTTGACATGCAGACAGACAGGCAGACAGAGTTTCGGCAAAGACTGAGGGATATCTGAGTAGACATCATGAGTGAAGTGCACACTCTCACACACGCATAGAGAGAGAGAGAGAGAGAGAGAGAGAGAGAGAGAGAGAGAGAGAGAGAGAGAGAGAGAGAGAGAGAGAGAGANAGAGAGAGAGAGAGAGAGAGAGAGAGAGAGAGAGAGAGAGAGAGAGAGAGAGAGAGAGAGATGAAACATAAGCTCAGATTCTGGTCGGTGGTGTAGGCTAGATGCATGGATTGACAGTCCGTCAGGTAGTGGAAAATACACGCCGTTAGATTATGTGTCTCATGCCGTGAGCTGCAGCCATGCCTGATTATCAGCCTGCCGTATAGTTACTGGCCGTACTAGCTATTGCAATGTCCATCCCTTACTGACTGTTGCAATCTGGACGGTGGGGTAAGGTAGATGCGTGATATCCCTCTCGTCCCCCCGTCTGTGATCAACACTGAATAGTGCAATCTGTTGGCTGGGGTAGGCTAGATGCTTCGTTTGACAGTCCTTCAGTTAGCCGAAAAAAATACACACCCTAAGCTTACATTATGTGTCCGATGCCGTGAGCTGCAGCCATGCCCCAACAGCCACACCAGGTGGACATGATGTGGGCAATGAAGGCACAGAGGCAGGAGTCGTCGCCACAGGATGTGGAGGGAGCGGAAGACGGAAAGAAGCAGACGTAGAGATTCGCGGTGAAGATTGAGCAAATGCTGACAAAACAGGTACGGTCGGATGCAGTGGTGAACCTACAACATTTCCCCCTACACCATCGTTTGCAACAGATTGTTTTCTCTTTTATTCCGGCGCCGACTTCCAACCTCGACCTGCAGCAGTACCGTGGATGGACGGGCCAGAGGCCGCAGCAGCGGTGGCAGGTACGCGTTGTCTAGGCTTACAAGGTCGACGTCCGGCTGTTTTAAGGCCAGGCTGCGTAGGTTCTGAAGCAGGAACACCGATTACAGGCACTGTGGATGCAGCATAATGAGAAGGAAACCGTCCTATGTGTGGAGAAAGTATCCATGGCGGCCGAAGTACTTCCAATGCTCAATGGAAACAGCGTCGTTGCAACCCCATTGTGCAGTGAAGAGCCAGTACACGCTGCGCCCATTGGAGTGAGACTTGGGGAGTATATAACAAAGGAAGGCAGATTTGAGGAAAGGGGCTGCGAGAAAGGCGCATGTGGTGGGTGCCGTGTCGAAGGATGCCCAGTCCGGGAGACTATGGGACAGGTCTGCGTAAGCTGTCCTAGTGAATGTTAGTGACTTGCTGCTGATTGCCCCATAAGCATGTACGTTGCACGTGCCCTGTCAGACATTGAGACATCCATATGACAGTCCTTTGTACCTCAGTCCCATTCACAAGAGGTATCACTGGACGGATGAGAATCCATTCCCCTCCTTTCCGCGAGGTGCAGCGTTCGTCAATCGTCTGATAGGCACGTCAGTGTGCGTACAAGTACACCCTTGCACTGCAAATGATGGACATGTGTGTGTGTCTGTGTGTGTGTGTGTGTGTGTGTGTGTGTGTGTGTGTGTGTGTGTGTGTGTGTGTGTGTGAACGTGAATATGGCAGCACCCGTTCTGCGCCCGTGACGTATCAACAAACACTTTCGCCGCCGCTCACATAACGGTAACCAAAACGAAGTTACATGTGGAAACGCAAACCCTCAAATATATAATGAATAATGAATTATGTGAACAACATACAGGGAAGACGTATCATACTGAAGTACTAGGAGTCGTGTGTCTCGGGCCAACTTCCAGGGCCGAAGTCCCACTAGCAGAACAGCTCAGCTACTGGCTCCGGTCTATTGGTGGGGAGCTGCACCTGCTGGAAAACGGGACCAGCGTCCCTCATACAAGTATTACTGATACATGGTTCAAAAACAGGAAGTATGCAGGAGTACTTCCTCTTCAGCCAGAAACTGGCCGCCAGATGCCCGTGGTATTACTAGCAGCACTACCTCCTATAGCCCAATCTGACATAATCATGCAGATATCCTGTTGGAAAGCGGTTCCAGCGTCCCTTGAAATACAAGTTGCCTCATGAAATACTGCTGATGACGTTTCTGGCGCATCTGAGGATAAGAAGACTCTTTCGGATGGGGATTCTGTGTAGAAAGTTAGAGCCTGGGCATTGACTATGACCAATCTTTCCAGACTCCCTGACTTTACTTCAAATTCCCCTGTCACCCTGAAAACAGCCCATTTTATAGCTTTACTACCCTTCAAGCCCACCACATATTTTGTAATCAGCCTCTTCAGCCTTGTATGGTCGCCGGAACCAACAATGTTATCTAGCTGGTTACAACATACAAATACCATTATTCTCCTCTTTCGTATCCAAACCAACTCATGGGGACCAGGGATAATGAGGAGGCTGGGAACTCTGATAGAGGGCGAAGTGGTAATGTTGGATCCACATTTGTCCAATCATGGAATATCAGGCGGTGTTTTTTTTTAATTTCTTTGCTATGCTCTTCTCTGTTCTCTCTCCTCACCCCACTCTCTTTGATCTGTCCAATCTTACCTCCTTGAGATCCTTTGAACCAAGCGCCACTGAATAATTGGATGTGTTGTTAGATTTTTTTTTTATACGACAGAAATTGAATTTTTTATTTTGCTTTGTCTCCTTGAGCTGTGATAACAGTTTGCACCTGCAGTTTAATCGACTCCGTAAAGTCTGGACCATCCAGCCTGGCACCCTCCCTTTCAAAAGTACAGCGGCGTTGCTAGAGGGCTCAGAGAATGACTCTTTTGCCGGTTATAAATAGGTTTCGGGAGAAATCATCTAATTGATCTGGAGACCATGTCTCGCATAACAGAGCTCGCCAGTCCCAAGGCCAATTCAAGGGGGTATTAAAGGAACTCCAAATCCTATCCCACCATCGCCATAACCAAACTGCTCCTGGGCATTGAAGAAAGATGTGCTCGATGGTTTTCGGAATGGTCCTAGATGGGAATGCAGAGGAGCATAGCTTGCACCAAGGTAGAGCGATACCCTTCTCTTCCAGCGAGGTCCTGTCTATTAGCCAATTATTCGTGGGAAGGCATCGATGGTCAATTTGCCACTGTAGGGAGGCGATTTTTGTCGGTTTAATCTTAATAGTTTTTAACCACTTAATACGTCTCAGATCATCCTTGCTTACATTTAGCTGTTTCATCCACCTGGTTTCTATTCTATCTTTCAGTTTCAGTGTAGGCCTCAACATGCGGTACGTTGATCTAACTGTCAACGAGTGAATATTGCGAGACTCAGTGCTCTTTCTACATTTCCCCATGGGGACGGTCCATGACCAATAAATGGGATCTAGAGTCAATTTGTTGATTGCACATGATGGTTTGAAAGCCATTCAGTGGGCTTTGTATTTAAGAACTCTGATCTTGAATACTTGGTCAGCATTGAGCCATTCGGTTTCCTTAGTTTGACTTTCAGTGAGCCGGTATTTGTGATTAATTGAGAATAAGGAGAGCAGGACTGATCCCTCGTCATTTTTTTTTTTTTTTTTTTTTTTTTTTTTTTTTTTTCCAATCAGAAGAGAGGTTCTGGCTCTTGCCATTCTGGGGAGCAACAGTCTGGTTCCTATTCCCCCGGCAAGTCAATGAAGAGTACAAGAATAACCCACTCCACGCTCCTCCCCATTAAGGTTGAGAGGCCCGAGTGAGCGGCATTGATTGTTTCCGTCGGGAAGGATATACCACCCCTCACCCCTGCCTGAGTGAGCCTGTTGCAGCTAAGTTTTTTCTGTGTGGCTTTTGTAAGCCCATTCTGCCCCTGGTTGCTCCTCTCAGTTGCGGGCTGTCGGTTAATGCATGTGTCTGCCCCTGGTTGCTCCTCTCAGTTGTGGGCTGTCAGTTACTGCATGTGTCTCTAGAGCAATCATTGGCTTCTGTTGGTCTCGCTGGTGCCTCTTCCATAATGGCCCCTATGTCTCTCAGCGATCTATTCTACACTGTACCACTGCATATCCACCAAGGAAAGCTGGTGGGGAGGGAACCGGTCCGGGAAATCTGCAGGAGATCGCAACGGCACGCCCTGGTCCACTTTAGTCCATTCTTTGAAGGAGATGGAGTAGTCCCTCTTGAAATATGTCTGTTTACTAATACCACATTTCCTATTTGCTGGGGATTTCCTTGGATGCCCACCCAATCACTTTCTTTAAGTTGGGGACCTTTTATGAGGATCCTTATCCAATCTATCGGGATGGCGGCGGCGCGGCGCGGCGTGAAGCGACGGCGATGACTTCGAAGAAGGCTGGAGCATGGCACACGTCGGGTGTGTTCACTTGATGCGTTTGACGAGCGTCGCCGACCGTGCACGATTGGACGAGCGAGGAGGGTGCGTTTTACACGGCGTGGTTGGAGGAACGATGCACGTTGGCTGAGCGAGGAGGGAGACGGCTGCAGGAGGTTGATCAATGCTTTTGTGATAAGAGCATGAGTGTGCGCTGCGCCCGGTTTGATTTACTTTCACACGACGCGTTTTCGATGAGCGTCGCACGTCGTGTGTGGCTATACTGCCATATCTCTCTGTCCAAGTACAAGCAAGCATGTGAAGGTGGTTAGGGGAGGTTTTGGGTTTCATGCACTAGCTAAACCAGAAACAACAGCAACATCCGCCGTCCTCGCCCGACGAATTGAGGGGCTTCAGCGGTAGTGAGGATACCAGCTTAAAAAACGGAAACAGCAGTAACATCCGTTGTCCTCGTCCGATGAATCGAGCGGCTCCAGCGGAAGTATGTATAACGATTTTGACGTTCGGGACGAGAGTACTTGGCTCGAACTACAAGAGCAGCGCTATATCTGACTGCGAGGGAACTGTTGCTGATGTGGTTGTGATCAGAAAACGGGTACTCCTCAATTGTCTGCCATTTTTTGCCCCCTGTTTCTTCCTCACTGATAGGATGGAGGTGCCCTACGTAGCTGCCGGGCAGCTTCCTTTGAGGTCCGGACTTCCTGTGGAGCCTTGTCGGCGGGCTTGACAAGGTTGCTCCACACCATCTTATGGCTTGTTATGAGTTGTGGGTGGCCCGGTAATGCTTTCGTGTCGCTAGCCGAGAAGATCAAGGGCGCTTCGTGCGTGGTAAGTGCTAGCAGGTGACGGGTGAGGGAAGGAACATTTATTTCCCTTCCGAAGGCGGGAAGGGGTTGGGTTGGGGCTCAAAAGGCTGTGAGGAAGGAGATAGGGGAGAGCTATTGTGGATGATGGCAGCGGGCAAAGACCCTCAAATAGGTTAATTTTCATCAGCAAAGTACGGTCACGGTAAGGATTTAGCTTTTCATCTATGTATGATTTTCCATTGACAAAATTTCGGATTCCATGACCTGATTCCTGATGCTTGAAGTAAATTTTCGTGATTCTTTTTCTCTTATGATTCTTGATCTGCTTTCCGTATGTTGCTTATCTTGTAGTTTTTTGAAAATCTGTTACCGGATGAGTTTTTCAGATTCTGTGATCGTGTCGGTTGAGCTGTGTCTGTTTTACGATCGATATTCTTAATCCTAATTCCTAATATTCCTAATTCGGTTTTTTAACCTTGATATTGAAACTTCTTTTTTTTGGCTCAAAAATTTTTACGTTGGCCCCTTTACATGATCTTATTTCGATCTTAATTTCATATTCATCTAGAAGAGTATTTCTCCGAAATTCCTATGAATTCTCCTATCGGATTTTCTGATCTTTTACATTCGTAAGTCTGGTTTCCTCTAAAATTCTAAATTACTCTCAGAATTTACAACTCAATTTACATCCTGACATCTTGTTTCTGATTTTTAATTCCTATAATCGATTTCCTATTTGCAATTTTTCGGGGACTAATATTGCGTTGATTACATCGTATAATTTTGACGTGGTAGACTCTCATGAAATCCTTGGGATTGTTCATATCCATCCTACTCTCGCTTACTCTATCTCAAGGAGGGAGTTGTTTGTGGGGCTATGATGGCAGGATGAGGGGGAAAGAACGCGCTCTGCGGGAAGGGGCTAACCGCGGAGTGGAAATGGGGTAAAGCAGCAAGGGAGATGGCGACTTCATTGCAGTAAGTCTTACCGGAGTAAGGTTGGATAGGTTTGGGAGGTGGTGTGCTTTCAGCTCCTTGCTTCAGATAGTTCACTTATTGAGATCTCTTACATATGGGGTGTTGGGCTCGGTTTTACGTTCTTTGTTTTTATGGTTCTGAGTCCTTGCTCCAAGAGGGCTACGGGGGAAGAGGTGGGAAGGGGGTCAACAGACGGGGGGCTGTGGGTTTCGTTAGTAGGTCTTAGAAGGAAGAGGCTGGGACGATGCAGGCCGGTGCAGGAGTGTTCTACTCTGTGACCCCTGAGGAGCATGAGGTCAGGGGAGTTCTGTCGAAGACAGAACCAACACTTTCGACGTGGCTGTAGCTGGGGTGATATCCCTGTTACCAGTGGGGCGCGCAGCTATGGGGAGTCGCCGAATGTGGAAGGCACTCCTTACCGTCTACACTAGGTTGGTCGGTACCGGGGCTTGGTAGTGCCCTGTAACTCCAGCATGGGAGGGTATGAGACCATTCGGGTGTTGGATCGAGGGCTGAATATGAGACCTGGGGTTTCTTCAATTGTTGTGCGGAKGGAGGGGTTTTGTTGTTTGGGCAGTTCCTATTCAAAATTTCCTATTGGAGGGTCCTGAGAGTGCTTACGGTTCCGAGACTTCTAGTAACTTCCTCCGGGTTACTTTGATACTACTATATTTGGTGATTTGTGGATGTTCGATGCCAGAACGACGTCGGCCGGTGTTGGGGTATTGCCCTGTAATCTGTTGATACAGGAGCGTGAGGCTGAGTGGAGTAATCTGGGGATGCTTTGGGGTGGGCATCTTATGGGATAGTTAAAGATTGCTATAGAGACGACGCTGGCCGGAGAAGGGCCGAGTTGTGTTGCTCTGTAACCCAACAGAAGTGGGGGCGTGAGGCCTGGAAGAGCTCGGCAGGGAGTAAGGTAGTGTTGAGGGATCCTGGAAAGGTGGGTTAGGGAGTTCGAGGTTTTTAAAGTCTTTTTGGATCCCGGCGGTTTATTTTTCATACCTTAGTCCTTTCGTGTTATATCTAGCCCTTTGGTTTTCTGGTTGTGTGGTAGCTTCTGGTTTTGAATGTAGCTGGGATAGAGAAGTTCAGAGAGGGTTGAGCCTGGACTGATATTCGTAGAGTTGCTCAGTTTTGTGCCTCTGGTTTGTCGATGCCAGAACGACGCTGGCCAGAGCTGGGGTGTTGCCCTGTGACCTGCAATCTGCAGGAGTGTGAGGTCTTGTAGAGAGATCTGGGTCTTGCCGAGGGAGGAAGGCAATTCAATGGTAAACCGGGGGGGGCTGCTAGGCGGCGAGAAGAGAGTGGTTATGGGTGATGTTGGTTTGGGTAGGATTGTCTCTAAGTTTTAAAATTCTGGTTCATGGAAGGCTAGGAGTTTAAGCTAGGTTAGGAAGCCAAAATAGATGATATAGCATAGCTTACTACATAAGCACAAACGTCACTAGTATCATCATCATCATCATGATCATCTTCACGCTGAGCCCGGTTCTCAACTGTTTTTCGGGTTCACTCCGAGTAGACTGTAAGGTCCCCGGCCTCAACATTTTCATTGATAATATCAGCCTTGGGCACTGGGCCCGTTGTAAAAAAAAAAAAAAAAAAAAAAAAAAAAAAAAAAAAAACTATCGGGATGGCTTCTATGATTGTGTCTAGTGCTTTTTCTATTCTCCTGCAGTATCTCAAGCTAGGCAAGAGGTCAGAGAGAGAGTAGCAGTCCCGAGTTCCTGGGTTCCAGATGTCCCCAATCCTTAGGACCCTATTTTTTACCCAACCTCTCCAGGGAGAATCCATACAATGAAACATCCTTCCTTGTGAATCGGTCAACCATCTGTTGTTGAAAAGGGGTTGTTGGCAGACCTCCTCCCAACAGTTTGGAGGGATTTTATCTGGTAAGGGTAGTTTGCGCCAGGTCTTGAGGAGATCACGTAAAAAAGGATCATTTTTAATGTCCAGTTTTTTGGCTTGACGATGTAACTTCGCTGGCTGGCTTGAGGGCTGAGTTCTACCTTCTGGAATGGACCAGTAATGATTTTCTAGCCATATCAACGGATCTGTCCCTTTTGGAACTTAAGGGGCTAGTCTCGATTTCTGGTCCTCAGCTAGAGCTAACCAAGGAGTCTCTGGGTCGAAAAGTAGTATTTTGACCCATTGGATTGAGAGTGTCATGGCTTGAGTGGAAGGATCTAAGATTCTTAACCCTCCTTTTGCTTTAGGTTGAATAACTCCTTGCCAGACAACTCTATTTATAACATTTTTTAAGTCATAATTACCTCTCCATAGATAGGCTGTTATTTGTCTTTGTAGAGGTTTAAGCGCTGATTTGTCCAGTGCCCATATCGCAGACTTGCACCAGAGTGAGGCTAGAATAACATTGTTTATGATCAGTGGGATGTAGCTAACTTAGATACGTTTAATGTCTCTGTTGCATCTTAAGTTAGCCACTAAGGCTTCCATCATGATGACAAAAAGAAAAGGGGTAATTGGATTTCCTTGTCTCACCGAACGTTTTAACTCTATAAGTGGAGTCAGGTTATCGTTTATCATAACCCTAGTTATAGCATTAGCACGTAGGATCCTAATCCATCTTCTAAAACAAGAGCCAAAGTTAAACTTTTCTAGGCATTTGTCTAAAAACAACCAGTCAACATGATCATAGGTTTTTTCAAAATCTATGAAAATGAAAGTTGCATTGTGCTTAGATTGTCTAGAGAGTTTAACTAATTCATTTACTAATAAAATATTGTCTTGAATGTTCCTTCCTTCGATGAAGCCCGTTTGAGTAGGATGAATGATGTCCGTGATGACTTTTAGTACTCGGTTTCCAAGTGCTTTCGCTGCCAGTTTATAGGCTACTGTGAGAAGAGTAATCGGTCTGTAATTACGGATGTTTGCTTTGTCTCCTTTTTTGTATAATAGAGTCTGAACCCGTTGTCCAACTATTTCCCCCATTGTACCTGAGGTCCAGACTGCACGGTAGAAATTCATTAGATCCTGAGCAAGGTAATCCCACATGGTTTCCCAAAATTCTTTTAGGAGACCGTCAATCCCTGGAGTTTTTTCCTCCTCCATCATCATAAGGGAAGACCAAATTTCTTCCTTTGTGAGTAGACTTTCAAGCATCGTTTTTTGTTGGTCTGATAAAGTTTTCGTTAGTAGTTCAAAAAAAAATTCTATCTCTTTCACTCTTTGTTCCTTCGATTGTTGTTTGCATACTGATGTAAAAAGGGTTTTATAGAAGTCTCTTGCTATCTTTGTACACGCCGCTGTAGATGTGACTAGTGAGTATTGGTTTTCTTGGAGGTCTGTGAAGACTTCAATGATGGTTCTGACAGTTCTGGTTTTTGCTGTTGCAAAAAATCTTGCATCCATCACCCCCTCCGTGTTATAATCTTTTAACTTACCTCTAATTCTGATCCCTTGCCAACGGTGTTCCATGTATTTTAATAATTTGGACTCCAAGTCGCAGATTCTTTTGGTAATCTTTGTTAGTTAAGGTTCGCCCGCCGAATCCTTCTTGTTTTTGAAGTTGGTGAAGTTTTTTTTGCAGATCAAATTCCTCACAATGGCTTTGCTCAGCAAGCACTTTTGAATATTCATTGCATTTACGTCCCAAAAACATTAGGCCGTTGTTGAACCATTGTATATCGTCCTTAACTTGCTCCCTCTGGTCTTTCCAGAAGGACCAAACATCTTGTAGATATACTTTGAAACGGTCAATGCTCAAGAGACTGCAATCATAGCGTGATCAAGGTCAGGGAAGATACTACGAGGAAAAATCTTTGCTATTTGAAGAGTTCATTCTAGTTCTTCTGATAGAAGTATGAGATCTATGCGAGATTTGGATGCTTTCATTGTTAGGCTCTTCTTAAAACATGTGAATTTGCGTTTTATAGGAAAAAGACGTTTGTATGCATCAAAGAGGTTGAGAGATTGACATAGTCCTTCAATTATTTGTTCATCCTTTTCCACATATTATGGACAGGGGGAAGGGATTTGCCAATGATCCAACTGTCTGTTTGGTGCTGCATTGAAGTCCCCTGCCATTACCACTGGGATACCGAAGGGAAAACGACCCTTTAGAGATTCAAAGAAGCGACTTCTTTCTCCTACATCATTGGGACCGTATACGCATAGGATTATCACTACTTCAATCTCTAGCATTGCCAAGAAGAATACCCATCTCCCTTCTTCCTTATCAATTTCCCAATAAAGTGGATCAACTCTAGAGTCAGGGGGAAGCCATATTGCTACTCATGCACTGTCTGGTCTGGGTGCGTGTGCCCTAAAGGCCTGATGGGGCCAGATCTGATGGTGGTCCGCATCATCCATCAAGTGTGTTTCCTGTATACAGATGGCGTCCGACCATTCCCTAGTTGCTCGTAGATTGCCTGCCGTTTTTGTTGTTTGACCGATGTTAATCCATTTACATTAATTGACCTTAGGTCTAGGTCTGTAGCTCCTTTCAGGAGTTTCCAGTCCTTATTCCTACTGTATTGCACCTCCAACCCATTTGTATCTTCCATGGTTTATTTTATTTGTCAAACGGTTGTACGTGGATTGTTTTACAAGGTCAACCAGTGACCCGAGTCTAGCTTTCCACCTTGATCCAGTAAGGTCTGTCCGTTCTTTAGAAGGCGGAAGAGTAAGATCGTGATGTCAACTTCTGACCAGAAATCACGTGCCTTGATCTTCATTTGCTGGAGTTCTATTAACGTGTCCTTAGTGAACCAGCGTAAGTTAACTGCTCGTGTGTGCTCATATTTGAGGAACACATCCTTAGCTGAAATCCTATGAGCGTCAGAAGATAGGATAAGCACCGCAGAGCCCCCAGGCGGAAACTGGGCTTGAATAATTTTTACGATCTCAACTTTAAAGCGTGCTTCCCCTGACATTTCACCAAACAGTGATGAGAGAGTGCTCACTGGGGTTCCATGTACTGTTACCTCTCCGTGTATCGAACCCTTTGGTTCTGATAATCCTACCTCCCAAATACCTCCTTTAAGTGTGACTGGTAGGATAAGTACACCAGATTCAGACAGGGGTAGATCAGCATGTCCTCCTGCCATCAGCAAGCGAAGCTTCTGTCTTTTGCTGATTAGGTCACCTTCATGAGGAGAGATGGGGGGCAGTAATTGTTGTTGCTGCGAGGTTTTCGTTAGTTTATCTCCATCATTTGTTTCAGTAGTTTCATTTGCTATGGAATGATTAGTCGGGTGGAAGGAGGGCTTTGTGGGGGGGTTCTCATCGATGACTGCCTGTCTATTTTCGTCTGTCTCATGGAAGTAGTCATTTTCTGAAATGATCCTACTTTCATTGTCTTCCTCATCTGGCGGGTCAGCTGGGGGTTCTTTGATTTTTTTTTGTTTCAGTTACTCGCGACCTCTCTTTTATCGCTAAATCTTGCTGTTTTTTGCTTGGTTCTTCTAGGGATTGGGTAAGCAATAAATACTTACTCTCCCCTGTCAATTCAGAGATCACTTGTTTGAGTTGATGGATGACTACACTTTTAACTGCGCTATGTGGGGGTCTATCTTCTTTTGTGCCATCCTCATTCAAATTCACACTTCCTTCTTCCTCTATCCCCTTTCCCTTGCCCGATTCCTCAATCCCATCACTAGGTCCCCAGTCGCTTGGATCCTGTGCAGCCTGTGACCCATGTTCTGTTCCTATGTTAAGGGCTCCAGCGTGAGATCCTGGCTGCATTTGCTAAATCATTTTGCTTTGTTGGGGCTTAGCAACACATAAGACTTGTACCCCTTAAATGTGCACCTGCTTATCTTTTGTTTGCTCTGATCCAGGGTCTGCACTCCTTATTGGAACTATTAAGTCCTTCCCTGATCCTGAGGCCTGCATGCTCCTACCCGATCCTGATGCTTGCATACTATCCAGATTTGATTGGACCTGATTTTTTTGGGGTTGGAATCTCACTGTTACTATCGGCAGCAGGCGATGACACATTTGTTGCCAACTTACCTCCCATGGCAATCCTTGTTCCAACGCTGTTCGGAGGCTTGGACTGGCCTCTAATAGAGTGACCAGTTGCACATAATATGTGACCTCCAAAATTCCTCTGAACAGCCTTGGAACTTTAACTTGAGATTCTCTAGTAGCCATTCCGCCACATTTTGGAGGTCTGTTGTGTTCTCCCCTATTGGTGTTTGCCTAGAATCTTGGTTAGTACTCCTCTGAGGGGGAGGGGGAACACCCGGTACTGGTTCTAAATCCATTGGTTGTGGACCAAAAACCTCTTTCAGTGGGTCCACGTCCATTGGTACCGGGCCTGGTTCTGCATTTGGTTGGTCCAATGGGACATCCGATGGGACATCCGATGGGACTTCCAGGTCTCCTATGTTCTCTTTACCTTTGCTGAGTCCCTTCACTTAATCCACTTTTGACTGTTGGTCCCTTTTGGTTGGATGCTATCCTTTGGGTTCCTTCCTTTTCTTCCCTTCCTCTCCTCCCCCTTCTCTACTCAAGGGGGTGAACCTGTCACCGGTCGGTATATAGGCACCTGCATTTGGTCCGATGCGAATCGCGTTCCGATTTACCTTAGTTGACTCGCTTGGTTGTTTGTTCTTTCTCCCACTTCCTTCTTCTCCCCCAATATTCCCATGTGACATTTGTGTTTGGATTTTGGGGGTTGCTGTAACCGAATATTGCGTCCAGTGGGAAGCTGCGGTGGAGGCTTCCATTCTGCTGGTGGTCTTGTAGACCTCCTAGGGTCACCTCTACCCTCCCAATTCCAACCACTGGGTTGGCCTCCAGGTGTCATTTCATCCACATATACCTAACCTTCATACCCCAGAGTATTGGGTAACCATCTGTTAGCCCGGAGGGGGTCTCTTTTTAATGTACCGTCCAATCCAGCAGTCTGTCGAGGATGTTGTGGGCAAGCTAATTCCGTGGAGAGATGACCGTAAGTTTTGCATCTATAGCACCACGTTCTGAATTTATGTGCTGTATAAATTTGGTATAATCTCCCTCCCATTTTGAAGGGAATGATATCGTCTAGGGAAAAGGGCTGGTCCATGGGGAGATCCAGCGTCATCATCACATAGTCATCCCTCTTTGCCACGTACGTCGGTAGTGGGTCTATGAAATCCACTATTTTGTAGTGCTGACCGAAGTCGTGAATGAAAGTTGCTTGAACCTCTATTGGGATGTGTCTCAATTCTACCCAGTAGTAGTCTCTCATCAACTGATCTCTTTTTTCCTCGGGGCCTATCTTCTTTGGTATCCATGGTTAGATACGAGCATCTGATTGGTCCCAGCGTAACTTTTTCCACCCATCCATTTTACACTTATCCTGATCGAACAGGCTTAATACTGTGACTGTGGATGGCACCGGTTGGATCAGGAAGAATTCCTTGACTGCCTTTGGGCTATCCTTTATTGATTCAAAATGCTTACAGATCCATTTGATTTGAATCGGGACGCCTTTTCAGAGATGTGCAGAAATGGTGTTGAGTTTCCTGAACTACACATCTCCACAAAACACGTCCAGATTCAGGCGTTGAGGTAGCTCAACGCTGCTAGTAGGACTTGGCCCCAAGGACATCCTAACGCAACAGGTCGCCATTGCTGGGGCGGTGTATATATCTATGAAAAGTTTTTTTTTTTTTTTTTTTTTTTTTTTTTTTTTTTTTTTTTTTTTTTTTTTTTTTTTTTTTTTTTTTTTTTTTTTT
>BFEA01000602.1:24840-35909 GCA_003427395.1 Chara braunii | reverse complement strand
GGGGAATTGCACAGAAGCAGAAGCAGAAGCAGAAGCAGGAGGAGACTCCTGCAACCATCAGGTGTTGGAGGGGTATAAAGAAAATTCCCAGAGCCGTAGAGGATCTTGCCACAACCATGAGGTCCCTCTCTGTACACGAAAGTCAAATGATGAAGGGAGGTTTAATTTAGCAAATCAGCCACAAAAGCAGAATGAGAGGAGACGACCTCACACTACCCAGTAGAGAAACCACCTACTTCAGGGGATACTCACACTACGACCGTTTTACTTAGTTATGGACATGATGGCGGTCAGATGCATCCAGGTACGGCCATAAAAAAATGCGATGAGATGCATTTAGCAGGGAGCTAGTGCGTGAGTAGTACTGAGTACGCCCTTAGAGGGATGGCAGGTATTTTCGACCAAGAAACAAAACAAAACCGAAGGGAGGCAAAGCGAAACAAAACAAAACAAAACAAAACAAAACAAACAAAACAAAACGAATTGAAATGAAACGAAATGGCTCAAAAAAAAAAAACCGAAATGGCTCAGTGGGTTAGAGATCCGGTGTTGCAAAGGGGAGGTCAGTCGACCCTCAACGTCCCCTGCAGGCATGACGAAATGGCGCGGGGCTGGTTGGCACCCGGCGTGCTTGTTCCCTAGCCTTTTTTTTTTTTTTTTTTTTTTTTTTTTTTGGCTTGTCCTAGTACAGCGTATGCGCAGATCGGTTGACATTGTAGCTCAATGGGTTTGAGCTGGTGATGTGTGAATGAGGTTCAGGGTTCGATTCCGATCCGGCTGGCATATCATCATAGCATAGATATTCTCGGGACGCAGGCAGGGATGTTGTGGAGGGATTGATCATGTAGTTGCCTACCTTAGGGCTTTGCTTTGGAGGGCAAGGGCCGCAGGTGGGACAGAGTAAGGGGTCTGAGTACCTATCGGGAGGCCTTAGACAGGAGGGTTCAGATAATAGGACCTTCCTGGGGATGGACCAGAGGAGGCCCAATTGATGATAGAGGTAAGGGGAGTGGATGGTGGCCTAACAGTAGTATGTACCGCACACTGAGACTGGTGCTGCTCTGAGTGATGACTGAGGGGGGCACTTGTAGACAGTGGTGGGATGGTCTGCTTCCCGTGTTGACAGCTAGACTAGGAAAAAAAAAAAAAAAAAAAAGACTAGAGTAGGCCCATTTGGCGACCGTGGTACGGGAACGGATGGATGGTGGCCTGCTGTAGTACGTATCGATGACAGAGAACAGGGCTGCTATAATGGGTGATGACAACGTACAACTACAACGGTCGGAAGGGCCTTGTTGATGACCGAGGTATGGGAACAGATGGTGGCCGTAGACCAACCAATGACAGAGGCTAGGGTACCTCAAGATCCGGCCAGAAGGGCCTCGTTGATGACCGAGGTATGGGAACAGAAGGTGGTCGTAGAGTCGTAGACCAACCAATGACAGAGGCTAGGGTACCTCAAGATGCGGCCGGAAGGGCCTCGTTGATGACCAAGGTATGGGAACAGATGGTGGCCGTAGACCAACCAGTGATAGAGGCTAGGGTACCTCAAGATGGTACCTTGCCCGATAACGATCAGAAGAACATCAGTCCTCAGCAATATGGGCTCTGGATAAAGTCACCATAAAAGTATTACGAAGACAGTTAGCAGCCTTCCTCTGGCGTAGAAATCATGAATGTGGAAACGCCATTAGTAGAGTGGCATGGCTAACTATTATCCAACCTAAATCTAAAGGAGGCCTAGGCATTATTGATCCCAGCACCCAAGCAATGGCTTTGTCCATACAATGGCTAAAGCGCCTCCTATTCAATCCCCAAACCCCCTGGAGTATGATGGCTTGTGAACAAATAAGAAGACTAGCCCCACCTACCTCGGAATTAGTGGACCCCCTAATGTGGCTGGAAAACAGATGCTGGTCACTCCCGAGGGGCACTCCAAATGCTCCCCAAAACCCAGCACCCTCAGATCGTCAAGCCGCCAGGGCAGACCTAGTTAAGGATCCGTTTTGGATTGATCTGCTGAAAACATGGAGGAAACTGCTACTTCCAGATAAGACGGCACCGGGTAGATGGGAAGAGGTTTGCCAACAACCACTATTCAATAACACAATCATCAGAGATCCTCAAGGCTATACTCTAAACTGTTCTGATTCACCCTGGAAAGGTTGGATCAAAAGAGGAATTACACGCATTAGGGACATCTGGAACACAGAAAGTAGAAACTGGATTGATGAGGCGATCCTTCAGGAAAGACTAAGATACTGCCACAATCAGAAAGAAGGCCTGGAACAAATAGTAGATATAGTTTCACTGGAGTGGGTCAGAATCCTGAGAAAAGGGCCTACGCTAATTCCATGTGACTGAGTATCCTTAATAGACCAACCAGGACTAGTTGGAAAGGTGGAAGAAGTTCGAACTACAGGTGACACTTTGTTATCCTTATTTAACATGGGAGAGGATGGTTACCTGAGAACAAGTCCACAACAGCAAACAGGATGGTTCAAAAAGGTTAGTCTATTTAGGATCAGGGTCCTAACAATCCATGAAAAATGGCTAAGCCTATAAACCGAACACTCTCATTTCTCACCTCCCCTTTGACCCGGCTTGTTGGTCTTGGTCTTCCGTATCTCCCAAGGGATGCTCTCACACCAGAATGCTCCATACACTATCAGTCAAATCCACTTACAGGATGCTTCGCCCCAAGGTTAATATAAAGGACAAAATAGAAGACCGTTGGATGAGGCACCTCAATGTAAGCAAAGAAGAGTTGCGTTCAGTAAAATGGTTCCAGACCATACAAGCTAGACCGGCTAAAATTGCATCACTTCAGTGGTAAATTACTCATCGTTGCGTACCCACAAACGACTGGATTATTGACAGAACCTCTCTTGAACAAAGAGGAATAGCCCTACCCTGGTGTAAGTTCTGCAAATCAGCATTCTCATCCAAACTATTTCCGGAGACTATAGAACATATTTTTCTACAGTGTCCAGTTTCTATATGGCTATGGCGATCGTAGGACAGGATCTGGAACCCGTTAGAGACATCCCTACCCTGGCCATGGAACTGGAAAGCGCTCCAACAGAAAAATTTCCCAGAATTAAATAATCATTCTATAGTAAAATTATACTCTAAATTTTAAATTTTTATTCCATCTTAAAAAATGTCATTGCAATTTTAAAATTTTTCGTTTTACTTGAAAAATTTCCTTCCAAGAATGGGGTATCCCTTCCTATTTGAACTAGATGCTAGAGATGGAATGAAAGTCTGGATGGGTTCATTAAATATTTTAATTGGACTGTTATTCTAAGTAAGGATTTCCAATAGATAACTTCACATCCAATCTATTCACAATTGGGAGAAGAGCAGTCATTTGGGCATTATGGACCCGCAGATGTACTTACGAGATGGAAGGCGCCCGTCTTGATGGTCCATAATTTACAGAAACCATCAAACAACAAGTTCAAGTAGAAATTACTACTAGATGGGAGTCCCTGAAAGAAAATCTCAAATTCCTGAAAACATAAAAAAATATTAAACATCATATACAAACATTCAATCAAAATTGGATTGGAGGGGCACAAGGAGGAAAGTTGGGGCAAGTGAAATGAGAAGGAACTCAAGGCAGTGATCAGGATGAACTGCCAAGGAATTACCGTTTAATCTTCAATGATTGGATTAACATTGACCCCACGGTCCCCACCATTCCAATGAGACCACTATCAGAATTCCCGCATTTTTTTCCCCCTGCGGGTCTGGCTTTGGTTCCCACATCTTGGTATATGCCGGACTCGGAAGAACAACGTCAACATTCTCCGTCTTATGCAGGCAATCAAGTTTAATTCTAATAGGATGCAAGCGCTAGGTGGCCAAGCATATATGGCGCCCGTTCAGGGTGAAGAAGCACAAAATGTCAATCTCTTTTCTATCCTCATACTCAAGATCATATGAACAGAAGGGACGTTGGGCCCGGTTCCCAGCACATCTTGTACCTTGTCTTGCAAGTTGTCAAGGGACGATGGACCTGGTTTCCAGCAGGTGCAGCTCCCCAGCAATGGAAAGGAGCCGCTCCCCAGGTGTTAGCGGTGTCTGCTCTCAACAGCATCACTAACACTTTAGGGGGGTTTTTATTTAAAAAAAAAAAAAAAAAAAAAAAAAAGTCCACAAAGAGACTACTAGAGAGGGGCCTAGGGGACGTTTGGACCGCCAGTACATTGCCCCAGGCAACTTGAGAAAACAAACGGCTCACTCCTAAAATTTCAAAGGCTTGGGCCTACCAGACGACACTGGCTGGCGGCACCAGCCAAAAAAAAAAAAAAAAAAAGTGTGCTGGTGGTGGTTTGACAAGGCTTGGGGTGCAGTGCGAGTCCACCAGGCTCGGGTGTGCTGGTAGTTTAGAGGTGGAGGGGTGAATGGTGGCCTTGGATCTACTGATAACAGGCTAGAACGTCTTGGGCATGGTTTAAACAACAACAGTAGCTATATTGCATTACAAAAAAGAGCGCAACCAGCAACAATGGATAATAGTTATGCTAGGGAGGTATACCCGGGTCGCCCAGAGGATGTCATGGGTTAGACCTTGGCTGGCGGTTGGGGGGGGGGACGGGGGCGATTATCCATTGTCTGTGATATCTCGAGTGTACAACTAGATTCGTACATTGGGGGAACCCGGGTAAATTTGGGGGGCAGGAAGGGTCCACCTGTGAGACTTACCGGCTGCTACGCCCGAGGGTGAACTTGAAGGATATGGTGACAGAGCGTTGGATGAGGTGACAGAGCGCTCCAACCAGTCAAGTGGTTCAGACTCGGTAAATCAGTACCAGTCAAGATCAGCTCTCTACTGTGGCAAGTGGAGCACCGCTGCCCACCCACAAATGATTGGCTGATCGACCGCACATCCCTGGAACAAAACGGAAAGGCTCTCCCCTGGTGTAAACTTTGTGTGGCAACATATCCAACTAAGCGGAGACCTGAGACAATTAAACACATTTTTCTGCAGTGCCCTGGGTCGGTCTGGATGTGGAGGTGGTGGGACCGGGTGTGGAGGCAATTGGGCACGACCATCCCTTGGCAGTGGGATTGAAAACGAATTCTATGTGAATCATGGCCGCCAGAGCAGGCAAGCACCTTCGAGAGAAATATGTTCATGGTAGGTCGCAGAGCAGTTTTCTGGGCAATCTGGTGGAGAAGATGCACTTGTGAGATGGAAGGAGTCTGCCTAGAACGCCCAATCGTTATAGTGTGACGAACTATTTCCTGTAATCGTGCGACTTTCTGCGCGAAGCTGCTTTGAGGGAAACAGGACGGGCTGGTCGGGTGAAGTACGTAGGAATGAGTCGGTCGGGTGGGTTGCATAGATGACCTCGCTTCTTGTTCGTTTTTCCTTTGGATTTTTGGGCCAATACCGAGAACGGTCCCGCGGAGGTAGTTAGGTGACCGCGCCTTAGCGAGCGCAAGAAATAACTGTTGCTATAGCTTCTTTTTTGTTCTGCTGTTGGCACAGGGAATTTTGGCCCGATCGTCACGCGGGAATATCGTTTTTGAATTTTTGAACTGTTGTTGAAGCCCCCCCGGGCTCCCGGAATTGTTTTTCTTTCGGAATTTCTTTTTACGATTAGGATTTAGACTAGGAATTTAGGTACCTTGCAATCTGGCTGCACGGCGCATCTTGCTCGCTCGCACCGTGCCTTGGCAAGATCTGGGCTCTGATATGCGCTTTAATCTTGCGTGTAACTGTAATTTTTGGCGGGCGCAGTTGCAACTGTAATCTTCTTGTTCTTGATGTCCTTCGCGTTTTCTCCTTCTCGCCTCGCCCCCGCCTGTGTATGGACATCCCTTTCTCTGCTCTGATTGGTCCCCACGTTGCATGACTTGATCGACGTGTGGAGAGTGGTTCCGTCCCCTGCGCCGCAGCCTGGCCATGCAGACGTAGGCACCTGCTTCTTTCTCCTACTTTGGCATAATCCCGGGTTTCTCGCGCAAACGTGCACGTTATAAATTTCGCAAGTGTTGTCGGGGCAAATACCCTGACAAGGGTATTTGCCGGGGGTTTTGAACGTCGGACGCTGTCCAACTCTTTTGTTGAATTGAGGAACTTGATGAGACTGACGTTTGCCAAAAGATTTATTCAGACCAACCCTGTGATTGAGAGTTCTAATTTTTTTTAGAACCTGACGTCGTTGACGTCCGAATGAAGCAGCGGGAATTGGAGGTACGACCTGTCATCTGTAGTTCCCGACAGGGCCGCAGGGGCATATGGTCGTGGAAAGACTGAAACTAGACTATTCTACCTAAAAGACCGACGCGCGGCTGCTAAGCCGCTCGATTCAGGGCTTAGGTAGGCTGAAAAGAACGACGCGTCGAGTACGGGGCCCTTACGTGGGAGGAATAGAAAGTTTCTTTCTATTTCCCGGACCCGCGGTTTTTTCGAGTCAGGGGGCCGATGCGCTCGGTGGCGCGATTAGTTATCTCTCTCTGAGTTTTGGAAGGTTAGCGCAGTCGGTGAGGATCGGCTAACAAGAAAGTTGGAAGGTGAGTAGGGTGAGTCGGGCGATCCGACGAGCTGGTGCCGAGTAAGCGGGGTTGACGTGCGGGCCACGACAGACTGTGGCGCACGGACGAACTTGGCTTGCGTGCTCGGACCAAGCGGGGTGACGACTCGGTGCGAGGCGACAGACTGCCCGCATCGAAGGTGATGTAAAGTAAGAGAGGGAGTGAGAGAGAGGGAACACGTTGGGATAGTGTCTTTTTCTCCCTCACTTCATTAATTTTGACAAGTGGCGTCAGCCACCTTTTTCCCATGACTATCCCTCGTTTTTGTTTCTCTCGGTTTTTTAGTTTGATTTTTTTTTTTTTTCCCTGTTTTATTGCAAAATGCTAAGATCGGGTATGATGATTGTCTGTGCATGACATCGATGAGCTTGGGTTATGATGATGTGATCTCCTTCGGTTACATGGGTTGATACATAAGCCTTTGTCGATCTCTCTTTTTCTGCTTTTCTGGGAATTCGCACGGCCCTCGAGTTTCGATTAATGCATGGATATTGGGCCTAGGGAAAATGCGTTTTCTGAACTAAGTTATCGGGCGGACCGACCACCCGATTGTCAATGCTATCTCTGTCGGATCACACGTGTGCATGTCAATTCTCCGTTCCTTCTTTTGGATTGAGAGGAAAGTCTGACGGAAATTCAGCGGTCCTTGTTGATGTATGCTTTGGCTGATAAGTGAATGGTTGATTCACATGTGTGATTACCCTCTGATTATCTTCCTGATGTCCGTTTTTTGACACTCGCACCCGAGAGCGTAATGCCATGTGTCGGGCCAGCATGTCGACTGATAAGCGATCACCCCACCAGAGAACAGCCAGTCGATCGGATCCAACCGATTGCGAACGTGACCTTGTGCACATACGTGTAGGCTCGAAAAAAAAAGGGTGTCGCCTACACGCGTGTCTGCAAGACCCACGCTCGAATCCGTGTTTAAACTTGCAAATTTCCGACAGCATGGATGATGGGACTCCCTTCCATGTCACGGATCGGGAAAGCCTGAGACATTGACGGTTCCGAGAATACTGGGAGTGAAAAAACACCCATCTCCTCGCACGACCTAGACCCAACCCTCCGAAATTCCCCTTTCGGACTGGAAACGAACGTGTCTGTGAATGAGACATTGAACGGGCCTTAAGCGCGATCCCTTTTCCCTCCCAATTCCCCAGTTCACACGCGCGCCACGTCATCGCAGAACCTGGTGTTGTCATCATTGAGACAGACTTCCCTCCTTACCGCCTCGTACTGCCTTTTCATTGCCTAACAACTGCCCCGTGGCACGCGATCGCCCCCTACTGGCCCCAAACCCTGTACTCCGAGTGCCAACAAGACGGCGAGCATCGAGCCGCGGGCTTCGTTCGACGAACCCGGACGGAGGCCAAACAACGAGCGCAGAGCCTCCGCCTGAGGCCAGCCTCGTCGGAATCAGAGGCTCGCCACGAGCAACGCTAGCGATTAGTCAGACAGCGCGACACCCATAGCGTCCCGACAGTACACCAAATTCGAGCCCGGCCTCGGTAACGAAACCCGCGGGGATGGTGATGACATCCCTCGAGGCGTAAAAGCCAAACGCGATCAACGCTTACCCTCCTGCACAATTGCTCCTGGGACTTGCCACAGGAGATCCCAGTTCCGACCTGGGACTCCACCACCACTTTCCTAAAATTCTTGGCACACCCCTTTTCGCACTTCCGGGTCCCTATTTCACTTCGACCAGGAAGTCGCGTTGGGCGTGAGGTTGGTATCGGAGCCGACACGTGGCAAGCTCACAGAGTAGCGAGTAGGTAAGTCGCACAATCGACCTGGAGAACAGAGGGCGGCCTAGACAGCGGAACGCGCCGCGACGCGATTCTATAGTAACTAGGAGCAGATCAGTCGGTCGACAGGCCACCAATATGAACTTCAATCAAGCGCAAAACGTTAATGTACAGCTAGGCGGGGCACCTACCGGGGCATGGCTGGCTACACTGTGTGCACAACAGTACGATCACGATGAAGCCAGGATCTGCCGTAGTCCTGAGTCCCAGGGGTTTGCGAATAGACGAGGCCAGAACGACGCTGGTCGAAGCTGGGGCTTGGTCGCGCTGCCCTGTAACTCGAGCTGTACGAGGGCATGAGACCTGGTAGAGAGATCTGGGGAGTTGTTGAGGGAGGAAGGCACTCTAGTGTCTGTTGGTGAGCTGGTGCCTAGTCAACGCTGGCCGGAGCCGGGCCGGGTCGTGTTGCCCTGTGGCCTAGCAGGTGGGGGGGTTGGGGGGTGGGTCGTGCCACTCTGTAACCTAGCAGTTGGGGGCGTGAGGCTTGGTAGAGGTTGGGCATCGAGGTATAGGGGTGAGGGAGGTAGGCACCAAGGCAGGTGGGCTATTCGGTCTGAATTTCTCCTGTGAGCCAAGGCTCGAAAAACAAAAGGGCCCCTTGAATTTAGTATTGCATAGATGTCTGTTTTTCTCCATGAGCCCCTTCGAGGCTGTTTCATTATAAAAAAAAAAGATGCAAGGTTTGGTTGGTTGTTCATGGTTGCCAAGGGGGGTCTTAAGAATGATTTCGGGTTATGGGGGCTCCTAGCAACTCATCTTAGTCGGCTCCATTGCTGATATACTCAGTGACCTGCGGCTGTTCGATGCCAGAACGACGCTGGCCGGTGCTGGGGTGTTGCCCTGTAACCTGTTGATGCAGGAGTGTGAGGCCTGGTAGAGAGATATGGGGATGCTTTCGGGCGGGCATTCCAAGGGACAGCCAAGGGTTGCTGCTGGGACGACGCTGGTCGGAGCTGGGGTGAGTCGTGTTGCCCTGTAACCCATCAGGGTGGGGGTGTGAGGCCTGGAAGAGCTCGGCAGGGAGTAAGTCGGTGCTGGAGAGCTTTAGAAGGGTTGCTAGGGATCCACAGGGTTTTGAGCATTTGTAGGACCTCTGTGGTGGCGTGTTTTGTTGTGGCCAGACCTTTTTTCTGAAGTTTGTCGTAGTAATTTTCTAAGTCGCTCAAAATTTTCTTAGCCAAAGCCGGGTAATGGCCCCGGTATCTCAAACTTTCAAAATTCTATATAAATTTCCATATGGGACGCTGGGCCTGGTTCCCAGCACGTGCTGCTCCCCACGAATAGATCGGAGCCTTGTCCTATCAAAAAAAAAAAAAAAAAAAAAAAAAAGTTGTAGAGGTTGGATACTAGACGGATGGCAGTCACCCACAGTACTCAGCCACTCAGTTGTCCAGATGAAAATGAGCAGTTAATCCCCTCGTGTGAGGGCAATCAATGCTGCTCACCAGTAAATGTCTGTGCATATACTACAAACACATGTCTGTTCAAACAAATGATTACAATGTTCAGGGACGCTGGACCCACTTTCCAGCAGGTGTCCCTCCCCACCAATAGATGGAGCGTCCCCGGGAGTGCTAGTGGTGTCTGCTCCTATCAGCACCCCTAGCATTAGCTCAGGCTGTTTTCTATTTAAAAAAAAAAAAAAAACATCCATGACCCGCTTTGAGGCGCCCAGATTTTTTTTTTTTTTTCCCCCTGTCAGCCAATGGGGGGGCGCTTCTCATACCGACCATATGCACACCAAACAAAGGAAGAAAAAAATGTCTATATTGTCAGATAAGTGAGTCATCTGTGGCCACCATAGGGGAATGGACTTCAAGCACTGTCGCACCGTCTTAAACGACCAGTACTTGGCCCAGCTATTGATGCCGAGCCGGGATACCCCCTACGCTCCACGTTTTGCCGAGCTGCCGGGGCACCGTTTCATTTTCATTTTGGCTGGCGCTTCCAGCCATTGTGGTTCGGTGCCCCGAAGCGCGCAACTACCGGCGCGTTAACGGGTATCGCCCGCAGCCAATAGCTGGGCCAAGTACTGGTGGTTTAAATCTCGTCCTATCCTTTGGCTACAGGTGTGGCGGAACTGTGCCGAGGGCGATCAAGCCAAGGCCACAAGAGAAACTATTTTTAAATTTGAGTGATTACTGGTGCTCAAGAAAAAAAGGGAGAATTGTTGAAATACCCCTGAAAGTTGGGGTATTGGTCAGATACCCCTAAAAGGCATGCGTATGGCGAAATGCCCCTATGGCAATCATGAAACTTTGCAAAATGGCCCACTCGCCATTTGTACCCGCTATCTTTCACATATGCCCTTCCCCAGCCGTCCCCTGCGTTCCTGGATGTTGGACCCTCGGCAACACATTTTGCAAATGCCCCTATCGGTACCTGCCAATATTTATGTTTGCCCCTGTAGCTGTTCAAGGCCTGAGGCCGTTCCCTGAGCTGCCACATTTCTGCAAATGGCCGTACAGGGACCGGGCATCTTTTATGTTTTGCCCTCCACATGTACGAGTCCCACTGAGCCCATTCCCTGGGCTGGGGCAGCTCGTGGTTCGACAAAACACAAACGACCATCTATGCCTGCTCCCCCGGCGCCCAGATGCAGTTTGATGATGCATTTCTCCTCTCTCTCTCTCTCTCTCTCTCTCTCTCTCTCTCTCTCTCTCTCTCTCTCTCTCTCTCTCTCTCTCTCTCTCTCTCTCTCTCTCT
>BFEA01000601.1:873173-888198 GCA_003427395.1 Chara braunii | reverse complement strand
AAAAACAAATAGCAGTCTTCTTCGGCAAAAGGGGGGGATGGGGTAACTGGTTGAGGACGAGAAAAAAAACTAAGTGATTAAAGAAAAAAAAAAACAAATAACAGTGTACTTCGGCGGAATGGGGGGGTGAAGTAAGTGGTTGAAGACCAAGAAAAAAAAGACTAAGTAAGCAAAAAAAAAAAAAAAACAAATAGCAGTATTTTTCGGCGAAAGGGCGGGTGGGCTAAGTGGTTGAGGACCAAGAAAAAATAAACTAAGTGAACAAAGAAAAAAAGAAAACAAATAGCAGTATTCTTCGGCGAAAGTTGGGGATGGGGTAAGTGGTTGAGCATGAGAAAAAAAACTAAGTGAGTAAAGAAAAACAAAAAAACAAATAGCACTATACTTCGGCAAAAGGGAGGGTGGGTTAAGTAGTCAAGGACGAAATAAAAAAGTACTAAGTGAGTAAAGTAAGAAAAAAAAAAAAAAAAACAATATTCCTCGGCGAAAGGGGGGGATCGGATAAGTGGTTGAGGACGAGAAAAAAAACTAAGTGAGTAAAGAAAAAAAGAAAAAACAAATAATAGTATACTTCGGCGAAAGGGGGGGTGAGGCAAGCGGTTAAGGACGAAGAAAAAAGAGACTAAGTGAGCAAAGAAAAAAGAAAACAAATAGCAATATTCTTCGGCGATAGAGGGATGGGGAAAGTGGTTGAGGACCAAGAAAAAAAATACTAAGTAAGCAAAGAAAACAAAAAGACAAATAGCAGTATGTGAACAAAGAAAAAAAGAAAACAAATAGCAGTATTCTTCGGCGAAAAGTGGGGATGGGGTAAGTGATTGAGGATGAGAAAAAAATAATATTTCGGCAAAAGGGGAGGTGGGCTAAGTAGTTGAGGACCAAGAAAAAAAGTACTAAGTGAGCAAAGTAAGAAAAAAAAAACAAATAACAATATTCCTCGACGAAAGGCGGGGATCGGATAAGTGACTAAGTGAGTAAAGAAAAAAAAGAAAACGAATAACAGTGTACTTCAGCTAAATGGGGGGGTAAAGAAAGTGGTTGAAGACCAAGAAAAAAAATACTAAGTGAGCAAAAAAAAAAAAAAAAAAAAACAGTTGTATTCTTCGGCGAAAGGTAGGGTGGGGTAAGTGGTTGAGGACCAAGAAAAAGTAAACTAAGTGAACAAAGAAAAAAAGAAAACAAATAGTAGTATTCTTCGCCGAAAGGTGGGGATGGAGTAAGTGGTTGAGGATGAGAAAAAAAACTAAGTGAGTATAGAAAAACAAAAAAATAAATAGCAGTATACTTCGGCAAAAGGGAGGGTGAGTTAAGTAGTTAAGGACCAAGAAAAAAAGTACTAAGTGAGCAAAGTAAGAAAAAGAAAACGAATAACAATATTCCTCGACGAAAAGGGGGATCAGATAAGTGGTTGAGGACGAGAAAAAAAACTAAGTGAGTAAAGAAAAAAAAAAAAAAAAAAAATAGTATACTTCGGCGAAAAATGGGGGTGAGGCAAGCGGTTGAAGACGAAGAAAAAAGACACTAAGTGAGCAAAGAAAAAAGAAAACAAATAGCAATATTCTTCGGCGATAGGGGGATGGGGTAAGTGGTTAAGGACCAAGAAAAAAAAGACTAAGTAAGCAAGGGAAAAAAAAAACAAATAACATTATGTGAACAAAGAAAAAAAGAAAATAAATAGCAGTATTCTTCGGCGAAAGGTGCAGGATGGTGTATGTGATTGAGGATGAGAAAAAAAACTAAGTGATCAAAGAAAAACAAAAAAACAGATAGCAGTATACTTCGGCAAAACTGGAAGTGGGTTAAATAGTTGAGGACCAAGAAAAAAAGTACTAAGTGAGTAAAGTAAAAAAAAGAAAAACAAATAACAATATTCATCGGTGAAAGGCGGGGATCGGATAAGCGACTAAGTGAGTAAAGAAAAAAGAAAACAAATAATTGTGTACCTTGGCGGAATGGGGGGGCGAAGTAAGTGGTTGAACACTAAGAAAAAAAATACTAAGTGACAAAAAAAAAAAAAAAAAAAAAACAGTTGTATTTTTCGGCGAAAGGTGGGGTGGGGTAAGTGGTTGAGGACCAACAAAAAAATAAACTAAGTGAACAAAGAAAAAAAGACAACAAATAGCAGTATTCTTCGGCGTCTTGTCGTCACCACTCCTCTGCACATTTCGATGTGATGGAGACGGGGTACGACTTCATTCTCGGTACTCCATGGTCTCGTAGGTTTCGTAGCACCAAGGCCGGTTGGGCGACCAACACTCTCGTTCTCAGAACGAAATATGGACAGACGTATCGCATACCTTTTATAGGTACCTTATATGAAGTTTCGCGTGGAGCCAATGTCTACGAAGGCATCACATTTGCGGCCACCTACACCGACTTCCACAACGAAGTGCTCCCCTCTAGGTTCTCTACTAAAAGTCACAAAAGACTCGTGAGGATCCCTTGCCGACCACTCACCTTGCACGTCCTCTGAGGCCTCAGACACATCCAACGAACAGAGTATCACTCACTGGGTGTGTCTACAGAAAGGCCGGGTTTGGAACAACATGTGGGGCGAGATCGCTATTCACGAGGTGTTTGCATTAACTGCGACGAGTACGACCATTAGCAGTTCAGATGCAAGAACGTGAAAGTGACACAGAAGATAGCTCACAAAGGTGGTTTTGGGAATTCCTTCTCCCAAGGTGGGGCTTCTACGAGCTCCAACTCGGGAAACACATCGGGCCAGTAGAAGTTATAGCTGCTTTTACTCCTGATGAAGTGGGTGATGAACCCTCCCCACTTCAAGAGTTGGCCGGAGTTATTGACTACTTAGTCACACCTTTACAAGTGTTGAAGGAGTCCAGAGTGTGACATTTGATGTTGGCCTCATTAACCAGCAGTTTATTGACGTCTATGGGAAGACATCTAAGATACATGGTCATGAGGACCTGTAGAACATAGCGCATGTCGGGAACGACAATGAGACACGCCGCGGCAGAGGTAAGTTCACTCGCGGACTTGTACGTTTTAGTATCAAGCCTGGTCAACGCATTAGTGGCCTACTGGGCGTGTTGAGAGTTGTGTCATCGTGTTTTTACCAACTCCACAAAGCTCTCTAAGGTATGAGTCTTAGCCCAATCATTCATGCGCCTGCTGAACCCTTTCGAGGCTACTAACCCATCTAGCCATCACGTTGTCGAACCCTCCAAATACGAGGTGGCAGTGATCACCTTTTCCTCTACCAGCGTCCTTTTTGCCCTGACCCACACAAAAACCGTTCTCAACGAAGTGTCAAGAGCCTCATCCTTCTTATCATCTGTAAAGATATTGAGCTCCATGCAAGGAATGAGAATAACTTTTTCATCTCCAACAGGTGGACCCAATTATCGGCCTCTAGTTTTCTTATCGCCAGTCTCGTCGCCGGTGATGACTAGCCCTATTATGTCTCAGTTTAGCATTTTACCCAGCGGTACTTCATCAACAGTAGCACAAATTGTTGCTTCTTCATCTTTTGGAACGGCGGCTGGTGCTACACAACAGTCGGTCCCACTAGTGGGACAACAACAGCCGGGATATCCCCAAGACGCCACTTTGGTCAAGGGTGTCCTAGATAGCATCCAATTTACTGTCCATGTATGCATGGATGGACAGGAGACCTGCCTTGAGGATCCGCATGTTGTCATCAATGACAGCGTCATCTAACCCTTCTACTGCAGCTTTGACTGCCTCCCTATGCTCTAATCTAGCTTTCCTAGTTCTAATCTTTGTTTCCCTTTTAGTAACTTCTCCAAGTTCCTTCTCTAACCGTAAGCGGATTCACTCCACTTGCGGGAGCTCAATGGCTTCTTTCGCGCGTGGAGGTGGTGAGCTGTACTCCGAGCCTGCCATCTGGCTGGAAGAATTGATTGTTGTCACTTTGCTAGATGTGGCCTGCGAAGTGTGTGGCATGCCTATGCTCATCTGATTAGATGTAACAGCTAAAGTAGCAGCAAAAGTACCCATAGTTGCAGCAGTAGTTGTTGCCGTTGCAAGCGGATGCTCGGCTATTGTTGTCGCTTCTCTAGCCCTTTCCAACCGTTCGGCTACTGCTTCCTGTCGCAAAGCCCTCTCTCCCCCAGGGGGTAAAGCTTGGTGCACTGTTGGAATCCTAAGGGATTCCTGACGTGTCACCCTCCTTCCTGCAGATTTGTCCTTACCACTGCCCGGTCCACTCATCAGCTAGGCAGACACTGTCTGCACTACTACCCTCAATGGAGCCTACTGCAGCATGTGTTTGACTGGTCATCACTGTCTGCACTACTGCCCTCACTGGAGCTTATTCGGTAAGTTGCTTAGGCTACTATTCAAGCGGTATCAACAACATTCACACAAATTGTACACATGATCTACTCCTATCTTGATTAGTTTCACTCACAGCAGCTTCGATCAGAACTGGCTATGGTAGAACTCACTGGAGCTTATTCGGTAGGTTGCTTAGGCTATTGTTCAAGTGGTATCAACATCATTCACACAAACTGTACACATTATTTACTCCTATCTTGATTAGTTTCACTCACAGCAGCTTCGATCAGAACAGGCTATGGTATAACACTACAGTTATAATCTAAGTTGTTTGTTAGGTGTTAGCAGTCTGTCACCAACTAATCAAAAATAAAAATAAATCGTGTAAGCAGATGCATGCACAATGGGTATGTTTGTGATGAACAGTTGATTGTCAGTTGGAATCTCCCTCCCCTGTATCCAACGTGCATGTCCACATTATCAAGCGGCGATGTCTAAGGTGTGCATTAACGACCTACCCCTGTGCCCTAAAAATATGCTTATGACCAGTACTGCCCTTTCTTCATCCTCGTGTGCAACGAGCCGTACGTCTGACTGATCTGCTGATCAAGAGGCAGTTTAAGGACAACCCCCAAGGTCCTCAGGAATTATGCCGCAGACAGGATGACGATCAGAGCCAGTGGACAGTTCAGAACCCCGCCAGAAATGTTTATAGACCATCAGGTAAGCGTCTGCATAGGACTGGTAAGTCCGCTCACCCCTCTATCAGCGCAACAAACAGCCTTAAAGGAGAAAGCAGCATGGCTTGCATGTACTACTCTCATGGGTTGCTTCAACCAGGGCCCTTCAGAGGCACCGCCGTCTCCTGCCAAATGCGCCTCCGGGGAGAATGTCGTTGTCGGTGCGATACCCAAAAAGGGTATCCGCCCTGTTTTTTGCAAGTAACAAAAAATAAGTTTGGTTTAAAGTCTAAGTATACCACACGAGGAGCGGCGGAGTCTGTAGTTTAGGTTGACTGGATGGTTGACTAAAACAGAGAGTGTGTGGGCGCGCAGATTTGAGGCGCGCGTATTCTTTTTAATTGTTGATGATTGAAGAGTCGGCGTAATCGCCGACCAGAGTTTTATTTTCTGATTAAGTTAGGATGAAAAGGATTCTGTCTCTTGATTGATGCTCTTGCCTGTGACTTGTGTGTACGTACGGAGGACGACATCAACAACAGTGTGATATTAAAACGTTCCAGTAAGTTCGTGCATCGCACAATATTCGTTTATATAGGTGTCCGTCAAAGCTAAACCCAACATTGGGCCCTAACACTAGCGGTTTCGACGTCAGACTTTAGTCAAAGAGGTTCAGGGATCGAGATCGGGCGGCGTCGACGCGGGAATAATAGGATAGTGCGAGGGTCTGGCGGGGCTATCCCCCTTGGCATTGCCGTCAGCAGCAGCTGTTTTCTTTTCTGGTTTGTCATAGTCTAGCGATTAAAAGTTTTGGATACTTTGTTGTATTATTATTTCGCCCCGGTACTCCATGACAAGGGTGCGCCACTGGATTTGTAGGTCGTCGCAACGGTCAAGGGCTTTGAGCGAGAGCCTCTATTTCGTTAGCCCACTAGTTCCTCGCGTGGTCAGAACGCTGGTGAAGGGCTCTGGTCCCACTGCTGTGAGACGCGGGTTGAGGAAGTCGACGTGCATGTGAGCCGGTGGGTGGTTAGCCCACGAAGCGGAAGAAAGTTGAATGGCGGGGTCGCTTCAAGGGCACCGTCGGCTAGCCACGATCTGTCGAGAGGGTTTAATTGTGGGAATGCCGACGGGATTCGTAAGATAATGGATCGTGCCCAGTCAAAAGGGGCATAAAAATGGTCTGGGGCGCTATCGAAGGACTGCAGCTGTGTCGCGGCCAGCTACGGATCGCGGGGAACCTGAGCTCCAAAGTTATCATTTGAATGTTGGTTACTATCGGGGCCCAAGTGGCTGGGCTCGCAATAGGTCTGCGCCCTCAGTTTTGTTCATTGCTATGAGAATGCGTGGGTGAGGCCATTGGAGTCGCATAGTGGTGGCAAACCTTGCTCGGGCGGACCGCTGCACAAAAGGGGGGAGGGCCGACGGTATAGCTCTAAGTAGCGGGCGGTGGGGCTGGCCCGACAGCAGTGGGCGAACCAATAGTGCAAGCGGGCATCGAGCGTTGAGGCGGTGAAGGGAACCAGAGGAGACAGGGGGGAGAAAGCAGGAAAGTGGAGCGCTAGCGAGCGTGGGGGATAGGCAGAAAAGAGGACGGGCGAAAGCGGAAGTCAGACACAGGCAGCTAGAGGTAGGGGTACCTAGGTACCGGTGCACTCACAGGTAAGAAGGAACGGTGATGGCGGGGTGGTGAGCCGAGGCGCAATAGGGAAAAAGTATAACATTGCCAATCGAGAATGGAATGAGGCAGGGAGAGGGGCGCTCCTATCGTTCTGGGAGTGGGGGAGTCCAATTGTGAAGTCGGATTAGTTATTTAATTAGTAGAGTAGGTGGTAGGAGAGGAGATAGCCGCACGGATCTATGGAGGGAGTGAACACAAACGGGGAGGAAAGTGCATAGTTTGCTCGATTCTTAACGGAATGGGGTGATTGAAGATTTGAGACCGAGGTTTTGATGATGGGTGACCCCGTTTTTTTACTCAGAATTGGGCGAAAGTCAGTAGAAGTTGGAGTTATGTGACAACGATTCTGAACGAAGCTATGCGGAGGTCAAGGAGGAAAAAAAAGGAGGAAACGGGAGCAAAACTTCATTTCCCTGGCCATTCATTCGACCAATTTTTATGAATAAAGGTGCAAACTGGGGGGCTCGGACAATTCTGATCTGATTGGCCGCGTCAGAATTACAATCTGAGCAGCGGTTTGCTCGGTTGAAGTTGTAGATGTTGTGCAGCCATCATGATACGTTTAGATATGGCGATGCATCTTCCCATGTCTACGGGAAGATTCATACTCATTTTGTGCGTTTGATGAATAGCGGAGTGAGACCGATACCCCTGCCTTCATGTACTCACGTAACAATTATCAGACCGAGAGCGGTCGTGCCTCTGTTGGCGGTCCACCACCTTGCGCTCATTATGATTTCGGCACAACCTGCGACAGTGGTATAAGTTCTGATCGTCGCGCTCAGCTCCGAGTCTGTGCTCGTTGTCATTGAAGACAGTGCTAATTTTCGCCCTGCTCGTCATCCCATTCCCTCATCCGGCTTTGTGATCCTCTCCTCGCCGCGATCCTTTGTTGGCTTTGACTGAGCCTGGCCGCACCAAGGACCATTTACATTCGCAAGAGAAAGAGGTAGAGAGAAGCTTACGAGGACGAGCATGCCATTGATCAGGAAGCGTGAAGATCGCACGATCCTGATCCCAAAGCGAGGGGCGAACGCAGCAGGCCGTGTTGGGTTGTGAAGTGAGCCCGCACCTTGCCTGATCGGAGCAATCAGTTAGGTAGTATAAAGTCGCAAGAGATGTGAATGGTGGGAAGTTACGTTGGGATAACAGTAATTCTATCTGGATTTTAGTAGGCGGTTCATTCTCATGGAGACACGTTTGGCGAGAGAAGAAGGGAAAGTGTTATCTTGAGAGTAGCCTTTCTAAGTGGCATACTGGTACGTACAGCTTGGTTGGAAGGCCGCTAACTGTGAGCGCCTACGCTGCTCTATTCACCGTTTGGTGCAGCGAGGAAGGGAGCTGCAGTGCTATACACTCGCCCACTAGCTGACGCATTGTAGGTCTGTCGAATAAGAGGGGGGGCATACCTGGTTCGTTAAGCAAAGCGACAGGAGAAGGATTGGCAATCGAACTATAGAGTTACAACGGCGTATGTATCTGCCTCTGTTTTTGTAGCAGAATCTTTCATACTCTTCGCACGTTTGGTAAGCAGCGCAACGGGCAGTGGCTGAGGTACGAGGAAGTGAGGAACGTGTGCAAGGACGTGAAAGAGAGAGAGAGAGAGTGAGGATAGGGACATAAAGACACGTACCTGGTTTTGATGGTGATCTATAGGGACGACATCTTCACACATTCTGACTGATCTATACTGATGACGGAAAGGCTGCTTCGCCGCTTGTAATCAGGATATGTCGACAATATGATCGCAGTTTGAGTGTTGAGTGCAACAGGAGGAAATAGGCTCGGTCTGTATTTCTGAGGAATCAATGCATGACTCAACTGATAAGGCACCCGAGCGGTATTCAGGACGTCTTGGGTTCATTCCCCATTAACCTCATGTACGCGAGCGAGCTTGGCACCCGCCACGAGGAAAGATGTTATTGTGACATTGAACAGACTAATGTAAAGTTGGCAATGCATAGGTGGGTGGTTGTTAGGTAACAACAAAGATAGAGGAGCAAGGTTGGAGGCTTACAAGCGAGGTAGTAACGGTCGGTTGCTTATTTCGTTGAGAAGAAAGGGGCGAGGGACGAGCCGCGGAAGTTGAAAGGCTTGTTTGTGGCTGATTCGCTGTTCATCCCCAAAGAGTGAGACAGCAGGAGGCATCCATTTTTTTTTTATTTTATATTTTTTCGTACGGGTCGTACGAGGGCGTATAGGTTCCCGTACAGATATTATCTGTACGTTTCGTACGGAAAGGCCCCGTACGTGTACGTTCGGTAACGTAGCTTCTGGCTTTCTTAATCTAAGTCTAGTGCTGTTACGAGAGGAAGGCGGCAGACGGGATTGCAACCCGTAAGACCGCGGCAAGACTTTATGGGGAGTCGGCCCACCGATTGCGGGAGCTCTGCCGAAACCTAAGCGAGGTTCTGGAGGCAGGGAACCATCAGGTATATCCTTTGTATCTGTTTGACCCCACCATACCCCTGATTGCCTATCCCTTTTTAGTTGACTGATGTATGGATGAGATTGCCCCTATGACTTTGCTTTCTTTCAAGACCTGATCAAACTGAATGGAGGGAACGTGCGAGAGTGAAGCATAAGTTTCACTTTTATTTTGACTGAAAGCAGACTAAAGGATGAACTAGGGGAAGGTGGGAGGAAGGCAGACTGCATGTGTTTTACCGGGTCAACCAATGACTGACACTCATGGTTAATGGGCCTCAAAATCTTCGGCGAATGGTACACTGAAGCTCACAACGAATTTTTAGTGAATTCGCTAAAAAGTTTGATTTTTTATTTGCTGAAGGTTTTAAAAGGTTCGTCTTTCGTCAATGAAGTGTGCTAGCTCTTTAAGAACTAGTGTTGTTCATGTGTCCCTTCGTTGACTAATTGGTGGTGATTGATATTACCCTCACTCCGAGAATTAAACTTTTTTTTTTTCTTTGGAAGCTTAACGTTTTTTAGGACCGTTCATTTATCAACTTCCTTAAGGCTTCGTCGAAATTCACACTCATTTTTCTTCCTCGGAAACTTACCCATACTTAGGGGGTCGAAAATCACCCCCCCAGGGCGTCGCCGAAGATTACACTTTTTTTTCTTTTTTTTCTTCTTCGGGAACTTAGCCGTTACACTTTTTTTTTTTTTTTTTTTTTGGGAACTTAGCCGTTTTTAGGGGTCTGTCACCCACCAACCCTCCCCATGGCTTCGCCGAAGATTACACTTATTTTTCTTCTTTTTCTTCCTCGGGAACTTAGCCGTTCTTAGGGGGTCTCCCATCCACCAACCCTCCCAGAGTTTCGATGAAGATTACACTTTTTTTTTTTTTCTTCTTCTTGGGGAACTTAGCAGTTCTTTTAGGGGGTTTGCCACCTAACAACCCTCCAAGGGCTTCGCCGAAGATTACACTTTTTTTTTTTTCCGGGAACTTAACACTTTTTAGGGGGTCTGCCACCTACCAACCCTTTCAGGGCTTCGCCGAAGATTACATTTATTTTTCTTCTCTTTCTTCTTTGGAGACTTAGGCATTTTTATGGGGTTCACTCGTCACATTTCCCTAGGACTTCGCCAAAGATTACACTTTTTTTTCTTTGTTTTTTAAGAACTAGGTCACTTATCAACTTCCTTAAGGTTTCGTTGAAATTCACACTTCTTTTTTCTTCTTCGAAAACTTAGTTAATCTTAGGCGGTCGAAAATCACTCCCCCTAAGGCATCGCCGAAGATTACACTTTTTTTTTTTTTTTTTCTTCTTCGGGAACTTAGCCATTACACTTCGTTTCCTTCTTTTTTTTCTTTCGGAACTTAGCCGTTCTTAGGGGGGTTGCTACCCACCAACCCTCCCCAGGGCATCGCCGAAGATTACCCTTATTTTTCTTTTTTTTCTTCCTCGGGAACTTAACCGTTCATAAGGGTCTCCCACCCACCAACCCTCCCCAAGGCTTCACCGAAGATTACACTTGTTTTTTTTTTTTTTTCTTCTTTGGGAACTCAACCGTTTTTAGGGGGTCTGCCACCCACCAACCCTCCCAAGGCTTCGCCGAAGATTACACTTGGTTTTCTTCTTTTTGTTATTTGGGAACCTAGTCGTTTTTAGGGCGTCTCCCACCCACCAACCCTCCCAGGGCTTCGCCGAAGATTACACTTATTTTTTTTCTTTTTCTTCCTCGGGAACTTAGCAGGTCTTAGGGGGGCTGCAATGCACCAACCTCCCCACGGCTTCGCCGAAGATTACACTTATTTTTCTTTTTATTTTTCTTTTGGAACTTAGCCGTTTTTACGGGTCCTGCCACCCACCAACGCTCCCCAAGGCTTCGCCGAAGATTACATTTATTTTTCTTCCTTTTCTTCCACTGGAACTCAGTTGTTCTTAGAGGTCCCCAACCCACCAACCCTCCCCAAGACTTCGCCGAAGATTACACTTATTTTTCTTCTTTTTATTCTTCGGGAACTCGACCGTCTTTAGGTGGTCTGCCACCCACCAACCCTCCCAGGACTTCGCCGAAGATTACATTTTTTTCTTTTTTTTTTCTTCTTTGAGGACTTAGCCGTTTTTTTGGGGCCTCCCACCTACCAACCCTCCCCAAGGCTTCGTCAAAGTTTACACTTATTTTTCTTATTTTTCTTCTTTGGGAATTTAACCGTTTTTAGGGGGTCTGCCACCCGCCAACCCTTCTCAGGGTTTCGCCGAAGAATAAACTTCTTTTTCTTTTTTTTCTTCTTCGGGAACGTAGCTGTGTTTTTTAGGTCTCCCACCCACTAACCTTCCCGAGGGCTTAATCGAAGATTACACCCACCAACGCTCCGCCTTTTCTTAGGGAATTTAACCGTTTTTAGGACCGTTCACTTATCAACTTCCTTTAGGCTTCGTCGAAAATCACACATTTTTTTTTCCTTTTCTTTTCTTCTGGAACTTAAGCGTTCTTATGTGCGGTGACTTATCTACACTTCTTTTTCATCTTCGAAAACTTAGTCATTCTTAGGCGGTCGAAAATCACTTCCCCCAGGGCTTCGCCGAAGATTACATTTCTTTTTTTCTTTTTTGTTCTTCGGAAACTTAGTCGTTACACTTCTTTTCCTTTTTTTTTTTTCTTTCGAAACTTTGTCGTTCTTAGGGGGTTTGCCACTCACCAACCCTGTCCAGGGTATCGCCGAAGATTACACTTTTTTTCCTTCTTTTTCTTCTTGGAATTTAGCCGTTCTTAGGGGGTTTGTCACCCACCAACCCTCCCCAGGGCATCGCCGAAGATTACACTTATTTTTCTTATTTTTCTTCCTCGGGAACTTAGCCGTTCTTAGGGGGTCTCCCACCTACCAACCGTCCCCAAGGCTTCGCCGAAGATTACACTTGTTTTTCTTATTTTTCTTCTTTGGGAACTCAGTCGTTTTTAAGGGGTCTGCTACCCACCAACCCTCCCAGGGCTTCGCCGAAGATTACACTTATTTTTCTTTTTTTTCTTCTTTGGGAACTTAGTAGTTTTTAGGGTGTCTCCCACCTTTCAACGCTCCCAGGGCTTCGCCGAAGATTACACTTATTTTTCTTATTTTTCTTCCTTGGGAACTTAACAGTTCTTACGGGGTCTGCCACCCACCAACATCCCCACGACTTCGCCGAAGATTACCCTTTTTTTTTTTTTTTTTCTCCTTCGGGAACTTAGCCGTTTTTAGGGGGTCTGCCATCCACCAACGCTCCCTAGGGCTTCACTGAAGATTACACTTATTTTTCTTCCTTTTCTTCCGTGGGAACTCAACCGTTCTTAGAGGGCTCCCACCCACCAACCCTCCCCAAGGCTTCGCCGAAGATTACACTGATTTTTTTTCTTTTTATTCTTCGGGAACTCGACCGTTTTTAGGTGGTCTGCCACCCACGAACCCTCCCACGGCTTCGCCGAAGATTACACTTTTTTTTTCTTTTTTTTCTTCTTTGGGAACTTGGCCGTTTTGGGGGAGTCTCCCACCTACCAACCCTCCTCAAGGTTTCGCCGAAGTTTACACTTATTTTTCTTATTTTTCTTCTTTGGGAACTTAACCATTTTTAGGGGGTCTGCCACCCGCCAACCCTCCCCATTGTTTCGCCGAAGAATACACTTCTTTTTCTTTTTTTTCTTCTTTGGGAACTAAGGTGTGTGTTTTAGGTCTCCCACCCACTAACTTCCTGAGGGCTTCGCCGAAGATTACACTTATTTTTCTTATTTTTCTTCCTCGGGAATTTGGCCGTTTTCAGGGGGTCTCTCACCCATCAACCCTCCCAAGGACTTCGCTGAAGATTACACTTTTTTTTTTTTTTTTCTTCTACGGGAACTTAGCCGTTTTTGTGGGGTCTCCCACCTACTAACCCTCCCCACGGCTTCGTCGAAGATTACAGTTTTTTTTTTTTTTTCTTCTTCAGGAAGTTAATCGTTTTTAGGGGTCTGCCACCCACCAAGCCATGTGATCCCCTCACTGGTTGAATACGGCAACAGGCACCTCCCGAGGCCTAGCATCCATGCTCTACTATGACATGGATCTTCATTTTGAAAAAAAAAAAAAAAAAAAAAAAAAAAAAAAAATCATTCTTTATGCAGCGGTCGAGCTTCATTGGTTAGGGACATGAATGAAAGAATACAGGTCGTGGGTTTAAGCCCCATGGAGGCCTGCGGTGTGCTTGTTGCTATTAGTGGGGTCTAACGGACTCTAGTAGTCGCTCACACCGACTGAAACGAAAAAACAATAGGTGGAGGGCGAGGAGAAGGGCCAAGGGAGGTGATGGGGAAGGAGGAGAGCAGGACAACAATGTTGATAATAGAAAGAGAACAAAACAAAAGCAAAATGACTCTTCTCTTGTCGTCTTTTATCCCTAGACGCCCGTCGCACATGGAGGGGGAGCAGATCGTTATTGCTAGATGGATTAGGACTGTGTTAAAAGCGAGGTTATGGTGAAGGAGGAGAACAGAACGACAATGTTGATACCAGAAAGAGAACGAAACAAAAGCAAGATGACGCTTCTCTTGTCCTCTCTTATCCCTGGACGTCCGTCACAAATGGACGGGGAGCATATCGTTATTGCTAGATGGATTATGACTTTGTTAAAAGCGAACTTGTCCCACCACATGTCCACATGCACATCCAGATGGTAGCTCTTCTCATCTTCCACCTAATCCAACTTGCTTGTCTCTTACAGAGACACCTGGAAAATATAGCTACCTTTTGAAATGAAGGGAATGCATGTTGCCCTCCAGGTACATGCATCCGTTTGATAGCAAGAGGTAGCTATGTTTCCAGGGGTCCCGTGTACAGGCTGAAGAATACAGGTAGGTAAGTAGGGAAAGTGAGAGAAAGGGGAAAAAAAAATGAAACTGATGGCTGCATGTAATAGAAGGCCAAGTCCCACAAGCGGGGTTTTCGGCCTCGTTTCAAGTATGCACAGATTCTTGCCATCATCACAGAAATGACCGACCCCAGGCAACTCAAAATAATTTTATTCTTGTCATTGGGTTGCGTTTGGATTCAAACCGTAGTATGTATTTCAACAATTCATGGGTGTACCAACTGACCTTGGTAGCTTGTTTACACACCAAGATTTACAATAGAGCGGGCCCTTGAAAGGAAAACTCTCTCTCCACAGCAAAGGGCATGACTGTTTCCCAAGCAGCCATACGAAATTGGAATAGCCACTAAGGATGGACCAGCTACGTGACACGTGCGTGTGAGCACGCTAATATGTGTGTGTGTGTGTGTGTGTGTGTGTGTGTGTGTGTGTGTGTGTGTGTGTGTGTTTAGATGAATCATGACGCTACCGCGGCGAGAACCTCAATGAGTCGCACTTAATTGTTATGTGAATACTGTTCACCAAGGCACGTGATCCACTCATGCATCTACCTCGATTGTGTCATATACACGAGCCGATAAGATCGTTGGGATATTCCCCCTTTTTTTGTTGCGATCCACTACGAAGTTCGTAGTATACAACTGACATATGCCAAAGGCAGACAACACGAAAGGAAAGAAAGGGAAGAATTACGAATCAAGCATCATCCATCCTTGAAATTACTACGAGATTCAAAAGAGAGCACACTCTTGGCTGGATTTAAGAAGAAGAGGATTGATCATGCACAATTTAGAAAGTGACGAAAACTCAGGAATTCACTCATATAAGGGATGCGTCAATAGATACAAGCCGTCATATCAACTTCCTTAGTTCCCAAACATATAAAGTCATCACAAATCGTTAGAGCCATCCGGCAAAGGAAAGTACGGTTATACTATGCTATGAAATACCGAGTTTCTCGACGAGCTGCACAAAATTCATTTTATGCAAGCAAAAGGTTCTACAAGTACAACTACCTCCGTGTCATGCATCGTATTTACTTGCACTCGTAATCGAATGAAAAGCACGTCGAATGACTATCCAGAGTCTGCTCTCAATCACAAAAATAAAAAAAT
>BFEA01000601.1:819971-845276 GCA_003427395.1 Chara braunii | reverse complement strand
TTTTGTCTCTCATAGATGGGTCAGGCTTATCCCCCTGATGGCACTCTTTTCAGGCTATAACCCCCTGTCTAGGTCTCGTCAGGCTTAAACCCCTGCGGGTCTTTCATCCGTACAGCAGATACTGCCAGGAATTTAACATGGGCCTCTCGTTTTCATGAGGATGCATTCCCATCACCTCAGCATGTCTCTCGTTGCCAAGAGTTTAACATGAGCCTCCCACGAAACAGAAGGATACTCACACTATACTACATCATGTGTCGTCCCCATCCCAGAGAGAAATCACGCTTTCCAAAAGTCCTTATCCAGTCCGGCTAATTGCAACCCCCACTTAATTATCACACAAGAATTTTCTCCTTCATGTCGTGTGAATGCGTCGAGGAGTGGTGTAATCCAAAAAAGGATAACATCTTGACGTCAAGCCCCGCTTTGGACTCGAGCCTCACCACTTTCCCTCTGATTCCAGTGCTTTCGACCCTGATTGGTCCGTCGTAAACAGAGTAGAACTGCCCCACCTTACATAACCAAGGTTGATAAAGTCTTGATAATAGAGGCAAGGTGATCATTCTTGACAAAAGACCGAGTAATCGCTCTGTCCCTCGTGACAAGAACAGTCGCCTACCCTGCAAACAACATTTCAATCAAGATCTCAACACGTTTCTCCCTTTCGTCGATAGTGTAGTCATCCTCCCCAAAAGGAAAGATGGCAACATCCCACTATGGACCAGGAACAAAGTTTCGGGGCAGAACTCTTTACCGCCTACTGGCTAACGACATTAGGATTCCTCACTGCGTGACAATTGGCATAAAACCAAGTCATTAGGCAATATAAATAATTGAGCCACATGTCTGACGGATAATGTGCACGCATATGGTCCACGTACACATCGTTTTCTTAGGCTTTTATTTACAAAATCTCACATTTATAACCAAATACACAGAATCTCACAATCATATCAGAATCCCATCAAGACATGATAACAATGAAACAATCATTACAACGAAATGAAAAAGGACACGATTCACAATAAATATCACAAATATTTTTACTCGAATAAAATCAATTCACCCTCATACAAAAAACTCATACAAGGTCGAAATGTATAATAATTCTTTAACAAAATCACATAGATTCAATCACCAATAACCATCAAATATTACGAAAGAAATCAACAATAGTGACTCAAATTACAATGACTAGATAGATCAATAGGAATATGACATTCATATCCAGCAATATATGTACATAATTCCTATACCATGATAAAATTATTCAAAATTATTTACTTAATATCTATTGATAAAAATTATATCACCCGAGTGTCGTTCCACCTGGGACAACGGTAGTTCGCCGTTATCCCTGGCAATGGCGCCACCTGTCGAGCGCATCGGCCCCCGCGTGAGCGAGGGCCCTCCCTACAGCATCACGCAGGAGAAACTTAGGCTTTAAACTTTTCAGAGACAACTCGGGGACGACACGGTAATCCGCGTCGACCATTCGCCGCTCCGGCCGAGTGCGTCAGCTGTACATTCCGCGGTCCCCTACGACAGGATAGGTTCTCGTAGGGCACAAATTACCTTCCCTAAGGGGCTGTCACCACCCTTAGGGGTGTATCCCAGCCGAGCTACCGACCCACATGCGAAAGTTTTTATAATGCAATTGCAGGGGTAGGACGACCGAGGGCATTTGCTCGTTTGCTGTAGCATAGGTACGTATGGTTAAACGCCAAAGTGGGCCCGAACGTTTTCTATCCCCGGGGCGCTGATCTCCCAGGAATCGGACCAACGTCAGTCGACTAGGACGTGATATTCCAAGCGTAAGAGAATCTCAATCAATCCTAGTCCCTTCCTTTAAAGACAATCAAGAGTTAAACAGATAAAACACTTTCAAATAAAGAAGACTCAATTCAACGTAAATTGACTTATATTATGAAATCAACTTATGTATAATACAGTCATGCATACCACTCATCCCGATCAAGTTGACAAGGGTTGACTTGACTTTCATCCAACGACGAGACAACATGAGTTGACTCGTCTTCGGACATCACTTATCAACAAAAAGACAAAAGCATGACTTGTATACGATGCGAAGCTCAAATGACGTCTCACTAAAGTATCTACACTATACTTGTCAGACGGTTTGACTGTCACGACTTTTTCGGCTTGATGAGATGCATTGCCAAGTTCTTTCATTCCATCACATGCTGACTGCAAGCAAAGAAATGTGGACACCCTAACCCTCAAGTGAAGTTAGAATTACACCATTCTAACGATGGCATCACTACCTTTCTAACTTTGTGTGTGAATGTCATTTGCAAGTAGTCCGGCTACCACTATACGAGTCAGTTCTCGACTTGAACGGTCGAACGTTGAATGCCTCATTGAGGTTAAGGATCCATTTTCAAATTTTGTTGGTCGCTTTGTCCTCTTGGGCAATAATTACTCTTTCTGTTCCGCGAGTGATGAAATACCAGCCTGCGATATAAAGGTATTTAAAGCAATGCTCCACTCACGCCTTTTTGTCAACTAGCCTGATTGCCCCAGACCTGCATTTCTTATGGCGCAAACCTGCCCGCGAAGGCAATGCCTAGTCGCACCCCATCCATAGCTAGTGAATTCATGAACTGGGCTTCTTATGGCGCACGTTCCCTATTCGTCTGTGGCTCCTAAGACGGCCACTAGAAGGACTATACCGGTTCTTCTCAACGTAAGCCCCCAAGAACTTTACGCCTTCCGTGAATAGCACACGTTCATCCCCTAGGAGGTGGTCTGGGATACCCCTCGTCCTCGCCCGAGCGAGCCTTGGATCTCAGAAGTCGGGCTGGCTCCACCACAACAGCATGGTATCCCCCCGCCTAAGCGGTCCACTCCGAGTCGTTAACAGGGTCGGCCCCTAAGGSAACGAACCCCCGCCTCAGATGTCTCCTAGGGAGAGGAAATGCACTTACCACAACAGACGGTCAGCCCTTTATCGCCTGACGTTAAGGGCGAACCTAGACGATGAAGGTGATCACAGAAGAGGAAGTCATTCAGACAGACGGGCATAGACAGAGAGGGTCGTTCCGGAAAGAATGGGCAACCTCAGGAAAAAGTCTACGTCTATTTGATTCCGTCTTCTTTGTGTGACCAAGTTCTTTTTCCGTCGTCAACTTATTGTCCTTCTCTTCAACATGCATGTAGGCGAAAAATAGAAGACGACCATCCCTCCATTCACTTTCGTTGACATGATTCCATTTTCATTTTTCAAGCGTTTTTCTACTTACCTGCACATCAGATCAAACAACAAATTGAAAAGAAAACAATGCAGTCCCAAACTCATGTCAGACTTTCATTCACACGTGCAAACAAAACACAACTTCCTCTACCTTTTCAGTGAACATTCAAAGAGTAGGGTCAAGCGAGTGTGGGTTCACACAGGTGTGAAGGAAAATCTGGGTCATTCAACTAAGCTTGAGTGAAGCTGAACTGAAGATAACAAACGACTCATTCAAAAAAGCCGTATAGACCACACTCCAAATGAGAAGATCGCCCCAGTAAGCTTTCAGAAAAAGTGATCCACACCACTTCCTGATAGCGATCGCCGTCACAGCACCTTCACAACCACAATCACCTCATTGTCTCAGCGCTGTCACCACTTGCGACCAGTACCACTATGCCATCACTGTGTCGAGGCGTCGTCGCCGCAATATGCGGACAACACAATGTCAACACCTCCTCAAAGCACACCCTCTTTAATGACGCTCCTCAAAATTGTCGTCGCCGCAGCGAAGACCGGACAGCACATCCACACGACCACTAAAAGAAACACCGCTGCTGCCGCAAAATCTTGGCAGCGCTTCCGCGTCACCGCTAAAAAAAAAAAAAGCTGCCGCCTCAAAATTTCGGCAGCGCTTCCGCGTCACCTGCCAAAAGGCACAGCCACTGCCGCAAAATTTTGGCAGCCCTTCCACGTCACCGCAAAATAGCACAGCCGCCGTGCCAAGCGGACAGCACCTCCCCTACACACTTCTCAAAATGGGTGCCGCCGTCGAAAAATCACGCAGCATCTCCCCTACACTTCTCCAAGTGCAGCGACAACTATGACTGCCCTTACTCTCACGCTCCTTGCAGACCTCCAACATTTTTCTCTCATTCTGTAGCAGCTTCCTCACACAAGCAGCCAACATTCAACTAAGCAGAATGCCAGCAGCACCAGCAACAAATGAATGTTGGCTGGCTGGCTGCTCGCTGTTTTATAGCTGGCTGGAGGCTGAGGGCAGCTGCCTAGCCCCAGCCAAAACTCGGATCTAAGCCTGACCCTTGACCTAGATCGCGATCAAGGGCTAGAAAGTCTGATGTTCCCCTAAGGAAACTAAGTTCAGCCCTTTGGTAATGCATTTGGCCTTCACCCGCGGCCAACTTACCAAATATTGTACAAAGCCTTCTTCAGCTGACTGTTGAATCCAACAGTCTGCTGTCTTGTCAACGTCCAGAAGCTTCTAGACCTGCATCTGGACTGAGGCCGCGGTTAAATCCGCGACCGTTTTTTCTTTCCCAACTTCTTCTTCTTCTCCTTCTCTTTCCCCCCTTTTTTTTCTCGTTTTTGTTTTGTATAGGGGCAGCCCGCCGTTCAGAACGAACAGCCGCCGCTTCCTTTCACAGAGTCGAACTAGAGTCAAGCTCAACAGGGTCTTCCTTCCCACTGCCCCCACGCGCCCGTACCCGGACGCCTACAGCGCCAGGTGCAGGCGGCGGTCTACAACCCATTGCTCAACCAGCGGGCGTAGGTAAGTGGCCTTCTCTCTCTCTCTCTCTCTCTCTCTCTCTCTCTCTCTCTCTCTCTCTCACACACACACACACACACACACACACACACACACACTCGAACCCGACGCGCCCGAACATAGCCGCATTTTTGCGGCTAATTCACTCGGGTTGGCCAACTGTCGGGGTTCAGCCTCCTGATAAGTCGGTGAAAGTCCGACGAAACAGTCGAGCACAGTCACATCCGTTCGTCCGAAACGAACAGGTGCTTAGTGCACCGAAAAACAGCAAAAGAAAAGAAGAAAAATAAAATCTAAATAAAATCTAAGAAGAAAATATAAGGAAAAAAAATCTAAAACACAATCTCTAAAAAAAAAAAAAAGAACTTACCTCTGAGAGAAACAGTCGCCCGTTTTCTCGGGCAACTATCTAGTGTTTTGGGGCTGTAAAGCCCCTGACACTTCTTAGTGCGCCACATGGCACTTTAGTTTTAGTTAGTTTTTTTTTTTTTTTTTTTTTTTCCTTTTACTGTTGGCTTATGCCAGCGGTCACGTCGTTTCGCCCTAGGGGCACCGAACAACCAAGGCAAAAAAAGAAAAAAGAAAAAAAAGGAACTCCTTACCTCGACGTTGCTGCCTCCCCCATAGCGCCCGTATTTGGGCGCTTACGCGTCCAGACGCGGACTACGTAAGTTTTCATTTTTATTTTTTTATTTTTTTTTATTTTTATTTTTTTCTTTCTTTCTTCTTCGTTGGTCTGATGCCAATGTTTGTCACTTCGTGGCTTTTCAGCCACGCTCCCCGAAGTGCAGGCCCGAGTTCAAATCCTATTGAATTCGAGAAAAAAAATAAAACCCCCCCTTTCTTTTTTTTTACGATTTATGCGCGTCATCTTTGCGCAGGGGCCACGCTAATCTCTTCTGCGCGACTGATTCCAGTTGCACGATCTCCTCGATCGCGCGGCCGAAATCGGTCGCGCCAACTCACTTGGCTACTCCAAAAAGGAGCCAGCCCGAGGGCGCATACGGATTCGATCCCTGCATCTGTCGGGTGACAATCATCTGTTGTAACCTACTTGGTTGGCTCCTGTCACAACAGTGTTAGGAACAACTCTTTTATAAGAAGAGCTAGCCCAACGGCCACCCCCCGAGTCGGGGCTTAGCAGGCCCCGCCAGCCTATGGCCTTGCAGGCCCTGCCTGCCTGCGGCTCTGCAAGCCCTGCTTGCCTGCATGTGGCCTCGCAAGCCCAGTCAGCCCGCCTGTGGCCTTCTAGGCCCTGCCGGCAGGCCTTACCCCGTCGGTAGACCGCGTGGCTTTGGCATCGGCCAATCAACCCCTCCAGAAAATGTCGTCCTTCCTCCCTGCGTCGCGGTCCTATACCCGGCGCACCCCTCCTTTTAGCCCACGTAGGCCCTGAATCGCGCGACTGTACAGCAGCGTGACATTATTTTAGGTGGACTAGGCCTAACTTTAGTTTTTTTTTTCATGACCGCACACTATTGCGACCTCGTCGGGAACCGCGAACGCCGAGCCATACCGCTGACTCCTGCTGTTTCGATCGAACGTCAATGACGTCTCACGTCAAAGACGTCAGGCTTTAGGTCTCTCAGTTATAGGGTTGGTCTGAATAACTTTGGCAACGTCAACCTCATCAAGTCTCCCAATCAAAAAAAAAAGGGTCGGGCAGTGTCGGACCTTGAAAAACTCGGGGCAGAAACCCTCACAGGGGTTTCTGTCCCGACAACATTGTTTGCAAGCCGAATGGTCTAGTCATATGCCCAAAGAAGAAAGAAGTAGTAGTGCAACCTGTTCGTGTATATCCTAAAGGCATACTAGACATTGTTTCTAAGCTGAATGGTCTAGCACTACAACATATGTAAGTTGGGTATGAAGGTTAAAGCATATGAAAGACTCATGAACTATCTATGAGGATTTTGACTTCGGGATGGTGAGAGTACTTACTACTTGTGGTTTGGCCTTGCATGTGACTGAGCGAGATTACTACTTGGTATGAGGTTCAGTTTGATAGGTAATTGCTTCAGTTGCTCGCCACGTGTTAGAACGATAAGAGTTAGTTCAATTTCTGCATGAGCTAATTTTATTTTACTTAGATCAATTTTCCCACTTTCTGGGATGATTTTTTACGCTTGGCCTTGTATAAATTTTGGTAAGCTACTTTCTCTACAGGAAGCACTGCTGAAATTTCTGCAAAATCCAAGAAGTCGGTCAAAAGTTGGTTTTTCAAAGTTCAACTTGTCTGAATTTTATATATGGCTTAGTAGAAATATGAGAAGTCTCATTTTCTAAAAGGAATGCTGCCAAAATTTTTGCTAATGCACGGAGTTGGACAAATTTTGACTTTCCATAATACTAGTTGATTTTTGTTTTCATATTTGAGTTAGTATAAATTCTGAGAAGACACTTTTCCTACAGGAAGCGCTGCCGAAATTTTCTTGGTTTAGAGGAGTTAGATTATATTTTTGACAGGTGGCGATTCTGGCAATCCACTCTATATAGAGGAGATTATGCCAAAGATCTACCTTTTCATTAGGCACTGACTTTGGGGTAGAATCATGATTAGTTAAGTAGAATGATTCTTGGTTAAATCATGATATGGAGATTACTCTCGATTTGGACTTATAGATTTAGCATGGGGATTGACCTGTCTTGTGTTGCAGGTCCTCTTGATCGCTTGATTAAAGATTTGGGCTAGATTCAGTTTGATCCTATAAGGATAATCTTTTGTTATCACTAATAATAGGTCAATTGCCGATTCGTCGGTTTACGATTCAACTCCAATTCACTCCTGCCACTCAGCCTAAGGGCTTTCGTCTTGTGATTTGAACTGTTTTGTTGTGTTTTCGTCCGGACTTTATCTGAATGGTCATACAAGAAAAGTACTGAATTATTTATTTTTGAAGAGTTGCACGAGAGTGAGGCTTGTATGGCTAAAAACAAGGGATGTGAGTGCAGATAATGGTTGAAGTTGACCTCGTGTAGTGCATGGACTTTTGGTTCAATCTTTGATGTGATTGTAGGTATGTTTGGTGATTCGGACTTTGGATTTGACTGTCTGCGCTCACATGTATATATATATGGCTGAGAGGAGTCTCATTGTGACTGTGAGAAGTGATCGTCCTATATTAATAACCCTTTATATAATATGTAAATACATATGCCTTGAGTGTTTTGGGCGGCCTACTGTGACCCCGCGTAAAGGTTAAACAGACTATGTTCTTGAGACAAAAAAGACTTCCCTTTTTGGCCTTTAATTTTTAGAATTTCTATGGACGTTGTAGTCTGTGGCACCCGTCAAAGTCAAACCCCTTGATTTCTCTTAGGGCCTTAGGTGAAGGAGCTGGTCTATAGGGCGAGAAGAGACGATTGCCACCACAGGTATGGACCTGTGTACTATCTACCCTCTGCAGGGTGCGGAAGAGGGTGTGGTTCCCAACCGCACTTGACGGTTGTCTAGCGTCCAGAGATCAGTCCCTCCAAGCGTGTGTCAACCGACACTTGAGTGTCGAACGTGACCCTCGAGATTAACGAGGATCGCATGAGTATGGCTACTACATAGTACGCCATCATTGTGACCGATTACATATTCATGCATTGCTAGTCGATATGAGTTAGTCATGCGTCCATGCGGTCTTATACTAAGTCTCACACACGACGCCTATCCGATTTCCTAGGTCTCGCACGCGACGCCTATCCGATTTCCTAAGTCCCGCACGCGACGCCTATCCGATTTCCACATTGAAGAGTTATGGGATGGTCGCTAAGGGACTCGGAGTGTTGTCACGTTGTTTGTTCAGTGTCGTTCTGTATATGTATATGTACGTGCGTATGTGTCTGTGTTTTTATTTTTATGTCATTTATAGTGGTGCGCGCGTAACATGTGGGATGTGTCCTAGTCGACCGGCGACGAGTCGCGCTTGGGACTTCAGCCCCCGAAAATGTCGGTTCGCGTGTGGGTTCGATAGAGGCGTAGTACCGCGCGTACCCCCTATACTACAACGAACAAGAAACGCCCTCGGCTGGTCCACATCTGCGATTGCATCTGATTAGCTTTCGTATTGTGGACTGGTAGCTCGGCGAGGATACGCACACTGAAGGGAGGTGACAACTCCCGTAAGGTGGAGGTAAGTCGTGCCTCTCGTAGGCCCTATCCTGTCGTAGGGGTTCGCGAGAGGTATAGCTGGCGCACTCGGCCGGAGCGGCTTGCGGAAGCTCCATGTATATTAGCGACGAAGGAACATACCAACTCCTGCGTGACGCGGTCGGAAGGGTCTCGTGCTGCCTTGTGAGGTGTCGGACCGATGCGCTCGACAGATGGCGCCGTTGCCAGGGATAACGGTTGTCTGTCGTTGTCCCTGGTGGAACGACATCCGGGTATGGGAATGTTAGAAATAGGCAAAGAAAGAAGTTTTTCTTCTGAGGTTAATCATTTGATAGTATAAAACAGAGTGAAGGTTGACTTTGCGAGTTCATTTGTTTGATACCGTAAGGGTGACACAGGAGCGATAAACGTTTTGACTATGCGCTTACGTACTGTTACTGATAAGATGGTAGTTGGAGATGGTACCTCTTCTGACCTCGGTAGTTGACAAATTTGGATGTTGTTTTGCATGGTTGATATGGTCAGGGTAAGATGAGGGGACGTCGATATGGCTAACAACGTTCATTGAGGAAGTTGGCCTTATAAGGTATCTATTATGGTTGAAAACGTTATCTGAGTGGTGATGAGACCCACTTGGTACTCTTGTATTAAAGTGAGATCGAGGATGAGTAAGGGAGCCATTATGTTAGAGGTCGTCAAAGGACTTCGAGGAGAGTTAGGTTAATGACGTTCAAAGTCTTTATAAGTATGAATATGGGATCCTTGGGTCTAGGTTCTAAGCGGTTGTTCAATTTATATAGTCGTGGGAGACTGAGGTCTTCTGCGCATGATGTGTTTGAACTAGGTGTATAAGATTGTAGGTAGACGCAGTACACGCCATGTTGAAACCTCAATAGAAGAGACTACGTGACGTAGTAGGTCTGCATAGTACCCTCTCTGCAAGGGAAATATCAGATCCTAGAGGCAGAAGGGATGACGTCTAGACTATTTTGCTCTCCCTTGATAGGGCTATGAGTTGTTGTTGATGTTAGACCTTCGTTTGAACCTTTCCAGGCTTGGACCATCCACTTGAATCTATGAGGCTGGAGCTAAGGACTTGAGACTACTATCTTCTAAAAGCATTTTTTATGAGTTATATGTTGAACTCATCATTATATGTCAAATTTAATGTAAGTAAGCGTGTCTAGTGTCTGGTAAAGTGAGGACTTTGTGCTTGATGTTATATTATCTCAATGGTTATCCATTTCCAGAATATTTATATGGGCTATTTATTTAAGGTATGTATTTGAGTTTATTGATCTGTAAGGATCTATATGAGTGTCTCAAGTCCGTTTATTGACTTATGATTGTCTGCTAAAGTTTGTGCATTTGGATTGTTTTTCAAAGAGGGTGGAAGCATTGCGCAGAATCCACGTTTGATGCGGATTCATAGGTGAATGAAGTGGCTACTTCCTTCGGATAAGTTTTTCTCAGGGAATAGTCAATGTGTAAGGTCTACCCCAAGGAAGGTTGCAATCCTATGTTACTGTTCCCCACAGAGATTGCTTTGAAGGAACTATAATTTTGTCTTGTAGGTAGTAATGAGACCCACGCCGGAACCATGTTCCTGGTCCATAATGGGGTGTTGTTGTTATATCTCCTGTGATAAAATAACTACAATACTATCGAAGAAGAGGGAAGTATTTGAGCCTTGTCAGACCATGGTCTATAAGGGAAGCAGCTACGACATGCTGCAAAGAGGTACGGGGTGAATCCCCAACTATTTTTGCGTCAAGTAGGTTCATCAGCACACGACGGAATAACACATCGTGAAGCGGGTATGATGAGGTTGTTTACTTTGTCGGCAAGGGTCTGCAAGGAGCGTGTGCTGGAATGGGAGGGAAGACCGGAGAGGTTTGATCCTCGAGCGGGGCTAGGGGAGTTGATATGCTATCCTTTCTAAAAAGGATTACACTCCCCCTCGCCACAGTATACTTCTGTCAAAGCTAGGGGAGTAAAATGTGGTACTCTTATTGGTATTGTGTCTCAGAGGAACCCCAATAGAACAACTGTATATGTGGGGTATGTTAGGACTGTCTCGAACCGAGTTATTGGAATGTCTCCTGCGGATAGAGCAAGGAGTGGTCTTAAGGACATTATTACGAAACCTATTTTGTGTCTAGGTCAGGATGGTTGAACATGTGTCAGAGGTATGAAAGACTCGGGGAGAGACCTCAGCGTATGTGAGGCAGACTCTCTAACCTAGAAGTGTAGTACTTAAGGTTTCTGTATGAATGATTTCTTATGTTGCTTGGTTACTTAGATATGTCTTGAATTACTTGGATCCCTCCGATTTGAGGGGTGTGATTACGTCCTGATCGAGACTGTTTCATTTTTTGCTCTGGTTAGGGAGGCCGCGCTTTTTGTGTGATATTGATGTCAGTGGGAGTTGAGATTGTTCAACTCTGTCTGTATATATGTAATTCAAGACCATGATTTGTTCGCCCTTGAATGGAAGTGTTACACTCTTGAGTGTATATTGAGTTGAGAATTTATCTGAGACTACATCCATGTATATGACGATCACAATCACACTCACGTGTGTGGTTTTATCCTAATGTATGGGGTTTTTTTGTAAAGATGTATGAGAAACATCTTAGGTGTTTTGTATTCTGTGAATGTGAATGAATTTGAACTGCCTACTCTTCGGTATACTCGTGTGATCAGCCTACGAGCGGGTGATAAGGTCGGGTACAAGGAGAGGGAGTGCAGTTTGTTTGAGAAAAGTGTGAGAATCCTAAGGGATTTACGAGTCTTTGAGACTCGAATGCTTACCATGCCAAATGTTTATTGTTGAGTTGTGATGAGAACCCATAAGTTGGTCTCTCAGTTTGAGTTGTTTTATGGTAGCTACGCCTTTTGTGAGAAGTCTGTGTTTTGTTTATTGGAAGATTCATCTTCAAAGAGGGAAAACGTGTTAAGGAGGGGTCGCATGAGAGTACATCCTAGAAAGAGGAGGGATGACTGAGAGACATATTGAGGGAGACCTCCTTCCTATGAAAGGTGGTTAATGGATTCAATGGCATGGTAAGTGGATTGTTGAATGACAAAGTATGAAAAGAAGGACCACGTTTGTGCTTGGCCATTGGTGAGATTTTCAAGAGGTCGCAAATTGGTTCATTCGGGAGATGTCACTAGGATGTGTGGCTTTCTTGCTCTGATCAAGTAGGGCACTTACGGCCTTGTGAATCTCGCAGTGATTTTGTTTTGTGAATGTGGAGAGGTTGTCGTGTTTCTCTATGTTGTCCCACGGAGGACTGGTAAATACCTTTTATGTGTGACAGACCTTTGCGTAGTCCCGTAGTAGGCTTGTTTTGTTGCGATACACCGTCCAGCCACTTGTGCTAATCCGGGGGCATTTATAAGAATACCAAGCTAACGGTAAAGTTTAGCATCACTAAGGCGCAACCCCTAGTGTCGACTGCTAATCTTCACAACCGGAACAGCGGGTCTGCGTCTTGCCGAGGGAGTAAAAACTTAAAGGGATGTGGCCACCTAGGAGGGTTTTACTCCTGCGGGAAGACGTGGGATAGGAGTCGAGTCGAGTCTTTTTGAGTCCTGATTGAATGGTTATCAAGAGAAAGCCTATCGTAGCACAACCTGCGATGACACTACCGCTAAAATAACAATGCGGTGGGTCGTAGATCTGGCACGATCACCCATGCTACGGTGGGCCAAGATGGAGACCTAGCCTTCCTGTACTAGACTGGAGGAGGTGTTTTGAGATAAGATTTATGTATATATATATCTATGTTTAATTGTGAGAATTATTGAAGGAAGGCGAGAGTGTCTTCTAAAGGTATCGGCTAGGGCCAGCGTCCTTGGTTATGGCCCTGCTTGCAGGGTAGAGACTAAGGACACTTAACGAGAAGTCGGTGTTTGTCTAGGGCGAAGGGGAGAGGGGACGGTTGAGAGGGGCTGCTAGAAACTTATGCTGTAGTACGTGTGTCCAGTACACCTGCGTCCTAGTATGGGGCAATGGAGACCCATATTAAAATTCTGGCAGCATATAGTTGTAAGGGTTTGGATTGTTAGAAGTCTCGAACCTGAGTCTGTCGGCTAATCGGATTGGTTCCTTTCTCGTTAACATTTGAAGTCTAGAATGAATTTATAGCTTTTCGATTTTGCGAACCGATGAGGACGTTGCTTAATATGGTCTGGTAAGTTGTCGGTGCGAATACCCTTATAAGGGTATCCGCCCTGGTTTTGCAAGTGACAAAAAATAAGTTTGGTTTAAAGTCTAAGTATACCGCGTGAGTCACGGCGGAGTCTGTAGTTTAGGTTGACTGGATGGTTGACTATACGAGAGAGTGTGTGGGCGCGCAGATTTGAGACGCACGTGATCTTTTTACTTGTTGATGATTGAAGAGTCGGCGTAATCACCGACCAGAGTTTCATTTTCTGCTTAACTTAGGATTAAAAGGATTCCGTCTCTTGATTGATACTCTTGCCTGTGACTTGTGCGTACGTACGGAGGACGGCATCCACAACAGTGTGATATCAAAACGTTATGGTAAGTTCGCGCGTCGCACAATATTCGTTTATAGAGGTGTCTGTCAAAAAGCTAGCCTCAACATTGGGCCTAACACTAGCGGTTTTGACGTCAGACTTCAGTCAAAGAGGTTCAGGGATCGAGATCGGGGGGCGTCGACGAGGGAATAATAGGATAGTGCAAGGGTCTGGCGGGGCTATCCCCCTCGGCATTGCCGTCAGCGGCAAGTGTTTTCTTTTCTGGTTTTCATACTCTAGCGATTAAAAGTTTTGGATACTTTGTTGTATTATTATTTCACCCCGGTACTCCCTGACAAGGGTGCGCCACTGGATTTGGAGATCGTCGCGACGGTCAAGGGCTTTGAGCGAGAGCCTCTAACCCCACTGGTTCCTCGCATGGTCAGGATGCTGGTGAAGGGCTTTGGTCCCACTACTTTGAGACGCGGGTCGGGGAGGTCGACGTGCATGTGAGCCGGTCGGTGGTTAGCCCACGAAGCGGAAGAAAGTTTAATGGTTGGGTCGCTTCAAGGGCACCGTCGGCTAGCCACGAACTGCCGAGAGGGTTTAATTGTGGGAATGCCGACGGGATTCGTAAGATAATGGATCGCGCCCAGTCAAAAGGGGCATTAAAACGGTCTGGGGCGCTATCGGAGGACTGCAGCGGTGTCACGGCCAGCTACGGATCGCGAGGAACCTGGCCTCCAAAGTTCTCATTTGAATGTTGTTTACTACCGGGGCCCAGGTGGCTGGGCTCGCAATAGGTCCTCGCCCCCAGTTTTGTTCATTGCTATGAGAATGTGTGGGTGCGGTCATTGGAGTCCCATAGTGGTTGCAAACCTAGCTCGGGCGGACCGCTGCAGAAAAGTGGGGAGGGCCGACGGTATAGCTCTAAGTAGCGGGCGGTGGGGCTGGCCCAGCAGCAGCGGGCGGAGCAATAGTGCACGAGGGCATCGAGCGTTGAGGCGGTGAAGGGAACCAGAGGAGACAGGGAGGAGAAAGCAGGAAAGCGGAGCACTAGCGAGCGGGGGAGATATGTAGAAAAGAGGACGGGCGAAAGCGGAAGTCGGGCACAGGCAGCTAAAGGTAGGGGTACCTGGGCGCCGTCTTGCGCCAGCTGCATTCTCAGGTACCACACACACAGGTAAGAAGGAACGGTGATGGCGGGGTGGTGAGCCAAGGCGCAATAGGGAAGAAAGTATAACATAGCCAATCGAGAATGGAATCAGGCAGGGAGAGGGGCGCTCCAACCGTTTTAGGAGTGAGCGAGTCCGATGGTGAAATCGGATTAGTTAGTAAATTAGTGGAATAGGTCGTAGGAGAGGAGATAGCCGCGTGAAGCTATGAAGGGAGTGAAAACAAACGGGGAGGAAAGTGCATAGTTTGCCCGATTCTTAACAGAATCGGGCGATTGAAGATGTGAGACCGAGGTTTGGATGATGGGCGACCTCGTTTTTTGACTCATAATTGGGTGAATGTCAGTAGAAGTTGGAATTATGTGAGAACGATTCTCAACGAAGTTACGCGGAGGTCGAGGAGGAAAGAAAAGGGGGAAACAGGAGCAAGACTTCATTTCCCTGGTCATTCCTTCGAGGAATTTTGACGAATAAAGGTGCAAACTAGGTGTTTCAGACAATTCTGATCAGATTGGCTGCGTCAAAATTACAATCTGAGTAGAAGTTTGCTCGGTTGACGTTGTAGATGTTGTGCAGCCATCATGGTACGTTAAGATATGGCGATGCATCTCCCCATGTCTAAGGGAAGATTCATACTCATTTTGTGCGTTTGATGAATGGCGGAGTGAGAGCGATACCCCTGCCTTCGTGTACTCACATAACAATTATCCGACTGAGAGCGGTCATGGCTCTGTTATCAGTCCACCACCTTGCGCTCATTACGATTTCGGCACAGCCTGTGACAGTGGTAGAAGTTCTGATCGTCGCGCTCAGCTCCGAGTCTGTGCTCGTTGCCGTTGAAGATAGTGTTAATCTTCGCCCTGCTCGTCATCACATTCCCTCATGCGGCTTCGTGATCCTCTCCTCGTTTTGATCCCTTGTTGGCTTCGACCGAGCCTAGCCGCACCAAGGACCAGGTACATTCGCAAGAGAGAGAGGTAGAGAGAAGCTTACCAGGACGAGCATGCCATTGATCAGGGAGCGTGAAGATCTCACGATCATGATCCCAAAGCGAGGGGCGAATGCAGCAGGCCGTGTTGGGTTGTGAAGTGAGCCCGCACCTTGCCTGATCGGAGCAATCAGCAGTATAAAGTCGCAAGAGATGTGAATGGCGGGAAGTTATGTTCAGATAACAGTAATTCTATCTGGATTTCAGTGGAAGGTTTATTCTCAAGGAGACACGTTCGGCGAGCGAAGAAGGGAAAGTGTTATTTTGAGTAAAGCCTTCCTAAGTGGCATACTGGTAGGATGGGTGTATGCCTACTTACAGGTTGGCTAGAAGGCCGCTAACTGTGAGCGCCTACGCTACTCAATTCACAGTTTGGAGCAGCGAGGTAGGGAGTTGCAATGTTGTACGCTCGCCCACTAGCTGACGCACCGCAGGTCTGCCGAATAAGGAGGGGGGCATACATGGTTCGTTAAGCAAAGCGACGGGAGAAGGATTGACAATCGAACTATAGAGTTACAACGGCGTATGTACCTGCCTCTGTTTTAGTAGCAGAATCTGTCCTACTCTTCGCAGGTTCGGTAAGTAGCGCAACGGGCAGTGGCTGAGGTAGGAGGAAGCGAGGAACGTGTGCAAGGACGTGAAAGAGAGAGAGAGAGAGAGTGAGGATAGGGACATAAAGACACGTACCTGGTTTTGATGTTGATCTATAGGGATGACATCTTCATACATTCAGGCTGATCTATACTGATGACGGCAAGGCTGCTTCGCCGCTTGTAATCAGGATAGGTCGACGGTATGATCGCAGTTTGAGTGTTCAGTGCAACACGAGGAAATAGGCTCTGTCTGTATTTCTGAGGTATCAATGCATGACTCAACTGATAAGGCACCCGAGTGGTATTCAGGAGGTCTTGGGTTCATTCCCCATTGACCTCATGTACGCGAGCGAGCTTGGCACCCACCACGAGGACAGATGTCATTGTGACATCGAACAGACTACTGTAAACTTGCATAGGAAGGTGGCTGTTAGGTAACAACAAAGATAGAGGAGCAAGGTTGGAGGCTTACCTGCGAGGTAGTTACGGTCCTTTGCTTATTTTGCTGAGAAGAAAGGGGCGAAGGACGAGCAGCAAAAGTTTAAAGGTTTATTTGTGGCTGATTCGTTGTTCATCCCCAAAGAGTGAGGCAGCAAGAGGCATCTATTCTTTCCATTAGCCCGTGTAGCAGCAGGCCAACTTCAGGATGTAGACTTGGTGTTAGTTGGCGGGCCGACCATTCTACCGAATGCAGTGATGGATGGGGGAGTTGTCGGAAAGTTAATAGCCGGCAGTCTGGCTTCAGTTTGACCAGCCACTGCGCATTTTTGCCATCATTGCGGGCCCCTCGGGCGACTGAAGGTTGCAAGGCCCTCTCCCGAGAGTTGAGTCAGCTCCCTCATGTATCTCGAGAGTCTCAAACCCCTACTTTTGGCCTTCTTAATCTAAGTCTCGTCCTGTTACGAGAGGAAGGCGGCAGGCGGGATCGCAACCCGTAGGACCGCGGCAAGACTCTGTGGGGAGTTGGCCCACCAATTGCGGGAGCTCTGCCGGAACCTAGGCGAGGTTCTGGAGGCAGGGAAGCATCAGGTATGTCCTTTCTATTTGTATGACCCCACCATATCCCTGATTGCCTATCCCCTTTTAGTTTGACTGATGTATGCATGAGATTGCCCCTATGACTTTGCTTTGTTTCAGGGCCTAATTAGATTGAATGGAGGGAACGTGTGAGAGTGAAGCATAAGTTTCACTTTTATTTTGATTGAAAGCAGACTAAAGGATGAACTAGGGGATGGTGGGAGGAAGGCAGACTGCATGAGTTTAACCGGGTCAACCACGGAGTGGGCATTGTTTCTAAGATGAATGGTCCAGGGCTATGTTTATTTGGCTGTTTTCTGAAGTCCCAGGCATTATGTTTAAGTTGAATGACCTGGTTGCTACGTTTATTTTCTGAGGGTTTGCCTGATTTAAACTTTAAGGGTTTAAGTTCTTGTTTTATTCTGAGGGAGGATTTTCGTCTAAGGCTAAGCATTGTTTCTAAGCTGAATGATTTAGCCAAAAAACCACGCACATAAGTGTAAACTAAGTATAAAACAAAGTACTTTACTCATATTTGCATGTGAACTGGCAAGTGGTCATTGTTTCCAAGCCGAATGGTCCAGCGCTAAGCCATATCACTAAGAAGAAAAGGGGAAAATACAAAGTATAATTGAAAGTAGTTTGGGCAAGCAGAACACTGTTTCCAAGCCGAATGGTTCACTCCCCTTCCCATATTTGCATTTTCTTTTAAAAACAAAGTCAAAAAGTTGTTAAATTTTGGATATTAAACGTTCAGGGCAACCAGACATTGTTTCCAAGCTGAATGGTCTAGTCATATGCCAAAAGAATAGAGAAAAAGTAGTGCAACATGTTCGTGTATATCCTAAACACAGGCTAGACATTGTTTCTAAGTTGAATGGTCTAGCACTACGCCATATGTAAGCGGGGTATGAGGGTTAAAGCATCTGAAGGACTCATGAACTATCTATGATGATTTTGACTTGGGGATGGTGAGAGTACTTATTCCTTGTGGTTTGGCCTTGCATGTGACTGAGCGAGATTACTACTTAGTCTGCGTTTCAATTTGATAGTTAGTTGCTTTAGTTCCTCGCCATGTGCTAGAGCGATAGGAGTTAGTTCAATTTCTGCATTTTCTTAGCTAATTTTATTTTACTTAGATCAATTTTCGCACTTTTTATGATGATTTCTTATGTTCGGCCTTGTATAAATTTTGGTAAGTTACTTTCTCTACGGGAAGCGATGCCGAAATTTCTGCCAAATCCAAGAAGTTGGTCCAAAGTTGATTTTTCAAAGTTCAACCAGTCTGAATTTTATATATGGCTTAGAAGAAATCAGGGAAATTTTCTTTTTCTAAAGAGAATGCTGCCCAAATTTTTTCTAATTCACGGAGTTAGACAAAATTTGACTCCCCAGAATTATAGTTGATTTTTGTTTTCATATTTGAGTTATTATAAATTATGAGAAGACATTTTTCCTACGGGAAGCGGTGCTGAAATTTTTTTGGTTTAGAGGAGTTTGATTATATTTTTGACAGGTTGCGATTCTGGCAATCCACTCTATATAGAGTAGATTCTACCAAAGATCTACTTTTTCATTAGGCACTTACTTAGGGCTTGACTCATGATTAGTTAAGTAGAATGATTCTTGGTGAAATCATGATATGGAGATTACTCTGAATTTGGATTTTTAGATTTAGCATGGGGATTGACCTGTTTCATGTTACATGTCCTCTTGATCGCTTGAGTCAAGATTTGGGCTAGATTCAGTTTGATCCTTAAAGGATCATCTTCTGTTATCACTGATAACAGGTCAGTTGCCGATTCGTCGGTTTACGATTCAACTCCAATCCACTCATGTCACACTACCTAAAGGCTTTAGCCTTGCGATTGGAACTGTTTTGTTGTGTTTTCGCCCGGACTTCATTTCAATGGTCATATAAGAAAAGAACGGAGTTATTTATTTTTGAAGAGTTGCACAAGAGTGAGGCTTGTATAGCTAAAAGCAAGGGGTGTGGGTGCAGAGAATGGTTGAAGTTGACCCGATGTAGTGCGATTTTTGGTTGAATCTTTGATGTGATTGCAGGTATGTTTGGTGATTCCGACTTTGGATTTGACTGTCTGCGCTCACATGTATATATATATGGTTGAGAGGAGTCTCACTGTGACTGTGAGAAGTGATCGTCCGATATTAATAACCCTCTATATATAAGTAAATACGTATGTCTTGAGTGTTTTGCGCGGCCTACTGTCACCGCGCGTAAAGGTTAACCAAATTATATTTTAGAAAGAAAAGGGGTTTCCCCCTTTAGACTTCACTTTTTAGAATTTTTATATGTGGACATTGTAGTCCGTGACAGTCGTCAAAGTCAAACCCCTTGATTTCTCTTCAGGCCCTAGGAGTTGGTCTCCAGGGCGATAAGAGACAATTGTCACCACAGGTATGAACCTGTGTACCACCCACTCTCTGCAGGTTGCAGAAGAGGGTGTGGTTCTCAACCGCACTTGGCGGTTGTTGAAAATCGAGAGATCAGTCTCTCAAGGCGCGTGTCAGCCGACACTTGAGTGTCGAACGTGACCCTCAAGATTAACGAGGATCCCATGAGTATGGGTACTACATAGTATGCCATCATTGCGACCTCTTGCATATTCATGCATTGCTAGTCAATATGAGTTAACCCTGCGTCCACATGCTTTTATACTTAGTCTCGCACGAGACGCCTATCCGATTTTTACATTGGACAATTATGGGATAGTCGCTAAGGGACTGTGAGTGTTGTCGCGTTGTTTGTACATTGTCGTTCTGTATATGTATATGTAAATGCGTATGTGTGTATGTTTTTATTTTTATGTCCTTTATAGTGGTGTGCGCGTGGCGTGTGGGATGCGTCCTAGTCGACCGGCGACGAGTCGCGCTTGGGACTTCAGCCCCCCAAGATGTCGGTTCGCGTGTGGGTTCGATAGAGGTGTGATACCACGCGTACCCCCTATGCCACAACGAACGAGAAACGCCCTCGGCTGGTCTACCTCTGCGATTGCATCTGATAATCTTTCGTATTGTGGACTGGTAGCTCGGCGGGGATACTCCCACCGAAGGGAGGTGACAGCTCTTGTAAGGTGGAGGTAAGTCGTGCCTCGCATAGGCCCTATCCTGTCGTAGGGGCTCACGAGAAGTATGGCTGGCGCACTCGGCCGGAGCGGCTTGCGGAAGCTCCATGTATATTCGTGACGAGAGAACAGACCAACTCCTGCGTGAAGTGGCCAGGAGGGTCCCGCGCTGCCTTGTGCGGTGCCGGACCAATGCGCTCGACAGGTGGCGCAGTTGCCGGGGATAACGGTTGTCTGTTGTTCTCCCTGGTGGAACGACACCCGGGTATGGGAATGTGAGAAATAGCCAAAGAAAAAAGTTTTTCTTCTGAGGTTAATCGTTTGATAGTATAAAACAGAGTGAAGGTTGACTGTGCGAGTTGATTTCGTTTGATACAGTAAGGGTGGCACGAGGGCGATAAGCATTTTAACTATGCGCTTACGTACTACAACTAATAAAATGGTAGTTGGAGATGGTACATCTTCTGACCACGATAATTGACAGATTTGGACGTTGCTTTGCATGGTTGATATGGTCAGGGTAACATGAGGGGACGTCGATATGGCTAAGATCGTCCATTGAAGAAGTTGACCCTATAAGGTACCTATTATGGTTGAAAACGTTATCTGAGTGGTGATGAGACCGACTTGGTACTCTTGTATTAAATTGAGATCGAGGATGAGTAAGGGAGCCTATTATGTTAGAGGTCATCAAAGGACTTCGAGGAGAGTTAGGTTAATGACGTTCAAAACCTTTATAAGTATGAATATGGGATCCTTGGGTCTTGGTTCTAAGCGGTTGTTCAATTTATATAGTCATGGGAGGTTGAGGTCTGTCGCGCATGATGTATCTGAACTAGGTGTATAAGGTTGTAGGTAGACGCAATACACGCCATGTTGAGACCTCAATAGAAGAGACTACGTGATGTAGTAGGTCTGCATAGTACCCTCTCTGCAAAGAAAATACCAGATCCGAGAGGCAGAAGAGATGGTAGTGTAGGACGAACGCCTAGACTATTTTGCTCACCCTTGATAGGGCTACGAGTTGTAGTTGATGTTAGCCCTTCGCTTGAACCTTTCCAGGCTTGGACCATCCACTTGAATGTATGAGGTTGGAGTTAAGGACTTGAGACTATTATCTTCTAAAAGCATTTTGTCTGAGTTAATTGTTGAACTCATCCATATATGCCAGATTTAATGTAAGTAAGCGTGTTTAGTGTCTGGTCATGTGAGGACTATGTGCTTGATGTTATATTATCTCAATGACTATCCTTCTCATGGATATTTATATGGGCTATTTATTTCAGGTATGTATTTGAGTTTATTGATCTGTAAGAATCTATATGAGTATGAGGAATGCAGCTACTACATGCTGCAAAAAGGTAGGGGGTGAATCCCCAACTATTTTTGCGTCAAGTAGGTTCACCAGCATAGGACGGGATAACACATCGTGAAGCGCGTATGGTGAGGTTGTTTACTTTATTGGCAAGGGTCTGCAAGGAGCGAGTGCTGGAATCGGAGGGAGAAGCGGTGAGGCTTGATTCTTGAGCGGGGTCTGGGGCGTTGAGATTCTATATTTTCTAAAGAGGATTACACTCCCCTAACCACAGTATACTTCTGTCAAGGCTAGGGGAATAAAATGTGGAACTCTTGTTGGTATTGTGTCTAAGAGTGTTAATGGTTGGCGATCTTATCTTTGATCATAACGTGACTATTAGATGATATATGCATACTATTATGAGATATTTGTATATGTTTTGGGTAACTGACTAGCTTGAGTATAAGGCATTTGATATGTATCAATATTTTTGATGTCAGTTACTAAGGTAATATATCATTTTCATGAGTTACTATGATTATGGACTTTTGCTATCTGTAAATGTACTATTATCATAATATACTTCCACTATTACCCTTTCTAAGTTGGGTAGTCGTAAACACTGGATAGGATGCATTTTAGTGAAAGATGATTTGAGGCTAAGGCCTTAGAGATAGAGATTGTAAAAGATGATTGTCGGCATGGTAACAAAAGGTGTATGTCAGACGTTTTTCTGTGATGGGCAGAACCCAGACTAGAGCAAAGACAAATCAGGATGCCTTATGCTAAAGAAGATCCCAATATGACATTGTCAATTAAAAGGGAAGATGAATTTGAGATATCCTTGTCGAGGCGAGTCGAGGAAGGAGAATATATCTCTTCCTGGTGGGGCGCATCGGTAGGCAAGGGTATTTTTGCCTGGATCGAGTCCGGGTTTGATGATAGTCAACAGTATGCGATCGTGAGGGTAACTTTGTATGCTCCACCATCATTTTGGGTCTTACACTGTATTGAACTGGCGCTTGGGAATGGAAGCCTGCTTGCAAGACCCTTAGGGATATTTGAGGGGGCTGCAGCAAAATGAGCGAGAGGCAGGATCTTTCAAGGAGAGGAGTAGGTGGAGCCTCATATAGAGATTAAATGTGCCGAATACTTTGCGCTTCCTTCAGCTCCATTGGGAGTTGTCTTGTTTAAGTTCCTAATAAAAAAGTGTTTTCGAGGACAGACAAGGATAGAGGCCGCAACAAAGGCCGCAGTAAGGGTGCGAGAATGAGGATATGCAAGGTACACGTGCGAGTTGGTGTATGACTTGTATCTGAACCAAAAATTCTTACCCTGTGGCCAAGGACTAAGGAGCTTGGTCAATGTTGTTGATGCTTATGCGAGCTCCCACGATCAAGATGAGAGGGTTGTAGATTGAGATGAGGTTCGAGTTATAGAGGGCCGATAGAAGGATACCCTTGTACCTTCCCAAGACTTGTATATATGCATTGACATAACAGTTAGAGTAGTAGGCTGACCGACTGTGTGATTCTCATCTCGTACTTTGGTGAGCAGGGGAACCTGACAATGTACCAAGAGAGTTTCGTAATAATAGTCCGGTAAGATAACCCGAGTTGTAGGCGTGAGGAACCCCAATAGAACAACTATATATGTGGGGTATGTTAGGACTGTCTCGAACCGAGTTATTTGAATACCTCCTACGGATAGAGCAAGGAGTGGTTTTAAGAACATTATTACGAAATGAAAAGTCTATTCCACTAGACTTATCGTTGAGAGAAGAAGATATGGGACCTATTTTGTGTCTAGGTCAGTATGGTTGAACATGTGTCAGGGGTATGGAAGACTTGGGGAGAGACCTTAGCGTATGTGAGGCAGACTCCTAAACCTATAAGTGTACTGTGTAAGGTTTGTGTATGAATGATTTCTTATGTTGCTTGGCTACTTAAATATGTCTTGAATTACTTTGATCCCTCCGATTTGAGGGGTGTGACTACGTCATGATCGAGACTATTTCAGTTTTAGCTCTGGTCAGGGAGGCCGTGATTTTCGTGTGATATTGATGCACGTGGGAGTTGAGATTATTCAACTCTATCTGTATATATATGTAATTCAAGACCATGATTTGTTTGCCCTTCAATGAAAGTGTTACACTCTTGAGTGTATATTGAGTTGAGACTTAATCTGAGACTACATCCTTGTATATAACGATCAAAATCACTCTCACGTGTGTGGTTTTATCCTAATGTATGGGGTTTTTGTGTGAGAGATGTATGGGGAACATCTCATGTGTTTTGTATTCTGTGAATGTGAATGAATATGAACTAACTACGCTTCGGTATACTCGTGCGATCAGCCTACGAGCGGGTGATAGGGCCGGGTATAAGAAGAGGGAGTGCAGTCTGCTTTGAGAAAAGTGTGAGAATCCTAAAGGATTTATGAGTCTTCGAAACTCGAATGCTTACCATGTCGAATGTTTATTATTGAGTTGTGCTGAGAACCCATAAGCTGGTATCTCAGTTTGAGTTGTTTTATGGTAGAGACGCCTTTTGTGGGAAGGCGGTCTTTTATTTATTGGAAGACTCATCTTCAAAGAGGGAAGACGTGTTAAAAAAAGGTCGCATGAGAGTACATCCTCGAAAGAGAAGAGATGATTGAGAGACGTATTGAGGGAGACCTCCTTCGTATGGAAGGTGGTTAATAGATTCAATGGCACGGTGAGTGGATTGTTGAATGATAAAGTATGAAAGAAGGACCACATTTGTGCTTGGCTATGGGTGAGATTTTGAAGAGGTCGCAAATTGGTTTATTTGGGAGTTGTCATTGGGATGTGTGGCTTTCTTGCTATGATCAAGTAGGGCAGTCACGGGCTTGTGAATCTGGCGGTGATTTTGTTTTGTGAATATGGAGATGTTGCCGTGTTTCTCTATGTTGTCCCACGGAGGATTAGTAAATACCTTTTATGTGTGACATACCTTTGCGTAGTCCTGCAGTAGGCTTGTTTTGTTGCGATACACCGTCCAACCACTTGTGCTAATCTTGGGGCATTTATGAGAATACCAAGATCACGGTAAAGTTTAGCATCACTTGGGCGCAACCCCTAGTGTCGACTGTTGATCGGCACAACCTGAAGAACGGGTCTACGTCTTGCCGAGGGAGTAAAGACTTAAAGGGGTGTGGTCACCTAGGAGGGTTTTAGTCCTGCGGGAAGACGTGGGATAGGAGTCGAGTCGAGTCCTTTTGAGTCCTGATTGAATGCTTATCAGACGAAAGCCTATCGTAGCGCAATCCGCGAGAGCACTACCGCTAAAATAACAACGCGGTGGGTCGTAAATCTGGCACTATCACCCAGGCCACGGTGGGCCAAGATGGAGACCTAGCCTTCCTGTACTAGACTGCAGGAGGTGTTTTGAGATAAAATTTATGTATATATATATATAAATATGTTTGATTGTGAGAATTATGGAAGTAAGGCGAGAGTGTCTTCTAAAGATCTCAGTTAGGGCCCGCTTCCTTGGTTATGGCCCTGCTTGTAGGGTAAAGACTAAGGACACTTGACGAAAAGTCTGCGTTTGTCTAGGACAAAGGGGAGAGGACCGTTGAGAGGGGCCGGTTGAACTTATGTTATAGTACGTATGTCCAACACACTTGCGTCCTAGTGTGGGGCAATGGAGACCCAGGTTAGAATCCTCGCATCATACAGTTGTAAGCAGGGTTGTCGACCCCCGGCCCCGGGACCCCGCAGGGGTTCCGGGCTTCCGGGGGTCGGCACCCGGGACCCCGCCCCCCTGTATGGGAA
>BFEA01000601.1:794636-807375 GCA_003427395.1 Chara braunii | reverse complement strand
CAGTGCAACAGGAGGAAATAGGCTCGGTCTGTATTTCTGAGGAATCAATGCAGGACTCAACTGATAAGGCACCCGAGTGGTATTCAGGAGGTCTTGGGTTCATTCCCCATTGACCTCATGTACGCGAGCGAGCTTGGCACCCACCACGAGGAGAGATGTCATTATGACATTGAACAGACTACTGCAAACTTTCATAGGTGGGTGGCTGTTAGGTAACAACAAAGATAGAGGAGCAAGGTTGGAGGCTTACCTGCGAGGTAGTTACGGTCCTTTGCTTATTTCGCTGAGACGAAAGGGGCAAGGGACGAGCCGCGAAAGTTGAAAGGCTTATTTGTGGTTGATTCATTGTTCATCCCCAAAGAGTGAGGTTGCAGGAGGCATCAATTCTTTCCATCAGCCCGTCTAGCAGCAGACCAGCTACAGGATGTAGACTTGGTTGTTAGTTGGCGGGCCGACCATTCTACCGAATGTAGTGGTGGATGGTGGAGTTGTCGAAAAGTTAACAGCCGGCAGTCTGGCTTCAGTTTGACCAGCCGCTGCGCATTTCGGACATCATTGCGGGGCCCTCAGGCGACTGAAGGTTGCAAGGCCCTCTCCCGAGAGTTCAGTCAGCTCCCTCCTTTATCTCGAGAGTCTCAAACCCCTACTCTGGCCTTCTTAGTCTAAGTCTAGTCCTATTGCGAGAGGAAGGCGGCAGGCAGGATCGCAACCCGTAGGACCGCGGCAAGACTTTGTGGGGAGTCGCCCCACCAATTGCGGGAGCTCTGCCGGAACCTGAGTGAGGTTTTGGAGACAGGGAACCAACAAGTATGTTCTTTTTATCTGTATGACCCCACCATACCCCTGATTGCCTATCCCCTTTTAGTTTGACTGATATATGCATGAGATTGCACCTATGACTTTGCTTTCTTTGAGGGCCTAATCAGACTGAATGGAGGGAACGTGTGAGAGTGAAGCATAAGTTTCACTTTTATTTTGACTGAAAGCAGACTAAGGGATAAACGAGGGGATGGTGGGAGGAAGGCAGACTGCATGAGTTTGACCGGGTCAACCAAGGACTGGGCATTGTTTCTAAGCTGAATGGTCCAGGGCTATATTTATTTGGTTGTTTTATAAGGATCAAACATTATTTCTAAGCTGAATGGCCTAGTTGCTATGTTTATTTTGTGAGGGTTTGCTTGATTTAAACCTTAAAGGTTTAAGTTCTTGTTTTATTCTGAGGGAGGATTTTGGTCTAAGGCTAAGCATGATTTAGCCTGAAAACCACGCACATAAGTATAAACTAAGTATAAAAGAAAGTACTTTACTTATATTTGCATGTGAACTGGCAGTTGGGCATTGTTTCCGAGCCGAATGGTTCAGCGCTAAGACATATCGCTAAGAAGAAAATGAAAAAATACAAAGTATAATTGGAAGTAGTCTGGGCAAGCAGAACATTGTTTCCAAGCTGAATGGTTCACTCTCCTTCTCATATTTGCATTTTCTTTTAAGAATAAAGTCAGAAAGTTATTAAATTTTGGATATTAAACGTTCAGGGCGACTAGGCATTGTTTCCAAGCCGAATGGTCTAAGTCATATGCCCAAAGAATAGAGAAAACGCAGTGCAATCTGTTCGTGTATATCCTAAAGGTTGGCTAGACATTGTTTCTAAGTTGAATGATCCAGCATTACGCCATATGTAAGCTGGGTATGAGGGTTAAAGCATTTGAAAGACTCATGAACTATCTATGAGGATTTTGACTTGGGGATGGTGAGAGTACTTACTCCTTGTGGTTTGCCCTTGCATGTGACTGAGAAAGATTACAACTTAGTCTGAGTTTCAGTTTGATAGATAGTTGTTTTAGTTGCTCGCCATGTGCTAGAGCGATAGGAGTTAATTCAATTTCTGCATTTTCTGAGCTAATTTTATTTTACTTAGATCAATTTTCGCACTTTCTAGGATGATTTCTTATGCTCGACCTTGTATAAATTTTGGTAAGCTACTTTCTCTATGGGAAGCGCTGGCGAAATTTCAGCAAAATCCAAGGAGTTAGTCAAAAGTTGATTTTTCAAAGTTCAACCGGTCTAAATTTTATACATGGATTAGTAGAAATCTGGGAAGTCTCCTTCTCTAAAGTGAATACTGCCCAAATGTTTTCTAATTCGGGGAGTTAGACAAATTTTTGTTTTCATATTTGAGTTATTATAAATTCTGAGAAGACACTTTTCCTACAGGAAGCGCTGCCGAAATTTTCTTGGTTTAGAGGAGTTGGATTATATTTTTGACAAGTGGCGATTCTGGCAATCCACTCTATATAGAGTAGATTCTACCAAATATCTACCTTTTCATTAGACAGTTACTTAGGGGTAGACTCATGATTAGTTAAGTAGAATGATTATTGGTGAAATCATGATATGGAGATTACTCTGAATTTGGATTTTTAGATTTAGCATGGGGATTGGCCTGTTTTATGTAACAGGTCCTCGTTATCGCTTGATTCAAGATTTGGGCTAGATTCAGTTTGATCCTTGAAGGATCATCTTCTGTTATCACTGACAACAGGTCGGTTGCCGATTCGTCGGTTTACGATTCAACTCCAATTCACTCCTGCCACTCAACCTAAAAGCTTTAGCCTTGCTATTGGAACTGTTTTATTGTGTTTTCGCCCGGACTTTATTTGAATGGTCATTTAAGAAAAGTGCTGAGTAATTTATTTTTGAAGAGTTGCACAAGAGTGAGGCTTGTATGGCTAAAAGCAAGGGGTGTGAGTGCAGAGAATGGTTGAAGTTGACCCCATGTAATGCATGAACTTTTGGTTGAATCTTTGATGTGATTGCAGGTATGTTTGGTGATTTCGACTTTGGAGTTAACTGTCAGCGCTCACATGTATATATATATGGTTGAGAGGAGTCTCACTGTGACTGTGAAAAGTGATCGTCCTATATTAATAACCCTCTATATATATGTAAATACATATGTCTTGAGTGTTTTGTGCAGCCTACTATGACCGTGCGTAAAGGTTGAACAGATTATGTTTTGTAGAGAAAAGGGGCTTCCACTTTTAGCCTTCACTTTTTAGAATTTCTATGGTTGGACGTTGTAGTCCGTGACAGTCGTCAAAGTCAAACCCCTTGATTTCTCTTCAGGCCTAGGTAAAGAAACTGGTCTCCAGGGCGATAAGAGACGATTGTCACCACAGGTATGAACTTGTGTACCACCCACTCTCCGCAGGGTGCAGAAGAAGGTGTGGTTCTCAACCGCACTTGGCGGTTGTCCAACATCAAGAGATCAGTCCCTCAAGGCGCGTGTGAGCCGACACTTGAGTGTCGAACGCGACCCTCGAGATTAACGAGGATCCCATGAGTATGGGTACTACATAGTACGTCATCATTGCGACCGCTTACATATTCATGCATTGCTAGTAGATATGAGTTAACCCTACGTCCACACGGTTTTATACTAAGTCTCGCACGCGACGCCTATCTAATTTTCGCATTGGAGAATTAAGGGATAATCGCTAAGGGACTATAAGTGTTGTCGCTTTGTTTGTCCATTCTCGTTCTGTATATGCATATGTACGTGCGTATGTGTGTGTGTTTTTATCTTTATGTCCTTTATAGTGGTGTGCGCGTGGCGTGTGGGATGCGTCCTAGTCGACCGGAGACGAGTCGCGCTTGGGACGTCAGCCCCGCAAGATGTCGGTTCGCGTGCGGGTTCGATAGAGGTGTAATACCACGCGTACCCCCTATGCTACAGCGAACGAGAAACGCCCTCAGCTGGTCCACCTCTGCGATTGCATCTGATTAGCTTTCGTATTGTGGACTGGTAGCTCGGCGGGGATATGCCCACCAAAGGGAAGTGACAGCTCTTGTAAGGTGGAGGTAAGCCGTGCCTCGCATAGGCCCTATCCAGTCGTAGGGGCTCACGAGAGGTATGGCTGGCGCACCTAGACGGAGCAGCTTGCGGAAGCTCCATGTATATTCACGACGAGAGAACAGACCAACTCCTACGTGACGTGGCCTGGAGGGTCCCGCGCTGCCTTGTGCAGTGCCGGACCAATGCGCTCAACAGGTGGCGCAGTTGCTGGGGATAACGTTGCCTACCATTGTCCCTGGTGGAACAACATCCGGGTATGTGAATATGAGAAATAGGCAAAGAAAGAAGTTTTTCTTCTGAGGTTAATCATTTGATAGTATAAAACAGAGTGAAGGTTGACTGTGCGAGTTGATTTTGTTTGATACAGTAAGGGTGGCACGAGGGCGATAAGCTTTTTAACTATGCGCTTACGTACTACAACTAATAAAATGGTAGTTGGAGATGGTACATCTTCTAACAACGATAATTGACAGATTTGGACGTTGCTTTGCATGGTTGATATGGTCAAGGTAACATGAGGGGACGTCGATATGGCTAAGATCGTCCATTGAGGAAGTTGACCCTATAAGGTACCTATTATGGTTGAAAACGTTATCTGAGTGGTGATGAGACCGACTTGGTACTCTTGTATTAAAGTGAGATCGAGGATGAGTAAGGGAGCCTATTATGTTAAAGGTCGCCAAAGGACTTCGGGGAGAGTTAGGTTAATGACGTTCAAAACCTTTATAAGTATGAATATAGGATCCTTGGGTCCAGGTTCTAAGCGGTTGTTCAATTTATATAGTCATCGGAGGTTGAGGTCCGCCGCGCATGATGTATCTGAAGTAGGTGTATAAGGTTGTAGGTAGACGCAGTACACGCCATGTTGAGACCTCAATAGAAGAGACTACGTGACGTAGTAGGTCGGCATAGTACTCTCTCTGCAAAGGAAATACCAGATCCTAGAGGCAGAAGGGATGATAGTGTAGGACTAACGCCTAGACTATTTTGCTCACCCTTGATAGGGCTACGAGTTGTAGTTGATGTTAGACCTTCTCTTGAACCTTTCCAGGCTTGGACCATCCAATTGAATATATGAGGTTGGAGCTAAGGACTTGAGACTATTATCTTCAAAAAGCATTTTGTATGAGTTATATGTTGAACTCATCCATATATGCCAGATTTAATGTAAGTAAGCGTGTCTAGTGTCTGGTCATGTGAGGACTACGTGCTTGATGTTATATTATCTCAATGACTATTCTTCTCATGAATATTTATATGGACTATTTATTTAAGGTATGTATTTGAGTTTATTGATCTGTAAGGATCTATATGAGTGTCTCAAGTTTGTTTATTGATGTATGAATGTCTGTTAAAGTTTGCGCATTTTGATTGTTCTTCAAAGAGAGGTGGAAGCATTGCGCAGAATCCACGTCTGATGCGGATTCTGAGGTGAATGGAGTGGCTACTTCCTTCGGATAGGTTCTTCTCAGGGAATAGTCAATGTGTAAGGTCTACCCCAAGGAAGGTTGCAATCCTATGTTATTTTTCCCCGGAGAGATTGCTTTGACGGAGCTATAATTTTGTTTTGTAGGTAGTAGTGAGACCCACGCCGGAACCATGTTCCTAGTCCATAGGGGGTGTTATTGTTATATCTCTTGTGATAAAATAACTACATTACTACTAAATAGGAGGGAAGTATTTAAGTTTTGTTAGACCATGGCCTATGAGGGAAGCAACTACTACATGCCGCAAAGAGGTAGGGGGTGAATCCGCAACTATTTTTGCGTCAAGTAGGTTCACCAGCACAGGACGGAATAACACATCATGAAGCGGGTATGGTGAGGTTGTTTACTTTATCGGCAAGGGTCGGCAAGGAGCGAGTGCTGGAATCGGAAGGAGAAGCGGTGAGGCTTGATCCTTGAGCGGGGCGCAGGAAGTTGAGATGCTATGCTTTCTAAAGAGGATTACACTCCCCTAACCACAGTATACTTTTGTCAAAGCTAGGGGAGTAAAATGTGGTACTCTTGTTGGTATTGTGTGTAAGAGTGCTAATGGTTGGCGATCTTATCTTTGATCATAAAGTGCCTATTAGATGATATATGCATACCATTATGAGATATTTGTATATGTTTTGGGTAACTGACTAGCTTGAGTATAAGGGATTTGATATGTATGTGTATTTCTGATGTCAGTTACTAAGGTAATATATCATTTTTATTAGTTACTATGATTATGGAATTTTGCTATCTGTAAATGTACTATTATCATGATATATTGTCATTATTACCCCCTCTTAGTTGGGTGGTTGTAAACACTCGATAGGATGCATTTCAGTGAAAGATGATTTGAGGCTAAGGCCTTAGAGATAGTGATTGTAAAATATGATTGTCGACATGGTAACAGAAGACGTATGCCGGACGTTTTTATGTGATGGGCAGAACCCACACTAGAGCAAAGGCAAATCAGGATGCGTTATGCTAAACAAGATTCCAATATGGCATTGTCAATTAAAAGGGAAGATGGATTTGAGATATCCTTGTTGAGGCGAGTCGAGGAAGGAGAATATATCTCTTCCTGGTGAGGCGCATCGGTAGGCAAGGGTATTTTCGCCTGGATCAAGTCCGGGTTTGATGATAGTCAAGAGTGTGCGATGATCGTGAGGGTAACTCTATATGCTCCACCATCATTTTCGGTATTACACGGGATTGAGTTGACACTTGGGAATGGAAGCCTGCTCGAAAGACCCTGAGGGATATTTGAGGAAGCTGCAGCAACATGAGCGAGAGGCAAGGTCTTTCAAGGAGAGGAGCAGGTGGAGACTCATATAGAGATTAAACATGCTGAATAATTTGCACTTCCTTCAGCTCCATTTAGAGTTGTTTTGTCTGAGTTCCTAATAAAAAAGTGTTTTGGGGGACAGACGAGGATAGAGGTCGCAGCAAGAGCCGCAGTAAGGGTGCGAGAATGGGAATATGCAAGGTACACGTGCGAGTTGGTGTATGGTCTGTATCTGAACCAAAGATACTTACCCTGTGGCCAAGGACTAAGGAGCTTGGTCAATGTTGTTGATGCTTATACGAGCTCTCACGATCCAGGTGAGAGGGTTGTAGATTGGGATGAGGTTCGAGCTATAGCGGGCCGATAGAAGGATACCCTTGTACCTTACCAAGACTTGTGTATATGCATTGACATAAGAGTTAGACTAGTAGGCTGACCGACTGTGTGATTCTAATCTCGTACTTTGGTCAGCAGGGGAACCTGACAATGTACAAAGAGAGTTTCGTAATAATGGTCTGGTAAGATAACCCGAGTTCTAGGCGGGAGGAACCCCAATAGAACAACTGTATATGTGGGGTATGTTAGGATTGTCTCGAACCGAGTTATTGGAATGCCTCCTGCGGATAGAGAAAGGAGTGGTTTTAAAGACATTATTACGAAATGAAAAGTCTATTACACTAGACTTATCGTTGCGAGAAGAAGATATGGGACCTATTTTGTGTCTAGGTCAGGATGGTTGAACATGTGTCAGAGGTATGAAAGACTTGGGGAGAGACCTCAACGTATGTGAGGCCGACTCTCTGACCTATAAGTGTAGTACGTAAGGTTTGTGTATGAATGATTTCTGATGTTGCTTGGCTACTTAGATATGTCTTGAATTACTTGGATCCCTCCGATTTGAGGGGTGTGATTACGTCATGATCGAGACTGTTTCATTTTTAGCTCTGGTCAGGGAGGCCGCGATTTTTGTGTGATATTGATGCACGTGGGAGTTGAGATTATTCAACTCTATCTTTATATATATGTAATTCAAGACCATTATTTGTTCGCCCTTGAATGAAAGTGTTACACTCTTGAGTGTATATTGAGTTGAGACTTAATCTGAGACTACATCCTCGTATATAACGATCAAAATCACTCTCACGTGTGTGGTATTATCCTAATGTATGGGGGTTTTGTGTGAGAGATGTATGGGAAACATCTCATGTGTTTTGTATTCTGGGAATGTGAATGAATGTGAACTACCTACTCTTCAGTACACTCGTGCAATCAGCCTACGAGCGGGTGATAGGGCCGGATATAAGGAGAGAGAATGCAGTCTGTTTTGATAAAAGTGTGAGAATCCTAAAGGATTTATGAGTCTTCGAAACTCGAATGCTTACGATGCCGAATGTTTATTGTTGAGTTGTGATGAGAACCCATAAGTTGGTATCTCAGTTCGAGTTGTTTTATGGTAGAGACGCCTTTTGTGGGAAGGCGGTCTTTTATTTATTGGAAGACTCATCTTTAAAGAGGGAAGGCGTGTTAAAAAAGGGTCGCATGAGAGTACATCCTCGAAAGAGAAGGGATCATTGAGAGACGTATTGAGGGAGACCTCCTTCGTATGAAAGGTGGTTAATGGATTCAATGGCACGGTGAGTGGATTGTTGAATGATAAAGTATGAAAGAAGGACCACGTTTGTGCTTGGCCATTGGTGAGATTTTGAAGAGGTCGCAAATTGGTTTATTCGGGAGATGTCATTGGGATGTGTGACTTTCTTGCTCTGATCAAGTGAGGCAGTCACGGCCTTGTGAATCTGGCGGTGATTTTGTTTTGTGAATATGGAGATGTTGCCATGTTTCTCTATATTGTCCCACAGAGGACTGGTAAATACCTTTTATGTGTGACATACCTTTGCGTACTCCTGCAGTAGGCCTGTTTTGTTGCGATACACCGTCCAACCACTTGTGCTAATCTTGGGGCATTTTTCAGAATACCAAGATCACAGTGAAGATTAGCATCACTATGGCGCAACCCCAAGTGTCGACTATTGATCGGCACAACCTGAACAGCAGGTCTACGTCTTGCCGAGGGAGTAAAGACTTAAAGGTGTGTGGCCACCTAGGAGGGTTTTACTCTTGCGGAAAGACGTGAGATAAAAGTCGAGTCGAGTCCTTTTGAGTCCTGATTGAATGTTTATTAGGAGAACGCCTATCGTAGCGCAACCTGGGAGAGCACTACCGCTAAAATAACAACGTGGTGGGTCGTAGATCAAGCACGATCACCCAGGCTACGGTGGGCCAAGATGGAGACCTAGCCTTCCTGTACTAGACTGAAGGGGGTGTTTTGGGATAAAATTTATGTATATATATATATATATATATGTTTGATTGTAAGAAATATTGAAGTAAGGCCAGAGTGTCTTCTAAAGGTCTCGACTAGGGCTCGCGTCCTTGGTTATGGCCCTGCTTATAGGGTAAAAACTAAGGACACTTAACGAGAGGCCGGCGTTTGTCTATAGCGAAGGGGAGAGGACAGTTGAGAGGGGCCGTTGGAACTTATGTTGTAGTACGTATATCCAACACACCTGCTTCCTAGTGTGGGTCGATGGAGACCCATGTTAGAATCCTGACAGCATATAGTTGTAAGGGCTTGGATTGTTGGAGAGTAATCGGATTGGTTCCTTTCTCGTCAGCATTTGGAGTCTTGAATGGATTTATAGCTTTTCGATTTTGCGAAGCGACGGGGACGTCGCTTAATATGGTCCAGTAAGTTGTCGGTGTGAATACCCTTCTAAGGGTATTCGCCCTGTTTTTTGCAAGTGACGGAAAATAAGTTCGGCTTAAAGTCTAACTATACCGCGCGAGGCGCGGCAGAGTCTGTAGTTTAGGTTGACTGGATGGTTGACTAAAATAGAGAGTGTGTGGGCACGCAGGTTTGAGGCGCGCGTGATCTTTTTAATTGTTGATGATTGAAGACTCGGCGTAATCACCGACCAGAGTTTCATTTTCTGATTAAGTTAGGATTAAAAGGATTTCATCTCTTGATTGATGCTCTTACCTGTGACTTGTGCGTACTTACAAAGGATGACATCGACGACAGTGTGATATTAAAAAGTTCTGGTAAGTTCGCGCGTCTCACAATATTCGTTTATATAGGTGTTCCTCAAAGCTAGACCCAGCATTAGGCCTAACACTAGCATTTTCAACATCAGACTTTAGTCAAAGAGGTTCAGGAATCGAGATCGGGCGGTGTCGACGAGGGAATAATAGGATCGTGTGAGGGTCTGGCGGGGCTATCCCCCTTGGCATTGCCGTCAGCGGCAAGTTTTTTCTTTTCTGGTTTGTCATACTCCAGCGATTAAACGTTTTGGATACTTTGTTGTACTATTATTTCGCCTCGGTACTCCCTGACAAGAGTGCGCCGCAGGATTTGGAGGTCTTCACGACGGTCAAAGGCTTTGAGCGTGAGCCTCTATTTCGTTAGCCCACCGGTTCCTTGCATGGTCAAGATGCTGGTGAAGGGCCCTGGTCCCACTGCTTTGAGATGCGGGTCGAGGAAGTCGGTGTGCATGTGAGCCAGTGGGTGGTTAGCCCACGAAGCGGAAGAAAGTTTAATGGTCGGGTCGCTTCAAAGGCACCGTCGGCTAGCCACGATCTGCCTAGAGGGTTTAATTGTGGGAATGCCGACGGATTCGTAAGATAATGGATCGTGCCCAGTCAAAAGGGGCATTAAAACGGTCAGGGGCGCTATAGGAGGACTGCAGCGGTGGCACGACCAGCTACGGATCGCGAGAAAACCTGGCCTCCAAAGTTCTCATTTGAATGTTGGTTACTACCGGGACCCAAGTGGCTGGGCTCGCAATAGGTCTGCGCCCCTAGTTTTGTTCATTGCTATGAGAATGCATGGGTACGGTCATTGGAATCCCATAGCGGTGGCAAACCTGGCTTGGGCGGACCGTTGCAAAAAAGGGGGGAGGGCCGACGGTATAGCTCTAAGTAGCGGGTGGTAGGGCTGGCCCGGCAGCAGCGGGCGGAGCAATAGTGCAAGCGGGCATCGAGCGTTGAGGCGGTGAAGGGAACCATAGGAGACAAGGAGGAGAAAGTAGGAAAAGGAAGCGCTAGCGAGTGGGGGAGATAGGAAGAAAAGAGGGCGGTCGAAAGCGGAAGTCAGGCACAGGCAGCTAGAGGTAAGGGTACCTGGGCGCTGTCTTGCGCCAGGTGCATTCACAGGTACAAGTGCACTCACAGGTAAGAAGGAACGGTGATGGTGGGGTGGTGAGCCGAGGCCCAATAGGGAAGAAAGTATAACATAGCCAATCGAGAATGGAATCAGGCAGGGAGAGGGGTGCTCCTACCGTTTTAGGAGTGGGCGAGTCCGATTGTGAAGTCGGATTAGTTAGTTAATTAGTAGAATAGGTGGTACGAGAGGAGATAGCCGGGCGAAGCTATGGAGGGAGTGAAAACAAATGGGGAGGAAAGTGCATAGTTTGCCCGATTCTTAACGGAATCGGGTGATTGAAGATGTGAGACCAAGGTTTTGATGATGGGCGACCCCGTTTTTTTACTCAGAATTGGGCGAAAGTCAGTAGAAGTTTGAATTATGTGAGAATGATTATGAATGAAGCTGCGCGGAGGTCGAGGAGGAAAGAAAAGGAGTAAACAGGAGCAAAACTCTATTTACCTGGTCATTCCCTCGACCAATTTTTACGAATAAAGGTGCAAAATGGGGGTTTCTTACAATTCTGATCTGATTGGTCGAGTCATAATTCCAATCTTAGCAGCGGTTTGCTCGGTTGAAGTTGTAGATGTTGTGCAGCCATCATGGTACGTTTACATATGGCGATGTATCTCCCTATGTCTAAGGAAAGATTCATACTCATTTTGTGCGTTTGATGAATAGCGGAGTGAGACCGATACCCCTGCCTTTGTGTACTCACGTAACAATTATCAGACTAAGTGCGGTCGTGGCTGTATTGGCGGTCCCCCACCTTGCGCTCGTTACGATTTCGGCACAGCCTGCGACAGTGGTAGAAGTTCTGATCGTCGCGCTCAGCTCTGAGTCTATGCTCGTTGTCGTTGAAGACAGTACTAATCTTCGCTCTGTTCGTCATCCCATTCCCTCGTGCGGCTTCGTGATCCTCTCCTCGTCGTGATCCCTTGTTGGCTTCGACCGAGCCTGGCCGCACCAAGGACCAGGTACATTCGCAAGAGAGAGTGAGAGGTAGAGAGAAGCTTACCAGGACGAGCATGCCATTGATCAGGGAGCGTGAAGATCTCACGATCCTGATCCCAAAGTGAGGGGCGAACGAAGCAGGCCGTGTTGGGTTGTGAAGTGAGCCCACACCTTGCCTGATCGGAGCAATCAGTTAGGTAGTATAAAGTCGCAAGAGATGTGAATGGCGGGAAGTTATGTTGAGATAACAGTAATTCTATTTGGATTCCAGTGGAATGTTCATTCTCAAGGAGACACATTTGGCGAGAGAAGAAGGGAAAGTGTTATTTTGAGCGTAGCCTTCCTAAGTGGCATACTGGTAGGATGGGTGTACGCCTACGTACAGCTTGGCTGGAAGGCCGCTAACTGTGAGCGCCTACGCTGCTCTATTCACCGTTTGGTGCAGCGAGGTAGGGAGCTGCAATGTTGTACGCTCGCCCAGTAGCTGACTCACTGCAGCTCTGCAGAATAAGGAAGGGAGCATACCTGGTTCGTTAAGCAAAGCGACGGGAGCAGGATTGACAATCGAACTATAGAGTTACAGTGGTTGTCTTGGTAGCAGAATATGTCCTCTATTTTGGTAGCAGAATATGTCCTACTCTTCAGAGGTTCGGTAAGTGGTGCAACGGGCAGTGGCTGAGGTAGGAGGAAGTGAGGAACGTGTGCAAGGACGTGAAAGAGAGAAAGAGAGAGTGAGGATAGGGACATAAAGACACGTACCTGGTTTTGATGGTGATTTATAGGGACGACATCTTCATACGTTCTGGTTGATCTCTACTGATGACGGCAAGGCTGCTTCGCCGCTTGTAATTAGGATAGGTCGACGGTATGATTGCAGTTTGAGTGTTCAGTGCAACAGGAGGAAATAGGCTCGGTCTGTATTTCTGAGGAATCAATGCAGGACTCAACTGATAAGGCACCCGAGTGGT
>BFEA01000601.1:769611-783531 GCA_003427395.1 Chara braunii | reverse complement strand
TTAACACATGCGAGCTGCGGTCACCGTGCACACGTTTCGAGCGTGCCTCCCTCTTTTGTGGGAGAGAAATCTCTTCTCCTTTACAGACGTGCTCGTGTGTGATTACATGGATGAGATTCCGTTGGCTTTCTCATCACTTTTTCGATTCCCATCTCCCCATCGCCCATCACGGACGAGCTCTCGTGGACATGAACAGGCCTAACATCCGCGAAGGCTGCCATCTCTAGCCATGGCCACTTCACTGTTCATGACAAGTCGGGGTCTGCGTCACCTCCGTCCTGTTGACGTCATCTTTCCCCCGTAACCACCGTCGAGCCAGCAGCGGCAGCTCACGAATGAACATGACACCTCCGGACACGCCGCTGTTCGCCCTGGTCCCTGTTGTCTGCCACGATCCCCCTGGACCCTCTGGTAACGGCCAAGTGGTCGCACGGCCCGTCGATGTGAGCACGCGTCAGGGCCGAGCGGTAAGTCAAAGACCTCATCCTCTTGTAACTGCCAGGTGGCAGTCCCATAGGCGAACCCCTGCCCCATGAGTGTACGTCCCTCTTGTAACGACAAAAAAAATGGCCCTTTCCCTGGGCTGATAGTTGATTGTTGTGCTCTTCGATGCGTGACACCTAGGCATGCACGTACGTGAAGCGGAACGGGAAAGGTACTGAAGTAGACCAGGCCCAACGGTCCTACCGCTGGCACTGAATCCTGGTCCGGTAGTCTCGCTGGCGAAGCTGGCTTTCTGACCCAATAGCACAGATACAGATACAGGTCCGACGGTACTCGCTGGTCTCGATCCAGACCTCACCAATGTGAGTACCACCCCCACTGAGGCTGGCTTATTATTTTCTTTTATAATTATTTTATTTTATTTTATTTGTTGTCGAGGTTCGGAGACTACCCAGTAGTCCGGCCACTTAGACTTAGTGCACGATTCGAAAGGTCATTTTCAGGCCTCTCACCATCGAGTTTTCCGGCCACTTAGACTTAGTGCGCGATTCGAAAGGTCATTTTCAGGCCTCTCACCATCGAGTTTTGGGGCGAGTCCGTCAGCAGTCTCTAGTCACGGATCGATCAGGTCCAGTGGACTGTAGGAAGGCTACCATCTAAGCTTGGTATATCACGGGTAACCACTCGAATAGCATCAGATAGGCAAAAGGGGTGTCTATTGGAAGTACATGAATAGGCACCCCCAATAGGACAGGAACATCTTTTATTTCTTTTTCCTCTTTTCATAGCGTTTCCCTTGATTAGCCCTTTTTTTTTTTTTTTTTTTTTTTTTTAATCGTCCTATGCGTCTAACCTGAAACCTTGTTAATTGGTCAGCCTACATCGACGTACAGTTCCGGTACCGGCCTGTAGGGGTTAGGATACACTCCTGACGAGCCTTGAATATTAGTGCAAACTGCTACGACCGAAGGCAGGTACTGAGTAGGGATCTTGGCACACAGAGGAGGGTCGGGGCACCGCACCCTCCGACATGATACCAAACCCCCACCCAGTGTCCCCGCTGGGTCAAAACGCTTTCCATAACATATATAAACATCGTGAGACTTTAGACTTCCTCATTCCTTCTCTGCGTGTCACGACGGACTCCCGTAGTGAATTTGCTCTCACTGTTGGCTTTATCATCATAGCGCTTTCCTCCTTCTTTCTCTTTTTCTTTTCCTTTACCGATTACACCGCGTCGCTTCACACCATACTCTTCCATTCTCTTCTCTCTTTCATAAATATACTCTCCATTATCTCTCACAGCTTATCGTTTTGACGCCCATAGCAGTGAATTCTCTCATTTCTACGCTACGCCTGAGGCACGCCGCGGACAGGGTAGAGGAAGGGGAAGAAGAGCAGGGAAGACCAAGGAAGAACCGCCGGCTCGAGCGAGACGCGATTACAGTTCTGAGGAGGAGGAAGATGAGCCACGAGGCTATGGCCATCCGAGGCCATACCCTCGCTACCCGTTAGCAGGGTGGTATGAAAGGACTTCATCCCCTGACAGGATGGAGTTCCTTCGCAAGAGATTCGATGCGCGATAGGACACACCCAGCGCTTCCTCCCTGCCTTATACTCCCAGAGCTCCTTCCACCCCCGCCATGAGTAAGGCCATAGTGCCTGCTCCATCACCCTCTGTCCCATGCATAGCTTCCTCACCCTCTCATCCTAATAGTTGTGTCCTTTTCAGCATCTTTTTCCTTCTCTTTCTCTTCCAGATTGAGCTCATGACCACCTTTTATGTCTTATGTAAGCATGATTTCTTCTCTGCTTTCTGAGTCAGTTTTCGGCTCATAAGATTCTCAGTTCACAGTCCAGTCCATAGCGTCCCTGGCTTGAGAGTTCGGCTTACTTAATGTCGGGGATGCAGGTTCCTTGTGAACCAGGCCGCCTGTCGGCCACCAAATAAAACTTAAGAAGGATCTTTGTCTGCATTTTGACTTGCACTTGTTGTTGATTTCTCTGCAAGAAAGTTACCTCAACTTTTGATCCGACACTTGTGCTAGGAGTACTGTCCCAACGATGAGGGCACTCACTCTGTCTGCCATGCCGGGGTCGAACTATACCAAACCCTTTTTCAACTTCTCAGGTAGCTGATGGGGATACCAAACCTCATTCTTTTGCTCTGGTCTGAGTGAGGCGTCTTCTCAACTTCTCAGACAGGAAAAGGGATACCAAACCCCTTTTCCTTTTCTCTGGTCTATGGTTTTTATTAGAACCTGCATGATGCCTGCAAAGCAATACGTTCCACGGACAACAATTGCGGCCTCGGCATGCAGATCTCCCGATAAACAGCAATCGTGCAATCAGCAGAATAAAATAAAATCCCACGAATAAATAATAAAATAATAAAAATAAAATAATAAAATAATAAAATAATAAAATAATAAATGTTATACAACAGTCCTTCACACCCAGAATCAGTTGATTGCCTTGGTTTTAGCCTTCCACTGGCTAGGGGTGATAGACGTCCCATAAGTCGGACATTCCTCATTCGGCCCGCCTCAGGCCAGGACTAGTCAGACCATTTGTCTTGACAACCCCTTTGACCTGCCTCCAGGTCAGGACCCACCATACCCACTACTCGAGTATGGCAGCCCTTTGGCACTCTCGCCAGGACACCCAGACTATAGCGGGTCTGGTCACCCTATGACAGTAGATGTCCCGTCAGTCATACTGTCCACGATCCGGATTTGACCTCGGCGGTCGGGGACCGGCTCACCCACCAGCTTCTGGCCTAGGGTTCTGGCTACCCCGCCCAGATTTTCGAGTGTAGGACCCGGTCTAACTACAACTCAAGGCTCTGGCTAACCTTACTGGATTGCATCCTCTTACTGCGGTAGGGTTCCAGCTGACCCCTTCCAACCTCACGGGCCAGGCCCCCGGAGCCTTAGCCTCAGTCAGACTACGGAATTTGACACTCGTGACGGGGACCTGCTGACCCCACCAGATTGCAACCTACTGCGGTAAGGCTCTGACTGACCCCGGCAATCAACAACATCTGAGGTTAGTGAAGATAACAGCAAGCACAGGCAGTCAGACAAGCATACAATTCCCCACAAGCAGACTGCCCATGCCCCCATAACAGGACAAACATTTCTCAAGAGACGTCCCTTCAGTCTCAAGAGGCACTGAACAATAACATGCTAGCCAACACTAAGAGTTCGCAAGAGACCTCCCTTCAGCCTCAAACAAAGAACTTAGTGCTAGCCCTAGAGAGGTCCCTTCCCTCAACTAGGATTTGTTTTCCAAGAGACGTCCCGTCAGTCTCAAGGAAATACTGAAACACTGATCTCAGAGAGGTCCCTTCCCTCATCTGAGTGAAGACAGACCCTTAGCCAAGAAGCACGAAGTCCCTCTACTGACAACTCTCAGTCAAGTAAAGCTTAATTTATTTATGCCTGCCTTCGTCTGAATCTCTTGGATGAACAACTTAGTCAGAGACACGAAGTCATTCTGATGATAACTTTCAATCAGACAGAACTAAACTTTTTTATGCCAATCATGCTTTCTCTTTGTCATAAGAATAATACTGCTTATATCATTTAATGTGTCACAGCCATGAGTTTTTCAGATCTTGACACTGTATCAATGCTCCCAGAACTGTACTCACAGTTACTCCCCACTCTCAGGATTTGACACTTATGGAATGACTGCAACGCTGCATCAAAGATATAGTCTCATTAACTTAGCTGCTTGTTGAAATAGATAATGAAATGACTTGCTGAAAACTGGAATATTGAAACTGAGATGTTGAAACTGAAGTACTGAAACTAAAATATTGAAACTCTGTAAGGATCAAGCCATCTAGGCTCCAATCTTTTAGTCCACTGAGTCTCAAGGGAACTGTCAAACAGAAGAACAATGTCACCAATGCTCAATCTCTCTTTTGTTATGTATTTTTTCTTGTTTCATATCTTTTGGTCTGATAGTCGACTGTTGTCATTCTTTCTGAGGCATCCATCACTGTTTGATCAATCTCTGATATCTGCTTCATTCTTATTTGAAGATGTTCTGATAGCGAGTATTCTCTGTTTTTTTACTTGCTCTCTTCTTTCTCAGTTTCTCAAGGATTTCAAGGAGTCTTAAAGCATACCTTTGCTTGAGTCTGATCTCTCTCCACCAGTCAATGTCAATCTCCTTTCTCCGATCCAAGACTTTGTGTACCTCACACAAGAAGAGATAAGACACAGTTAGTGACTGCAATTCTCAAGAGAGTTGAGACTCAAGAAAATAAGCAGGATTAATCCAAAGATTAAAGTAAATATTGTCAACAGTTTTCATGTCCTAATCAAAGATCAAAGATAGTGATGACCCAGGCTCGTTACGGACACGAAAATTTTTTCATGTCCCCGGCAACGACGCCATTTTTGTCGCACTTTTTCCAGTTAGTCCGCTTCGGGCAACCGGAAAGCCAACAGACTGTCACGCAGGATTTGTTTGATGTTTGCCATAAATAAAATAAATTAAATAAAGCAAAATCCCTTCCTGTTGTGTGCGGCCGGCTTCGAGTGAGACCCTTCAATTATGATCTTCGCCAGACCACGGACTTAGGAATCTTTTATTTTGATTCGGAACATCAAAGAATAATGCAGATAATAATCATGGGAATTCGGTGTGTCATGCATGCGTCTTTTTGTCAATTTTCTAATTTTCATAACTGTGACAAGACCATCATAAAGCATAATCATCAAGCAAAGTCAATGCAAACGATGTAGGACTGACTGACTCAAGACAAAGACAAGATCGACGATCATGTGAGAGAAGAGGAGAGTTCTTTATCGCATCAAGGTCACGAACGAACAGACAAACATAGAACCATTGTCACTATAGTCAGCTCGCTCTCTTCTCTCTGAAGATGATATCACGCTCCGATATCAGACGACGGTTAATATGATGTTAAGTGGTCCTTGAGCGGTTCCGTTTGATGCTGACTGGTACTCAAGAGGAGGACTGTTGTGGCTTGCACCGCATGACTATGCTCAGGTCATGAGTCTGCTTCTCAACATATCTGTCGTGCTCAAGAAAAACTTGCCTTGAGTCTGCCGTACTCAAATACTTGCTGATTCTAAAAATGTTCACTTATCATCTGATCAGTCTTGCTGAAGACTGATGTCACCAAGAGAGCCCGCTATGACCAGCACCTTGCTGCTGTCACCGGGATTGCCTGCGGTGAATAGCATCCTGGCTGCTACCATCGGGACCTCCCGTTGTGGCCARCATTATCGCTGCTGTCACCGAAACGGTCCGYCGTGACCAGCGTCGTCGMTGCTACCACCGGGAGCTCTCGCTRTGGCCAGCATTATGGYTGCTGTCACTGGAAAYTGTCCGCTGTGACCAGCGTCGTCGCTGCTACCACTGGGACCTCCCACTGTGGCCARCATTGTCACTGCTGTCACCGGAACTGTCCGCTGTGACCAGCGTTATGTCCCCTGAGAATGGGACCTGCCGAGAGCAAACTGAGATCTCCTCGATAGAGTTYCACTTAATCTGAACTCACTGAAACTGAGAATTGAACTCGTTGGAATCGGGGTCACTGAGACCGAATYGAGAACTGAGTTAATACTTTCCTTAAAAGCCGCACTTAAATATGAAATCAGGTCTGGACTGCACTTGCTGAAAACTAGGYTGACTTCACTGAGTCCAAAGTAAGCTTATTGAAGTTGATCTGATTTCTCCGAATCTGAAATGAACTCATTGATACTGATCTGATCYCTTCGAATTTGAAATGAATTCACTGAAATTGATCTGAGTCCACTGATGCTGCGTTTGGATATGAAATGAAAAACTGGACTGAACTTGCTGAGAGGAAACTGAACTCACCGAACTTACTGAAACTGAATTAAACCTGAGAAAGTGAAACTGATTTAACTGAACTTACCTGAGACTGGATTAAATTTGTTGAGATAAGTCCTCCAAATTGAGCTTATTGAATTTGAGATGAATTGACTGATACTGAATTGAGAACTGAGCTGAAACTTAGACTGAAAAACCTTAATTAGATCTGAATTCCGAGATTAAACTGAACTTGCCAGGACCGAATCAAATTCACTGAATCCGAACTGAAATTACTGAGATTGAACTGATATCATTGAGCCTGGACTGAACTTGCTGAGATAGAACTGAAATTCTTGAATCTGATATGAACTTACTATGATTAAATTGTCTTCACTGAACCTGAAATGGGATCACTCCAAGTAAACCGAACTTCCTGATATTGAACTGATTTCACTGAGATTAAACCAGACTTGTTGAGAAGAAACTAATTTCAATGAACTTACTTAAACTGGATGAGGTCTGTTGTTACCTGATTCCCCCTTCTCGAAAGTTGCGCGTTCACACACAACAGTGGGGGGCAATATGTTCGTTTCCCTGCTCGAGCACAATACAGGCAAGCGATCACAGCACCTGCGGACAGAGAACCGCTATCCCAGAGAAAATCTTGTGCACGCAATAATTTTTCGCTATATCCAAATCTTGGCAAAAACAAAATCTGAACGGTCAAACCAAGTGTCTTTATGTTCCCTTCAACGTTGCATGGTCCGATCTTTGATCGGATCTGCCAATCAAGCGGTACAACCTTTAGTTAACTACCACGCAAAACGTATGTGCGGAAATGGTTCATTTATTTTCTGCTTCAGGGAATATAGTGAAAATTGTCACTGAGCATGTGAGCCTTGAGCATGAGGCCCTCGAGCTTGTTTCGGTGGTGTTGAATACCAGCAATTCACTGAGGTCTGGTTTGTTCCAATCTGATGTGAGTCTGGTTTTATCTGATATTGTGCAGTCTGGTCTGAACTAGCCTGTACTGGACTGAGCGGAGGTCTGTCTGTTATGACGCAGTCTGGTCTAATCTGGCCTGAGCTGGTCTGAGCAGGCCTGATCTGAACTGAGTCCGGTCCCAGTCTGGTCCGATCTGATTCTGGTCTGGTCTGGGTTAGTCTGTTCTGGTCTGAGTCTGTTCTCATCTATAGCCTGAGTCTGGTCTCGTCTGTGTCCGGCCCGGAACTGTCTCGTCTGTGTCCGGCCCGGACTGGGAGCTGATTGTTGTGCTCTTCGACGCGTGACACTTAGGCACGCACGTACGCGAAGCGGAACGGAAAAGGTACTGAAGTAGACTGGGCCCAACGGTCCTACCGCTGGCACTGAATCCTGGTCCGGTAGTCCCGCTGGCGAAGCTGGCTTTCTGACCCAATAGCACAGATACAGATACAGGTCGGACGGTACTCGCTAGTCTCGATCTAGACCTCACCAATGTGAGTACTACCCCCACTGAGGCTGGCTTATTATTTTCTTTTATAATTATTTTATTTTATTTTATTTGTTGTCGAGGTTCGGGGACTACCCAGTAATCCGGCCACTTATACTTAGTGCGCAATTCGAAAGGTTATTTTCAGGCCTCTCACCATCGAGTTTTGGGGCGAGTCCATCAGCAGTCTGTAGTCACAGATCGATCAGGTCCAGTGGACTGTAGGAAGGTTACCATCTAAGCTTGGTATATCATGGGTACCCACTCGAATAGCATCAGATAGGCAAAAGGGGTGTCTATTGGAAGTACATGAACAGGCACCCCGCATAGGACAGGAACATCTTTTATTTCTTTTTCCTCTTTTCATAGCGTTTCCCTTGCTTAGCCCTTTGTTTTTTTTTTGTTTTTTTAATCGTCCTATGCGTCTAGCCTGAAACCCTGTCAATTAGCCAGCCTACATCGACGTACAGTTCCGGTACCGGCCTGTAGGGGTTAGGATACACTCCTGACGAGCCTTGAATATTAGCGCAAACTGGCACGACCGAAGGCAGGTACTGAGTAGGGATCTTGGCACACTGAGGAGGGTCGGGGCACCTCGCCCTCCGACAGCGTGTCAGCCGACACTTGAGTGTCAAACGCGACCCTCGAGATTAACGAGGATCGCATGAGTATGGGTACTACATAGTACGCCATCATTGCGACCACTTGCATATTCATGCATTGCTAGTCGATATGAGTTAGCTCTGCGTCTTCGCTGTTTTATACTAAGTCTCGCACGTGACGCCTATCCGATTTTCACATCGGAGAATTATGGGATAGTCGATTAGGGACTATGAGTGTTGTCGCGTTGTTTGTTCAGTGTCATTCTGTACATATTAATATGTACGTGCGTATGTGTGTGTGTTTTTATTTTTATGTCCTTTATAGTGGTGTGCGTGTGGCGTGTGGGATGCGTCCTAGTCGACCAGCGACGAGTCGCGCTTGGGACTTCAGCCCCCCAAGATGTCGGTTCGTGTGCAGGTTCGATAGAGACGTAATACCGTGTGTACCCCTTATGCTACAGTGAACGAGAAACGCCCTCGGTTGGTCCACCTCTGTGATTGCATCTGATTAGCTTTCGTATTGTGGATTGGTAGCTCGGCGGGGTATGCCCACCGAAGGGAGGTGACAGCTCTCGTAAGGTGGAGGTAAGTCGTGCCTCGCGTAGGCCTTATCCTGTCGTAGGGGCTCGCGAGAGGTATGGCTGGCGCACTCGGCCGGAGCGGCTTGCGGAAGCTCCATGTATATTCGCGACGAAGGAACATACCAACTCCTGCGTGACGCGGCCGGGAGGGTCCCGCGATGCTTTGGGCGGTGCCGGGCCGATGCGCTCAACATCGTCTCTGAAGGTAGAGTGTTCATTACTCCTCACGAACAGAGGACACTCAAGGTTGGACTCTCTTCCTCACGGTAAAAAGAGATTGAGAGGGTAGATAAGGTAAGAGAACACCGTACCTGGAGATAGCTGCCCCCAATTTCGATGACGGGTCGTAGCTTCGGTACCAGCCACAACGCAATGTAGTGCCACCTCAGTCAAAATGCCACATTAGCATGCTTTCATCATCATACATACATCCGTTGTCACCACAACTCCTACGTTGTCGCCACAACCTTCCTGCAATGCACCCCTCTACCTGGGTGTTGCGTTGTTAACTCAACGCCAATGTATCCTCACTGCACAGAAGCGCCGTCAACACACCAAGTAACAATGTCGGCGGCGATAGATAGGCGATCTCAAACCAACTTTGATACCAAATTGCAAGGAATATGAGCAAGAGCAATATACAAAAAAACAAACTGCAAAATCACACAGAAGTTCAAGTAGTCGTATACAAGCAGAGAGCTCAAATGCACCAAGATTCCATCCAAATAACAGCAATAAAGCCCTCAAGCCACACCAACACAGTACTCAATGTCACTCCTCTCTGTCTGGCGCCCAGCGCCCAGCCTACCCTACTTGCCTACCTACGTTCTTACAACAGGCTCACTTCGACTTCGAAGACCAATGTACATGTCATCAACACCAATGACCTCCCACATACAACAGGTACGTATCCTTATCTCCCCTCATCACCCCCTGTCACCCACTTCTATGCCTCCTCCCAAAGACCTGTCGCCCTCCGCTGCCTCGCGCCCTGCAGCCCCCGGCCATGCCCGCTAGCACCCCACTGCCCCTGCTGCGCCCTCACCTCTCAACGCCCACGCACGCCCCAGCCCAAGCTAGCGCACTCAAACACTCGCTTGCTAGCGCAGCAGCATGTCCGCAATGCCAGCATTGGCCAGAATGCCCAGCTCTGGCGAGCCTCCTCCCTATATGGGAGAGGCTGCTGGTGCTGGACTCTGTTTGGGCCTGGCCGTTGAAGTTTCTAGTAGCTTCAGGTCGGGCCCCAGCGTCTGCACCGAGGCCAACTCTGCCAGTTACAGGCCTGGGCCCTTTTTAGTTGAGCACGCTCAGAACTTTCCACGCTTCGAGTTGTTTGCTGCATTTGCACTGGCCCACGGGATATCTATGATGACAATGCTGCTTTCTTGTTGGCCCATCGCCACTTCGTGATGTGTCGGCCTCTCAAGGTGTATGCCCAGGGCACCACCACCCGGGCCCTAGGCTCAAATGCCTGGCGCAGTTGCCTCTTCTGGGGGAGCCCAAGGTAAGGCCCAGATTGTTCTTCAACCAACTGTCGTGCAACAACTCTCTGAGCTCTGCATTGGAAAATGCTGAGATAAGGGTCTCTCATGGATATTCAGGCCCGCCTTCAGTCAGGGTTGGCACGAGGCTTGCTAGGGGCCACAGTCAGAACAAATGCATGTTGTCTAAGGACCCCCTGAGGAGACATTCCTCAAAAGGAAAAAAAATTGCACCACCAGTCCCATTCTCTGCCTCCCTCTACTCCCTGAACCCAACGGACCCTCCCCACCGTAAACCCACAAAATTGGAGTTTGTCCAAGAAGTTCTGAACTTTCCTGTTCAGCGAAACTTAGCAACGGCAGCCCGTAGGCTGCAATGTGCAATCTGAATTGTCTACCGCGTGGACGCGGGGAACTCAGCCCTAAGATGGCCAAAACAATGAGACTAAGAGCATGCACAAGAGAGAGAGAGAGAGAAAGAGAGGGAGGGAGAGAGAGAGAGAGAGAGAGAGAGAGAGAGAGAGAGAGAGAGAGAGAAAGAGAGAGAGAGAGAAAGAGAGAGAGGCTGAATGGCAAAATTGAAATATGAGTCAAATTATTGTTGCTATTTATTACACTTGGAATGCTTTTTAAAAATTTATTTAGCATTTTTCCTGGAAAGATCACAACAAAATCTACGAGTACGCCAATTTTAAGGTTTTTTCAGGCATTCTTCTGAGCGCGGCAACTCACTGAATTTGAAGTACTTTTTGAGTTGGACCACACATGGCTGAGTGGCGAAAATGGAAAATGTGCCGAATTGGCGCAACGATTATTTCGCGGTCTAAATAACTTTTTGAAAATGTTCTGATATTTTTCCTGGAAAGAACACGACCTCATCTATGGGTTCTCAAAATTTCAGATTTTTCTGCGAATTCCTCCGAGCACATTAAATTGCCAATTTTTCCTCTTGCAAACCGTCTTTTTCGTTGCGCCAGACATCCCCCTGTTTTGAGAAGACGGACCTCAACGCCTGGGCCCGAGGGCCCTTTTGCAGTTCACAAGCCCTCACTTCTTTTTGGGGTCCGATTCCACCCGAGAACCGGTCCTTCCTTTTTCCAAAAGTCCCGGTTCTACCAGAGCTAGTTGTAGGTAGTCCACAATTTCGCTAAGGACCGGTCCCCCAATTTTTTTTGCCCACTAAAAACCCACTTTGCATCCTGGTCACCCACCGCCGAAAATGCGACACCTTGACATAGATGCCGATGCAGCTCTAAGGTAGCCAAAGGAATGAGACTAAGAGAGAGGGAGAGAGAGGGAGAGAGAGGGGGAGAGAGAGAGAGAGAGAGAGAGAGAGAGAGAGAGAGAGAGAGAGAGAGAGAGAGAGAGAGAGAGAGAGGGAGAGAGAGTTTTGTTCCATTTGTCGATATGAGTGAGAGAAAGACAGATTGAGAGAGAGAAAGAAAGAAAGAGAGAGACAGAGAGAGAGAGAGAGAGAGGACGAGGGAGGGGCTTACCACACACACAGATAGATAGATAGATAGATAGATAGATAGATAGATAGATAGATAGATAGATAGATAGATAGATAGATAGATAAAGAGAGAGAGAGAGAGAGAGAGAGAGAGAGAGAGAGAGGCTGAATGGCAAAACTGAAATGTGGGTCAAATTGTGTCCGCGATCTATTTCACAGTTAAAGTGATTTTTTCTAATTTATTGAGCGTTTTTACTGGAAACATCACAACAAAATCTATGAGTACTCCAATTTTCTGGTTTTTTCACGTATTCTTTTGAGCGTGAAAACTCATTGAATTTGGAGTACTTTTGCAGTTCGCCTACACATGGATAAGTGGCAAAAATAGAAAATGTCCCGAATCGGTTCAATGATTATTTCGCAGTCTAAATGATTTTTTGAAAATGTTCTAATATCTTTTCTTGGAAAGAACCTCCCCTCATCTATGGATTCTAAAAATTTCAGATTTTTCTGCGGGTTCCTTCGAGTACAAAAAATCACCTCCAAGTACAAAAAACCACCCAAGTTGCCTCCTGCAAAACGCCTATTCGCAGCCCTAAGGCTGCGGTATAGTGGGCTTCCGCGTTTGTGTCAAGGTGTCACATTTTTGGCGGCGGGCGACCAGGACGCAAAGTGGGTTCTTAGACGGCAAAAAAATTTGGGGGACCGGTCCTTGGCAAAACTGCGGACTACCTACAGCTACATCTGCTAGAACCGGGACTTTTGGAAAAAGGAAGGACCGGTCCTCGGGTGGAAGTGGACCCCGAAAAAAAGTGGGGGCCGTTGGACCGGACCACAGGTAGAAGCGGACCCCAAAAAGAAGTGAGGGCATGTGAACTACAAAAGGGCCCTCAGGCCCAGGCGTTGAGCCCCGTCTTCTCAAAACAGGGAGGTCAGGCACAACGAAATAGACGTTTTGCAAAAGGCAACTTTGACGATTTTCTGTGCTTGAACGAACATGCACAAAAATCTGAAATTTCGAGAATCCATAGATGAGGTCGTGTTCTTTCCAGGAATAATAATATAACATTTTTAAAAAATCATTTATACTACGAAATAATCCTCGCACCGATTCACCACATTTTCCATTTTTGCCACTCAACCATGCCTGGCCAATAATTTTAAAAAAATCTACCTTAGGAATGCGTTCCCCGCGCCCACGTAGTAGACAATGACCACAAGGGCCCATCGCTCCCGCTTACCAAAATTCGCAGCCCTTAGGCTGCGGTGTAGTGGGTTTCCGCTTCTGTGTCAAGGTGTCGCATTTTTGGCGGCGGGCAACCAGGACCCAAAGTGGGTTCTTAGGGGGCAAAAAAAAATTGGGGCACCGGTCCTTGGCAAAATTGCGGACTACCTACAGCTAGCTTTGGTAGAAACGGGACTTTTGGAAAAAGGAAGGATCGGTCCTCGGGTGCAGGTGGACCCCAAAAAGAAGTGGGGGGTGTTGGACCGGTCCCCGGGTAGAAGCGGACCCCAAAAAGAAGTGTGGGCATGTGAACTGCAAAAGGGCCCTCAGGCCCAGGCATTGAGCCTCGTCTTCTCAAAACAGGGAGGCCAGGCACAACGAAATAGGCGTTTTGCAAGAGGCAACTCTGGCGATTTTCTGTGCTTAGACAAACATGCACAAAAATCTGAAATTTTCAGAATCCATTGATCAGGTCGTGCTCTTTCTAGAAATAATAATAGAATATTTACAAAAAATCGCTTACACTGTGAAATAATCGCCGCGCCGATTTGGCACATTTTCAGTTTTTGACACTCAGCCATGCATGGGCCAACTAAAAAAGTACTTCGAGTTCAGTGAGCTTTCACGCTCAAAAGAATGCGTGAAAAAACCTAAAAAGTGGACTCCTCGTAGATTTTGTTGTGATCTTTCCTGGAAGAAGCGCTAAATAAATTTAAAAAAATCATCCCAACTGCAAAATATATCGCGGCCGCAATTTGACCCATATTTCAATTTTGCCCTTCAGTCTCTCTCTCTCTCTCTCTCTCTCTCTCTCTCTCTCTCTCTCTCTCTCTCTCTCTCTCT